>VDFB02364597.1:35750-367719 GCA_007258455.2 Sequoia sempervirens | reverse complement strand
GTTAGAATACTATCATAATTCCATAACTGTATGCAACATTTAATCAAGACAAAATCATTTAGAAGTAACAATCAAATGAAACCATCATTTAAACAGGACTCCTTCATTTAATAAAGAGATCAACCATGTTTTATTCATCATCAAGATTCAAACATTATATCTAATGGGCCCCATAATAACAGAAATATAATACCCGATGTAACAATTACTATATTTATCAAGTTACTAAAAATAGCAAGGGCATGCAGGCATCAGGTGTCAACAACTTAGTCATGTCACGAGGATCAGGGCAAAATGAAAATCAAGCCTTCTGGAGCCTGAAATCAGCTTGAAATGCGAAATTTGGAGAACTTTCTAAAAATAGAAAGTTAGGGCAAGCTAGGGTTAGTATGAGCAAATCACTCCAAATTTGGCAAAAGACATGAAATCGACCAAGTTTGATAAATTTTCAAGTCCAGCATCAAAATTCACCTTAGGAAGCTGAAGATGGATGAGAATTTTTCTAAGGCATGAAAAATGGAAGCTTGCCTAGGGAAATGCGCCCAAGCTTGAGAAGATAAAGGAGTCTAAAATTTTCCTAAATGTTTCAAATTTGAAGTAAGGGCCTTCAAATGCGCCCTTGAAGCTGAAGGAGACTGGAAAAGTTTAAGTGTTGTGAAATTTGAAGTCCCACCCCTTGAATGCGCCTTTCCACATGAGAGGCTCCAAGAAATTTTCCAAGTACTCAAAATTTGAAGCTCAAGGGGTGAAATGCACCCAACTTTGGAGGAGACTTCAAAAATTTTCTAAGTATGAAACTTGAAGTAGAAGGGGTCATTTGCGGCCAAGGAAGAAGAGGGGGGCTGAAAGTTTCTAAGTATGAATAACTTGGAGTAGCTCCCCCTAAATGCGACTTCACTTGGAGTTTGAGCTTGAAAAGTTTCTAAGTTTTAAATTTGAAGCTCAAGGTCTAAAATGCGCCCTAAGCTGGAGGAGTGAGTTTAAAAAAAATCTAAGTGTGGAAAACTAAAGGCTTGACTCCCAAAGTGCGCCCAAATGGTGAGAAGACTTTAAAAGATTTCTAAGTAATTGAAACTTGAAGCATAGAGGGTCAAATGCGCCCTAGCTCTGAGGTGATTCCAGCCAAGTCTCTAAGTGATAAAAAATGAAAGTATAACCTCCAAAATGCGCCCTTAGCAAGGAGGAAGCTACAAATTTTTTCTAAGTGCTCAAACTAGAACCATGACCCCTCAAATGCACCCACCAAGTTGAAGAAGATAAGTTAAAAAAGTTCTAAGTGTTGGCAACTGGAAGTACAGACCCTCAAATGCGCCCTAGTAGAGGAGGCTGAGTTGAAGATTTTTCTAAGTAAGGAGGAATGGAAGCTGAGGAGGTAAAATGCGCCCTAAGGAACAAGATGCATGAAATTTTTTCTAAGTATTGGTAAATGGCAGGAGGCCCATCAAAATGCGACCACCTTGTGAAGGATACTTAAAAATCATCTAAGGCATCATGATTGAAAGGAGGACCCCCTAGATGCGCCTGACTTGTGTGAGTTAGTGAAAATTTTTCTAAGTCGGGGAAATTTGAAGTAGGCAAGGTCAGATGCACCTTCAAGAAGAGTGAAAGAATGAATACTTTCTGGAAGCACAGGATCTTATATGCGCCCCAAGCTAGAGTTGAATAAAAAAAAATTCTTCTAAGTGTTTCAAGGTGAAAGCAAGCACATCCAAATGGACCAAGAAGAAGTTGAAGTTTAAAATCTTGACTAAGGCAAACAAAATGCAAGCATATGATATAAATACGCCCAGCTTTGAAGAAAAACTTGAGAATTTTCTAAGGCACCACGAATTTGAAGTAGGACCTTCCATATGCGCCTCTGCCTAGGAATGGGTTGGAAAAGTTTCTAAGTGAATAAAAGTATAAAACTGAAAATACAACCTCCTAAATGCGCCTTGGTGGAAAGTTGGAGTTAGAGATTTGGCTGAGTCATTTTAAATTGGAGTCTCCAGATGCGCTTGAGAGTTGAAGAGGAGGGTGTTATTTGCGCCTTGAGTAAAGAGTGAGAGAATAAAATTTTCTAAGTGTTCTTAAAGTAAAAGCTCACCCTTCTATTAGCGCCTTAACTTGAATGAGCTACATTGAAAATTTCTAAGGCGTGTGATTCAAACTTGAGAGCCCTATATGCGCCTTGCCTGGAGAGATTGAGTTGGAGAAATTTCTAAGCGTTAGAAAGTAAAAGCTTACCCATGAGTTAGCGCCTAGAGAGGAGAAATGTGGCTTGTGATTTGACTAAGTGTTGGAAACTAAAAGCCTACCTTCCTGTATGCGCCCTAGCAACTTAAGATTGGTGGGAAAATTTCTAAGTATGGAAAATTGGAATCTCATCGGTAGAAATGCGCCCAAAGTGAAAGGAAGAAACTTGAAAATTGACTAAGTCCCTAAAGCTGGAAGCTCCACCTACCAAATGAGCCTTAAGAAGGTAAAGGAGACTTTATTTGAATAAGGCAAGTAAAATGGAAGTTTGAAGTGGGAAATACGCCCAGCTCAAGAAGTGAAGTTAAAAATTTTGCTAGGTGTTCAAAATTCCTTCTAGATCCCCTATATGCGCCCATGCTCATGAAAAATGTTAAAAAATTTCTAAGTGTTGAAATTTCACCTCTAGAGAAATACACCTAAGTTGGCTGGGGGATGAAGAAATTTGCTAAGGCATAGGTAAGTTGATAGGAAAGAGTCAGAATGTGCCAGCTTCATGAGATTGAAGAAAATTTTCAAAGTTGAGCAAGAAAATGAGCCTAGAGATGAAGAATAAGAGTAAATTTGATGGAAAAATATTTTTCTAAGGTTTAAAATTTCAAAAAATTAAATGAACCCCTTCGTTGGTAGACCCATGGATTCGACGCTTTCTGAAGGGAATTTTCTTCTGGGTACTGGACGTCTTCAATGAAGAATTGATTTTAAGGTCTTCCACAGCTTGCCAAGGATTCCGAGGTGAGGATTTTTGATGGGCACCAGGTTGGTGAATTTCCTAAGGAAACTTTGAAAGTTTTTCTAAGGCAAGGAATAAAATGTGTTGTTGACATAAAAATGCCTGGGCGGATGAATTTGAAGTTGGGTGCCTCGATAATTTTTGATCAAATTCCTGATGAAAACATTTTGCTCGAGCCAGAGTTGGATGAAATGTTAGAGTGAACGCCTCAGCTGGAAAAGTGAAGAAGATGCAGTTGAAGCTAACACTTTTAAAAGTGCGTCTCTTAAATACACCCTTGAGGAAGTTGAAAATTTGTCTAAGGCATTGAAATATGATGTACAGGTGTTATATGCCCCAACCCACAGATGTGAAAAATCACGAAGAAAGCAAAGTTGGCTAGAGAAAACGATGAACCCTTGGGGGTTAAAGCATGAAAATCAGGTAAGTAAAGTGAATTTATATTATGAAGTGTTCTGATGCTCTTCTCCTTGCTTGTTTTGCAGGAGGAACGTCGAGACCAAACGGTGATGACTTGGGGAGATGAAGTGAATACTTGGAGAAAATGGCTAAGTGTTGAGACTTAGTATGTGCTCGGCTCAAGTGGCAAAGAAGAAATGTTTTCAAAGCTCAAGATGGAGAGAAGAAGGTCGTCCTCAAGCACTTCGGAGTTGAAAAAACGACAAGGGAAAATCATCATCAAGCAAGAGAAAGAAGTTGCAGACTTGAAGTTTCATATTGAGAACGTGCATGTTGTGCTAGTCCAAGAAATTGAAGCAAGGTTCACCAGACTTATCCAGTTTGCAGTCAGAACAAGAGCAGTGTGAACGCGTTTCAAAACAGGAATCTTCTGGAAGATGATGGACATTAGTGGCTCATTTATTGCCCCTCTCCTTTGTGGCGGTTTTTAGGGTGAATCTTATTTAGGGCTGAGGTGGCACAATCTGGGCCATCCAGCCAATTGTAATCTGAGCCGTCTGTTGGACTAAGCTATATAAAGGGGCATCCCCCTTCATTTGTACCTTCATGAGACATTAAGTTAGACAGTAGACATAGAGTAGAGGGACAACTTAGAAGTAGCTTAGTATAGATTGATAGTGTAGTCGAAGAAGAAGGAAAGTTTTCCTTTGAAAATTTTTGCAAGAGATTGTTGTGTGAAACTTTCATAATAAAAGATCTTTTCATTGATGGTGAAATTTGTCTTTGTTATGGATAGCTAGCGAGGTTTCTTCATCCCTTCTACTTCAAGTAGTGTAGAGTAGCGTAATTTCATTTTTATGCAAGTAGATGTTAGCTGTGGAATGTGGTGTTTGATCTAAGCAAGCTTCGCTTATCCATACCACTAGCGGGCTCACTGATGGTGTGCTCGCCTTGTGTGGTCAACTGGAAACGTTGTGGGCCTAACTTCAATCACAGTTTGAATGATGGTATGCGTTGTTGTGATGGTATCTTCATGTCAAGTGGTGTTTTGAATATCTTTAGTCATTTCCCTTGAAGATTGCACCAACTCCGTGGAAGCTGTCCAATGCGAGGCAAAGCGAAGTTTGGTTGAAGTTTGCTGTAGTTGAGCTCCATATCCCACACTTGGAATAGATTTAGACTCTGTAAACCCTGCAACCACTTTAAATTCAGTACTTTCTGATTAGTATAGGAAACCCGTGTTTCGTTGATAAATCTGTCAAACTGTGAAAATCCCTTCCTCTGTTGTTGAACAATTCCGTAAGTCCCCTTAAAATACTAGCAAATCACATCGAGCCAACTGAGACTATTCGCACTGAAGGAACCTTGGAGTTGAATGCACGAACTCTCTCGCAATCTTAGCGTGCTGGATACTTTGATCAAGAGAGAATAGGGTAGCCGTTGGCGACTTTATTCTGCGTTGGTGCGGTCATGAAAAACACATCAACAGACCTCTCCTTTACTGTTGCATATTCCTTGGTGTACCAATCAACTGCTGGCAGTAGCTGTGTGTCAACCCGCTCTCTGAAAAACTGAGGAAGGACTTCTCCCTCATCATCCGATAAACCTCCCACATCTTCTGCCAAGAAGACAAAAATATGTGAGAGAGAGAAGCGGCCGTAGCTACGTCTGCGAACCTCGAAGTCATCCACACAATTTTCCCAATAGTCTTCCATGGAAGACTTATGATATGCGCGACCATCGAGGCGAGTTGTGTAATGACGCCAAGGATCGTAGGCACGTACCTCAACAAGATACTTGAGATGATACCTCTCCAGCTCTTGTCCTGCAGCTTTGGCATCAACTGTCATCTTGCACCAATATATTCCAAACTGAAAAGGTAAATTGGCAGTTGGTCTATGCTTGCGACGTAAATGATGATGAACATCATGCAACTGCCTCAGGAACTCCATAAAGACCGTCTTATTCGAAGGATAGCGTGGAAGCATGGCTGGATTTCTTGTAAATCCATATACTCGGATATAAGTGTATGTCGGGAACTGAATAAACCAATCCGCCCAACCAACCATCCATCGCTGCTCTAGCAACTGCCGAGATACGAATGTGCAACTCCCGGTCCAAATTTCTCACTGTATAAGTCAGGAAAGCCTTGTGAACACGCTTGAAATGACGTTTAGCCTTAGTGAACTCAAGCTGATCATAATAGTGATAGACTTTCTGAACACTGAGAATGCCCACAGTGTTTAATCCTCAGAATTGACCCTGATAAGCAATCAAGTACACGAGATAAGAACACATGTGAAACTCATGAGCAACTAGGAAACTTGTGATCTGCTTGTGGATAACATCGCTGATGAAGGATGCCCAATCATAATGTTCCTACCTAGATATGATGTGACCAATGATGTAATACATCCAAGGCTGGAAAACATTTGCATGTGAATGACCTGAGACACGATTCAAGAGTGTGATTAGAATCGAGTACTCATCCTTGTACTCACCACGACCCACATTGTTTGGCAATTTGTTCTTTGCTTGCTTTAACCATCGTTCTGCCATTTTGCTCTGGCACTTGTCCACATCAGCGTTGAATGCATGCTCGCACTGCTCCATAGAAATAACCAGACTGTTTGGGTGCTGAGGGATATCAAAACTTCTTTCAACGTCCAGAGGCTTGAGACTGCAAATAACTCGTCCATCTATTGACACTATCTCACGAGTAGCAAAGTTGTAATGCTTAATACAAGACATCACGAACTCAATACAATGAATGGAGATAGGTATGGAAGTGACCTCTAATAACCCGGACTACTAAATGTTATGAATAATCGAATCTCTAATTTTGACTGGATCTAGGACTGCCTCTGGCAGCACCTTGTGAAGATTCGTCTCAACTGTCCCGTTGAAGTCGTGAGTAAGGACTGATTTGGTCCTGTATTCGAGCTGAGTGTACTGCATTTTGAAAAACTCGCCTGTTGACTGTGAACTCGACTATGTTCTGACAAGATTTTTGGAAAGCTAAAAATAGCCTGCTGAGGCTAAAAATAGCCTATCGAGGAGTTATTTTCTGCAAAAAATCTGGGATATGGATTTTGTCCCGAAAAAGTTTCTAAGACAACCCAGAATGTTAAAAATGCGAAAATCTGACTTCTACTCGACCATGCAAAGAATTTTCAGCTGAGAAAATTAGAAACTCGAGAACTGATGCTTTGGAGTTAAAAATTCCTAAAAATTCAAGCACATGAATTTAATTCGAGGAAGCTATATAGAAACGATCCAGATGATCAGACTTGCCAAAATTTGCCAACTTCAGGAACATGCGAATTGAATTTTGAGAGAAATTTGAGAATCAAAGAGGAGAAAGATGTTTTTCCTATGTTTTTCTGTGAAAATCACCCCCTGTTCTTCAAATTTGTTGATGAATGCGAACTTGAACCTGCAAAAAGAATTGTTTGATGCAATCGCCACTGAAAACTGATGATAAATTTTCCCAACCTGTGAGAATTCGCCTCTTCTCTGAGGAACTACGAATTTTGCTTAAGCTGGATGAATGTTTAATGATAGGCGCCATGAATAAATAGAGAAAATTTGCACCATAATGCTGACTGCAAGATTTAAAAACCTCGATTGAAATAGAAAGCTTTTGATTGGACCCCTTCAGTTCGAACTAAGACTGACTTGAAGTCCGGAATAAAAATAATAATAAAAACATTTATCATGCAATTTGAAAATCCAGAACAAAGAGGCGCCAATTTTAGAAAAATCGCCCTTTAATGCTCAAATATGCAAAAATAAATATTTAATATTATTTTAGTCAGTTGACAAACCAAGTAAAGCTTTTGGATTCACACGACGAACTTCACTGATTTCAAAAAGTCCTTATTTGTCCTCATAGACGTCCATTTGCTCAAGATATCACGTTTTTTATTAACTTCCTCTTTTGTAGTTGACTACAAAATTACAACTGGCCATCTTCGACACTGATTTCCGAGTGACCAGGTGTAACGACCCAATTCTGCGTAAATTAAAAACTTTCTAATTCTCACTTAAAACATGTAAAAGTAACATATAACAAAGATAATACAATAAAATTTCTTCCTTTCTTTATTGATAAACACGTACAAGTTACAATATGTTTCCTCATGAATTTCATTTTTATTGCAAATATAAATCAGAGTTAAAAAGTAATACAGTTACATACATAGCTCGTAAGCTTTTGCACAAATAGAAGTAAGAAGGTCTAGGAGTCCGTCCTTTCAAAACTTGGTACATCGGCCGCTTTGCTGTGGAGGAGAAACATCACTCGGGCGCTTTTCCGCCAACCACGGACTTATAATGCGGTCCCCCGCACGATCATTTTGCAATGAACGGCCCTCCCTTCGAAGAAGAGATTGGTAGGGTATCCTTTAACGATTACCAACTGAGCATAGTGCTGTGTCCTACACAACTAGTACCTTGCTATTTCACAATCTCGAACTAGTACTCGGATCACAATGAACTGACAGTGTAGTCTCAACTATCTCACGTCTAGGTGGATGTCGTACCTTTCACTACTTTGGCCAAAGTATTCTCATTCAGTACTTCGAATGAAGGTCATCTATCATAAACACTACTCAGGGCCGATTTGACTTAGGGCTAACTTACTCTACGCATAGGTTTGTCCTTCAATGGGTGAATCCGTCAACCCAGACATCCTACAATCGTACGAACCTACTAGAAATGAAAACAGTATTCAAGTGTCTTGTATCAATCCTCCTAACTAGGAATTCTTTATCCTAGGAGTACTTAACTTGTCTCAGTTATCCTAATAACTTAAGCTAAAAGACTTCACTTGATTCTGCCATCATTTCGATCCTAGTAGATAAATAATACGTCTACGTATTCTCCATAAATAGAGATCATACACAACATGCAATAACCATTCAAAGTGCATTATAAATCCTCTCCTATCTATTTCACATGATTTCCCTTTTATTCATAATAAATAAACACTTCCCTTAAATTCTTTCACATGAAACCCCTTACTTAAATTCACTTTTAAGCATAACTTATAAACATACCCTTTGAAAATGCATCCAAGAATTTTACTTTCCAAACTTTGCACACACAGCAAATAGAAAACGCTTCAATCAGATTAAAATCATAAATAGTAAAGGTTTCATGCCTGGTTGTAAACTTCCTCTCCTATTCGTTGTTCCAGTCCTTCTCCTAATAAAGCCTTCAGTTTTGAATGATTTTATGCTCAGCAGACTGCTCAAATGTCATAGGAAATGTAAATACTCACAGGAAATGTAAATGCTCAGAAATTAGGAACTCTCAGCTTAATTTGGGATTTTCCCAGTTAAATGCAATTGCTGGTAAATTTCACTGTATTTTTCTACTCAACAAAACAGAAATAGAAACCAAATAATGAAATGGATATGAGGATCTGATGAAACTACTAAACTCGGATTGCTCAAGTCATGAAACATTGAATGGCTGGGTGTCCATTTATAGGGCCGAAATGCAACGATTTCCACTTATGGAGGCATGAGTTTTGACAGCAAAGTGCCCAGAAAATGTCAATGAGCTACTTGGCGCATTTCCAACACTCATGTCATCAAGATTGAGGATGATTCGACCAGTTTATTGACAGCAAGAAGAGAAAACCAGAAGTGAATTCGAATGAAGAGTTGTGAAGTATTTATAGGCCGCAATAAGAACAATTTCCCCATTTCTGGGCATGCAACTTGACATATTACCATGTTTACTAAGTCAAAATGTTACTTGTCATTCTTTCAAACCCTCAGTCATGTTTTTCCAAGATGATTCGACTTCTTTGGAGCCAGAAATCGAAGAATATTTCAACTCTGCAATAAAAACGCCACCTACAGCCACGTTTTGCTGCCAGGCGTATAAACTCAACATGATATTATTGCTGCGTTCTAGGTCAAGCTTCAAATCGATACAACACAGAGGTTTATTGCTATTTTCCTGGTTTTGAGCTTTGAAAACGTCTTCCTTCATTCCCAGCTGCGCAGGAACTTCCGCCATTTCACGGGAGAGTTCATTTTTATTTTCATTCATTTTTCTAAAGTTCGAACTTTTTCAAATATTTCCTTAAATGAAGTTCAATTCTTTTCAAATGTATTTTGTTTATATGTTAAATACTTCATACGGCTATCTTTTAATATTTAAACTTCCACACTTTACAAATTGCGAATTTCATCCTTCAAACAATAATATTTATTCTTTAAACATTGAAATTGTTTTCCATTATTTAAACTTTAATAATTTCTATTTGCATATTTTACTTATAAACATATTAATTTAAACATTAATATTTATTTATATATAAACGTATTTATATATAAATATATATTAATTTTAATATTAATACATTTAATTTATAAAATATACAAATATGTTATTATTTATACATCCTTTATGTATTGATATATATATACTAATAATCACCTAATTAATATATATATATATATATATACATAAATATATATTTAAATCTTCTAGATAATAATACTAAATATATAATTATATTTAATAATATATGTATATACCGGTATACATTTTTATTTTTGAAAGTACGTATACTGCGAGTCAGTCAGCATACTTTCATCATACGTACCCATGTATATGTGTATATAGGTGTATTATTAAATTCAAAGGCTAAGATTAAACATTATTAATTTCACCATAGACACTAGGTGGAGTGTGTACATATATATATACCTGTGTATACGTATGTATGCGTACATACATGTCGACACATGTGTATGAGCATATCCATCTGCTTAACATACACATGTATTGATATGTCTGTACATATAAATACGTGTTCACAATGTATAGATGTATGTGCGTTCTCAATCAATCATTAACACATAACTTTTCACATCATTCATACTTGGGTCATGGTATAGCAAGTCTGACGTTTAAACAATCACATCTCCTAAACATAAAGAAGTGAATTCAAAATCCTTATGTCAATAAACAAGCCTATGGATGACTTACCGTTGTCTCGACAAATAGACTTGGCTTACTCAATCTACAGTATGTGTGTGTATGCTCAATTTGGTAATTGTTACTGTTTACCCGACCAAGTTCCTCCCCGGATGATGTCTCTCCTCTGACCGGAGGAACAGTCTTCATACCTGCACATCATGACATGACATCGGCAGTCATATGCTCATAACAAGGTAAAAACATCTCACAAGTTAGAATAACATTATTCCATAATTGTATGCAACATTTAATCAAGACTAAATCATTTAGAAGTAACAATCAAATGAAACCATCATTTTAACAGGACTCATTCATTTAATAACGAGATCAACCATGTTTTATTCATCATCAAGATTCAAACATTACAATCAATTGCCCTATACAATAGTAGCTATAATATCGGGATGTAACACCAGGCGATGCTGAGACTGAGCAAGTGTATTCATTACGAAGCCTGCAGAGCAAGGAAGAAATGTCTGTTGGGAGGCATCACTGCAAAATCTATCATTGAACACCTCAAAAAATTAGGCGCCCTTGATTAAATTGATTTTCAGACACCAGACTTGGTCATTTCTCCAAACTGCCATCTGACGCTTTAAATGGCTGTTGACGCCGAACAGGGAACCCTGCTGACTGGATAACAGGCTCATTACGTGACTAGGAGTATTCCGCATCCAATGAATATACGCAAGGCACCTGAAAGCTGCATTAAGGACCCCAAAAGTAAGGGCGCCCCTGGCCTGGAAAGGCTCAAACACCATTTTGACGAAAGTACAACTCCCAATCGGATGCCCTACTTCGACCTCTGATATCGAGAGTTGTGGTAGCCTGATTCGAGCACTGTTTGTCTCAATGCGTAGCCAGAAGGACCTACGAGAGATGTCTCTGGAGGTGATGAAGCAAGAATACTGCTTCTAAGACCTCAAAAAGAAAGGTGCCTTTTCGAAGATGGAATATACGACCAGACTTAGCCATTTTCTGAGCTTTCTTCGTTTTTCAATATTTTGCAAAGACCTCGCACGTACGAGCGTTTGCCAAATCCCGGAGGTTGACGACTGGGCTCGTTGGATAGTTGGAGTAACTGCGCACAAGTCTCGTAAAGACTTCAAGAGCGAACAATTCCATCTGACAGGCCTGAAGGGTAGGCGCCCCTGGCCTACAGAGGCTACAGTGTGTTGGCGTAACAACTAGCACCTCTGGAGTAAGAGTTGGTACGGACAGCTATGCACACTACGCAATGAGTGCTCTTCAAATTAGGAGGGGAAGCTCCCTCGTTGTGCTTTGACAAAAATACCTGTAAAGGGAAATAAACTAAACTAATTCCTGTCTTTATGTTTCAGCTGTAGAGGTACAAGGCTTTCTCGAAAACTATATACGTTGCAGCTGAGAATTTTCTCTGGTTTCGCAGATTCACTAACTACTACTAAACTTAATAACTTAAATTCTATCCAGTTCCCTCAAGAAAACAGAGCATGAGAAAACGGAGCAAGGTTATGACTATCAGACGATAAACGGATTCAGATTCTCTACTTGAAGGCAAGGTGGCGCAACTATTATCTCAATCTGAACAAGTTTATTAGGCACAAAACAGATTTAAGAATTTACCATGATAATCTCATGAAACCCTATGTGGCATAACACTTGATCATAATAGTAAAGAATCACAAAACAGATTTATCATCACAATTGCATGAAACCCTATGTGGCATAATAATTAACTGTAATGGTAAAGATGCACAAAACAGATTTATCTAAACTATGGAAAGAGTTCACTATCACAATCGCATGAAACCCTATGTGGCATAACAATCAACTGTAATAGCAAAGACGCATGAACAAATACCAAAAGAGCAATATTGAGGGCAAGGTAGGCGCAGCATATATTTCTCTCTCCAGCAAAAGTTATTTACAAATGAGCAAAAGCTCTTATTTATATACATCAAGGTGTAGTAACCCTAAAATCACCTTGAGTCATCTTACGCTTCTTGCAATGCATGCAAGATTAATTATTAAACCCTAATGAAGTAAACTATACAGTTAACTGGAAAGCTACTATCAGTTAACTGGTACATTTAACCTAAATGGACCATGTGCAAGCATGCACGCCCTTATTTAAAGCAAAGTTAACTGGACACTACCTTCAGTTAACTGGAAACCCTAACCCTAACTCCTGTGTTGATAACTCCAAGGACGAGATAAGCATGTGTTAAGTCAGCAAGTAAACTCAAGATTGAAAGTCGAGTTAACTGCTGTTCAGGACTCAACCCTTGAAATTAACTGCAGGTTCCAACTGGCAGATCACTCCATGTCAACTCGGTCTAACACTTCGACCAAGAACTCATCGATCTCTCTGTCATCTGGCACTTTGACGCTGTCCAAAATAACAGTCTGCTTCTTCAGTTCTCTGTCATTTTCTGTGATCGTGTGCATGCCATCTTTACATTCTTCAGTCGCCTTTCTGAAACTGGCTGCAATCACTGAAATATTCTCTAATTTAGGCGCCATAGGTTCACCTTCAAGGCTGTCACGAATCAGCTTCTCGAACTCTGCTTGTACTTTGTCCAACTCAACATACATGCCATCTTCAAGAAGATAATGACACGGAATCTGAACAACGAAACCGCTGACAAGTGCAAGTACTCCAACCACATCATCTTTGAGTGAAAACAACTTGGTAGAAATCTTCTCACATATTTCTGTCTTGAGAAGGTGCTGCTCTCTCCAAGTAAAAACTTTTTCTTGATCCTCGATCAACTCCAAAGCATCATATGCAACTGACAACTGAGATACTAGAACACGATCCTTCGCCAAACTCTCTGCAACTGCAATCTCAAGTGACTGAACACCCTGACGAAGCTTATGTGCATCACTTCTCAACTGATACATATCTGCAAGAAGACACCGACCAGCAGCAACTAAACTATCAATCCAGTTGTCCAGAAGTCTGCCATGACTGACTAACTAATCCAGTTTTCGTTGTTCTGCAGGTGTACTCTGAGGAAGAACAGGTGCTCTATTCGGATTTCCATGAACAAGATCAGAAATGTACTGACGAAGTTGACTATTTTCAGCCTTGAGTAAGGCCTTATCTTCTCCATCCTTCGTGATTCGCTCTTCAAGATTATTAGTGACGATCTTAAGAAGAGTTACATCTGTCTCTCGAGTGGTCCTGCCAAGATTTGCCTTAGTGAATGTAAAGTCGCCAACTTCGACATCATCTAAGCTCTTACCTTCTGGAGGAACAACAACTTCGATAACAATCTCTGATTCTGGAGTTTTCTCGATATGCACTTGTTTCTTTATCTTCTTGTTCGATCTTCTCTGATAGGGTTCACCGAACTCAGATAAATCAAGGTTGTAGGAAGGTTCACGCCTCTGTCTTCCCAAAGACTTCTCAAGCCAACAAGATTGAACAATATTTTCAATTCTAGGAGAGACTGTTCCTGATGTATCAACCTCGGTGATCTCAGTACTCCGGATCCAAAATTGAATTGCGTCTCGTGCTTGTGAATCTATGTCAATAGGTTGGTATGTGAGGTTAACTAGAGGTGAACGCGAGGCTCAAAATTTCCAATAACCCGCTCTCTCTTACCGGAACCCCTCGTGAACATACCTCAACTTCTTGTTTCTCGGCTTCCTCTCTTACTTCAAGAGCTCTTTTTCCCCTGTTTCCACCGAACAACCCTTCAGTGAGGTATTATAATAGCCTTGACTCGGTCTTGCCCTGTAGTGAAGGCAATGGAGAGAAATCTTCTTTGGCTGCCTACACAGAACTGACTTTTCGTCCGCTTGCTCTCCAAGAACAACTTACTGGGGCTTTGGATAACCTGATCTAGAAACCCTTCAATAGAAGTATTCTCCTTACATACCACCGGAGCTAAGCGGGCCTGCCGAAAGCAACTTATCCCGACATATGAATTGAAGAACTTTCCCATCATCATCTCGATAGACCATCAACATCTTCCGGAGCAGGGTAATCGTGAGAGCTGACCGATAGTGAGCGCCCACAGTGACGACGCATCAACCTCTAATCTACCTTCTCACACTCAGCCCAGCAATTCGCGCCGCTATGTGCAATCCTCGCCTAACCGATTCGTGTATGAATAATCGGTGAGGGATCATAGGAACGCCTTCTGATGTCTTGAGTTTGAACCTTTCTATCTCAATAGACATAAACCTGGCATCTGTCGCCGCATCGCATGTGAAAATTCCCAATGTGAATGGAAAATTAGCCGCAGTCTTATGACGACTACGAAGAAAGAAATGGACATGCTGCATCTGTCTGAGGAACTCCATAAAGATAATATTGTCTGACGGATACCTTGGCAACATCAGGGGCTCTCCAACATATCCGTAAACCCAGATGTATGTGAAAGTAGGGAACTGGATAAACCAATCTGCCCAAGTCTCCATCGCTGATTTGGCCTCGGCAGAAATACGAATGTGCATCTCGTCATCAAGATCTCTAACGGTTCTCATGGAAAAGTGATCATTCACTGCTCGGAAGTCCTGCTCAGATTGAGAGAACTCCAACTGAGGATAATACTCATGAACACGCTGAACACCAAGAGTGCCATTAGTTTTAAGAAGCCTGTAACTACCTTGAAATGCAACCAAGTAGACCAAGTAGGATATCATATGAAACTCGTGATATTTGAGAAAGTTAGTAATTTGCTGATGTAAGCAATCACTAATCAACATAGCCCAGTCAAAATGCTCTGTACCATCAAGAATTCTGGTAATCAGGTAAAACATCCATGAACGGAAAGTGCTAGCATCTGTTTGACCGGTAACTCGGTTGAGTAAAGTTATCAAAACAGCAACTTCGTCTTTGAATTCACCACGACCAACCTTCTTAGGCATGTTAGTCTTCTGAACTTTCAACCACTTCTGAGCCACTTTTCTCTGCGAACGTTGTTGATCAGCATCCCATATCCTCTCACAAGCTTCAAGAACCACAGTAAAGTTATCTGAGCGAGGAGAAATAGCAAAACATTTCTCTATGTCTTTCGGTTTGATACTGCAAACAACCCTCCCGTCAACTGATCTGATTTGACGTGAAGATGAGTCATAATGCTTGATACAAGCAAGAACGAACTCAAGATCGAAAGTAGTAACAGGAATGGAAGCTGCTGCCAGTAACCCTGAACGTTCAAGATTCTTCAACGAATTGCTGCTAACACCCTCCAAACTGCTCAGATTGACCACTGGATAAACATGATTCAGGTCTGTGTCTGAAGTTTTGATAAAATTATGAGCAAGAGCCGATTTCACCTTGTAATCAATGAGATTGAACTGCATTTTGAAAATGAGGACTTTTGACTATAAAGTCGAATATACTTGAAGAACTTTCTGAAAACCTCTGGACAAGGCTAAAAATAGCTTCTGACGAAAGAAATTTTCAAGTTTTTCTGGAACATGGGTTTTGTGCACAATGGAATTCTGAACAAACCCAGATAGCTGAATTCTTGAAAAAATGTGTTTCAAGCCCACATGCAAAGAAATTCTCGGAAAAAAGCACAGAGCTTCAGAATGAAGGCTACGGGGCGATTTTCTCGAAAAAATCTAAGACGTGGGTTTGGCTGCAAATGCTGAAATATGCGAACCCAGATGATCAGATTCTGAATATGTGTTGAATTTCTTTGACATGCGAAGAAAGTACCTAAGGTGAGAAATAGAAGAAATAAGACAGAAGATAGAAAGGTTTGCTTGTCTGCTTCTGAAAAATCTGCCAACTTCTTCCTTGGAATTTGATAAAACCTGTATGCAAAGTGAAAATAAAGTCTAGAATCGCCTTCCTCTGAACAATCTGAACTCGTTGCTATGAAGAACACTGAATTCGGACACCTGTAGCACCTTTAGCTTGCTGATCGCTCAAGAAGAATATGAACTTCGAAGCTAAAGATGATGAAATAATGGACGCCATTGCTTGGTTAAATAGATTTTCATCTATGAAATTCGCATAAGGCATGAAATCCATGAAAAGTGCGCTTGGCTTCTGATTGGACCTCATTTCAGTTAACTGAAACTCAAATATGCTAAATAAATCGCCATGCATTAGGGTTTCCCTTTTCAGTCTTCAGTTGACAGCTTCATGCGACTTTGACTTCAGTTAGCAATCTATATCAAGTTCGCCATCTTCAAACTCACTTTAGATTCACAAATTTGAGCTAAGGCGTCCCTTTTGATAACTAAAGTTGGCAATAAGGAATTCGTCATATTTCATGCAAATGAATATTCTAAAAATAGCGACCCTTTCATGACTTCAGTTGGCCTTCAAGAAGTGAATGCGCCAACTTCACATGCTAAAAATAACAACCCTTTTGGAACTTAAGTTGCCATTCCTTGTAGAATGCGTAGCTTCACAAAACTATGCTTCATCAATAAAACTCTAAATATGGCGACCCTTTTTATAAGTGAAGTTAACATTCAAATGTGCCATACTTCACAAATTTATGCTTCATTAATCATGCCGTCCCTTCTTGAACTTCAGTTGACACTCAATGAAGCGCCATCTTCACAAAATCTTCACAATTGCAACCAAATTCGCCATGCATGTGGACTCCAGTTGACATTCACTGATAATCTTCAGTTAAGTGAACATGCAATCTAGTTAACTCAACATGCAAAGCAGTTAACTGAACATGCAAACTAGTTAACTCGACATGCGAACTGAAAGATCACTCAACATGCCAATATATGAACTGAAGATAACCCAGAAAACGTTTAGTCTAACTGCAGTCAGAACTCTAGTTAAGGCGTCCATTCAACTCTCTTTCGAAAATCCAACTTTGAACTCTTAAGGCGGATTCCAGACTTAGCCAAATTTCATGAAAATTTAAGCTAAAACCTCTGTTGGGACCTCTGCTCATCTTCTGACACTGGTTGACTGACTTCTCCGATTGGCTGGCTGACAGGTGCACCGCAGAGCTAAGTAAGAACTGATCAAAAGATATCCTGAGACTGGAAACCATAAAATTGACATCTGAAGGCCCAAAAATCCAAGCGCCTTTTTCAAAAGCTGCACTTTTTACCAGACTTAGTCAAATTTCAACTTCTGCATTTTGTACGAAGGGAAAAATAAAACCTTCATAACTTCTGATTTATCAACTTTCAGGACTGGATCTCAGGTTCACTGCGGAGTTGACCTCATTCTGCATGACAGCTGCAAAGGCACATTTCCCCAGAAAACATCATCTGAGGGGTGAAAATCAAGGGCGCCTTTTTGAAAAGTTGCTCTTTTCATTCCAGACTTAGCTATTTCTGGAAATGACTAAAATAACACAAAAACTCCGACTGCAAGCTGCTGAGTCATCTTCTGATCCGGCGAAAATAGGCAACGGAAAGCTGAGAGTAACATGGACACATTGAATATCTGAGATCATAAAAAAGAAGGCATTAAAGACTTGAAAAGCTTAGGCGCCTTTCTCAAAATGTGCTCTTTTGCTTTTTCTTTTGATATTTTGACTAAGATTTGACCCTACGTTCGACCTCAGATTCAGGCACTTCAGCAACTCAGATTCACCCACTGACGGATGCATCGCGAAGCTCGAACAAACGTGAGATAAACATCTTGGATAGCATTTAGCTAAAAACTTTCATTTGGCACCTCAAAAAGATGGGCGCCTTTTCCAAAAGCTGCGCTTTTTACCAGTGTTAGCCAATTCTTGCTTCGCCTCGTTTTGCGCTATATCTTCCACAACTTGCTCGAAACAGATCCGTTTGACAGGTTTGATAGCTCACTGCAAAGCTGACGTGATGCTAAACAAATGTCTGCTGGAGACGACAAACCCTAAAAACAGGATCTGGGCCCCTAAAAGATAGGGCGCCCATTTGAGAATGTGCTCCCCTCTTCAGAGATAGAAAATTTTGGTGATTTCCGTTCAGATTTTCATTTTCCTTGAATTACTTCAATAACAGACTGACATGACACTGACACCAACTCCATATTTAAAAACCCCAAAAATGACCTTCTGACAACACTTTAACAAGATTAAGACTTAATTAAGCAAAATGCCTTAGTGAAGCAAAATTTTTTGTTTTGGGTACAGCACAGTGAATATTTCATGTTTCTCCACCCTCTGATTTACGTGCCTGGTATTATCTCTGCCACGATCTTTCAGAATATCGGATTGACAGGCTGACTGGTGCGTTGCGAAGCCGGACTGGAGAAGCACAAATGTCAAGAAGACCTCATCTACAAACTCTATCATCTTAGAGGTCATTTTGAAGGGCGCCCTAAGCTACAGGGTCGCAATTTCATCAATTGAGAAATTTCTGTGATGTGAAGTCTCTTTGTAATCTCATCTTCTGATGTTGACTGTCGGAGCTCTGGGAGTCGGATGACTGCATTCGATAGCTCGTCAGATAGGTAGACTAGTTGTGAAAAGATTAGATGCATCAACAATCAGGAACAACAGAAACTGAACCTCCATTAAAGAGGGCACCCCTGAGCTACAGGGGCGCAAAAGCTGAAAAATGACAAGCTTCTGCAATCTGTAACCTCTGGAATCCTCAACTTCTGATGTTAGTTACCGGAGCTACGGACCTCGGATAACCCCACAGGATAGCTCATCGGATAACTGGGGTAATTTTGAAGAGATTAACTGTGTTCATGAGCATATGCCACAAAACCTGGGCCTTCAAAAAGAAGGGCGCCCCTGGGCTATAGGGGCGCAATTTTGCTTTTCCTTGAGAAATCTTCATAAATTGACCACTGAAATTCTTGTCTTGGTCACTAAAATGACCATACAAAGGTATAATTGTCGTCGTGAAATGCTCCTCCATCGTGAAATGCTTCGTTCTGAGTCCTCGATTCAGGTTCTAATCAATGGATACTGCCTTTGACTGACACAACACTGACCAAACTCCAAGCTTGACATTGCCCAAAAACTGTATTTGACATCATTTTAGCAAGGTTTAGACTCTTTTAAGCAAAATGCCTTGATGAAGTGAAAAATTTGGTTTGGGTACAACATGTGTCAAGGAAGATGCTTGCAAATTTCTGAAAATTTGAAAATTAGGGTTTCAAACCCCTGTTTTTAGGAAAACCCTTGAAAATAGGACCTTTTTGGAATTGATTGAAAATGATTTTGATAGGATAAATTGACTTCACGATCACACTGGTCAAGTCAAAATCACCAAAAAGCTTGTTTTACTTGGGTGGGTCTATTTTTAGTTTTTAGGAAGAAAGGTAGGACTTCCGTAGGCATTAATGGTAGAATGGCTAGTACCAGGTGGTGAAATCTAAGCCTCAAAAGCTTCAATGAAGAATCCATGGTGAAAATGCTCGAAAAGATGCTCTGCAACAGAGGGGATTTTCTGGAAAATGCACGCCTTGCTACTAGAAGGAGGCTATGTAGTCCAATGCCTTAGTCATTTTTCCAACACCTTTACAAGTAGCATGGTGAAGGTGTTTGCTAAGATGCACGCGTTCGCGTCATCGACGACAATGCTCAAATCTGTCATGCTACACGGTGAATGTGAAACGCAAAGAGATGAATATTTTCAAAGGAAATGATGGAACTGGACCTAATAGCACCCCTGCTGGCTAGGGGTGCCCATGAAGTTAAAGGGTCAAAGGAAACCATCGAGTGTTGCCAAGACAGTCATCTCCTTTGTGCTTCTGTTGGCTTTTTGACGCATCGTCAAGCAAGATCACCTGATTCATCGATCACAAGCAAATAGAAGTAGAGACGGGAGATGTTTCATCAACGGACTATAGTCACATCAAGGCAAAAGCGCCCAAGCAAGCCAGGGGCGCCCTCCATTTTGAGTCACCTGATGAACTCTTCAACAACTACTTTCTACAAGGCATCTGCTCAACATCCTTTTAGCTTTGCGATCAATCTAGTTGCACGTTCACAGGACCTGCCAAACATTTGCAAACAAAGATCAAGAAGAAAGCACCTGAAAGCAAAGGTAGAACAAAGAACATGAAAAATTGGCTGTGTTAAGGAAATTGCACCTTCTTAGAAATAGGCACCCAACTTTTTGGGCAATCAGATGCAGTTTGTAAGCTCAGTAACCTCGAAGATGACCTGATCTGTTTTGATCAATCTCAACAATGACATCGTCGGCAAAGACAATAGATAAATCAAACATCTGATGACGAAGATCAAACTGGGACCATCCGTGAAAGTTTGCAAACTGAAAATAACAAGTCAAAAGGTCAAAGGCGCCCCTGTAGGCTAGGGGCACCCAAGCTTTTGAAGTACCTAAATCAACTTTCAAGATTCGCGAAACCAGTTATCCTTTTCGAGACTGAACTGGTTATCCGTCCCGTGTTTCAGCAAGGTCGTTAGACTCATTAGTCATCGGTGATCTCAGAGCAAAGCATGGAGGGTCAAGTTGGATGGAATTGAAGAACACTCAAGAAATTGACTAAATCTGGTGAAAAATGCACCTTCTTGGGAAAAGGCACCCAAGAATCAGAGGCATCAAACTCAGGTTTTGAGCTTTGTAGCTCCCAAAAAACACTTCATCAGAGTTGTTCCATCTCAACAATGGATCTGTCAGCAACACTTCAAGATCGATTGAGCAACTAGAGTCAAGGATCGAACAAAGGTATTTCATCATAGAAAAATAATAAAAAGTGTTCAACTCTTCAAAGTTACGCCTAAAGTCAAAGTAAGACTCAGTTGACTGAAGTTAGGATATTTTGAAGGCTTTCCATGTCAAAAACGTCCCCAAATTGGTGTAAATCAGTGTTGTGAACTCCAGATCAGGCTAATTGACTCCTGCATCATGTGTTGGCGCCCCAACTTGATGCATTCATTATCAATCACTATATATTAAGCCTAGGCATCATAATTCAACATCTTTCTTTGCAGGTTGAAGCCAAGAACAGTTATTTTCTCTCCAAAACGTCTTTTGAAGATCTGACAGAGGGGTTTTCATTGTTCTTCATATTTTCAAAGATCAGTTGCACAGAGGGACAATTTATCAGAGGTTGCATCTTCAGGCATAATTTTCTTGAAGATCCAGAAAGTCAGTTGATAACTTCCAAACTTCTTGTCTTTTTCCTCTATTCTTGTCTTAGATCTTCTTGCATGTCCAAATAAACGGAGGTTATTCACAGATCTGACCTTTTGGGTATGATTAGCACAACTTTTTCAACAAAACCCACGTGTTGGATTTTTCCAGAAATAGTAACCTTGCTTCCCCTATTTTTAGGGTTTTCTTGAAAAAGTCACAATTTTGAAAATCAGAAAAACTGGGTTTGTTCAGCTTTGAAGCACTTACAATACTCAAGTGTCAGTTTTTTTCCGGAAAAATACTTCTCGGCATGGGCTATTTTTAAGGGTTTTTAGAAAAGTTACCTAAACAGTATCGTGTGCACAGTCGATCTTTAAGTTTTCCAGAATGCAGTTCTCCCAAGTCGAATACAAGACCAAAACGGTCTTGGTTCATGACTTCCTGAAAACAATAGACATCGATCTGCATCAGGTACACCTAGAGGTCGACTCAGAAAGGCTGGAAGGCATAGAGCAATGCACATTACAGAACATCGAGCAATTCGGATTGCTTGAGGCATCATCAATTCCCATCACAACACAGAGTGCGGAATTTGTAATAGCTTGCATTAAGCATTACAACCCTACCACATGAGAGATTCGATTAGTGGATGGGTGAGTGATATGCAACCTTAAGCCTAGGGATATCGAAAGGTGCTTTTCCATTCCACTATGTTCAACAAATGTGGTCATATCTATGAGAGAATGCGAAAAGGCATTCGAAGTGTCAAAAAGATAAGTGCCAGAAGAGAATGGCAGAAAATGGGCTTAAAGGGAAAAAGGCCAACTTGCCCAAGAATGTGGGACATGGAGAGTTCTAGGATGAGTATGCAGTGATGATCACTCTACTCAACCGCATCACTGGTCAAGAGGAGGCGAACAAATTTCAGTCATGGATGTACTATATCATTTCCAAAATTGTAAGTAACAGAGAGCATTATGATTGGCCCGCCCTCATTAGTGATAGACTCCACAAGCAGATGACTGGGTTCCTAGAGGCTCACAGGTTTCACATGTGCTCATATCTTGTATACCTAATTGCCTTCTAAGGCCAGTTTAGAGCATTGAACATTGTGGGAACTTTGGGTGTGCAAAAGGTCCATGAGCATTTCCCTTGACTTGAGTTCACACAAGCAGAAAGATAGTTCAAGCTGATAAATGATCTCTTCCTAATGCACACCGCGAGAGACCTCGACCATGAGATGCATATACGCATATCACCAGCAGCCAAGGAGGCAATGGTGGATTGGGCGGATTGGTTTATCCACTTCCCCAATTTCACCTACATACGCGTGTATGGGTACTCCGATCATCCTGCCATGTTACCTCGCTATTCGTCAGATAGGGTGGTCTTCATGGAATTATTGCGGCAGTTGTCTGAGGTACATTCTCATCTGCGTAACAAATGCAAGACGACCGCAAACTTTCCTTTAGAGATGGGACTGTACAGGTGCAAGACAGCGGCTGATGTCAAGACCATGGGCCAGGAGATAGTGAGACTTAATCTTAAGTATCTCATTGAGAGACGGTCATATGATCCTAGAGGCCTCTATGCAGCACACCTTGAGTAACACTCTTCACACAAGTCTTCCATAGAAGACTATTGGTTCAACTGTGAAGACGAGTTTGATGTACGAAGACACAATTACGACCAGTTTAGACTTCCACAAATTGTTGACTTCATGTCAGAGGACGTGGAAGACCTATCCGATGATGATGGGGAAATTATTCTTCCTTCATTCTTCGTAGATCAGGTTGACTCACAACCACTTGGAAAAGTGAATTGGTATGCCAAGGAAAGTACGTCTATTGAGGAAAGGACAAGTAGGGTTGTCAGAAACAACCAACTCTACTTGGACAGTTAAAGGACAAGGAAGGTAGTTATTCCCCGCACAGAGCCACCATCGGTTCATTCTTCACTACCTTCCATGTCGAGAGTTAAGCCGAGACAAAAGAAATGGAGTAACCCTCCTAAAGGAGCCAGAATGTTAGGACACACAAGGGGAAGAATACCGATTGTTTATACAAATCAGCAAGAGGTACATGTGGAGACAGCCACAAACATAGCTGAGCTAGTCATGGAAACAGCTGGGACAAAGCTAGTGATTGAGACAATCATAGCTGAGACAGAGCCAATGATGGAAGCAGTTGCAGATGATGCAATACCAGAGGTGGAAGCAGAGCCTCCCACTTCACCACCACCACAGCAGTCACCGATCCACATTGACTTGGATTCGCCACCACGCGACATCACTACGCAATCCCATTCGTCAGGCATTCAAGGGCCTAACATTCCTCCTTCTAGTGAGGCTAGTTAGGATTCATTTTCGCTTGAGAGTCTCCTAGGAAGAAAGAGAGAAAGGCCATCCTACCAGCCGAACTTCATAGAATTTGACCATGTCCCTCAAGACATGCCAGTAAAGAAGTTGAAGAAGCAGGTCCACATAGGAAAGAATGCTGATAATGAATTTTTCATAGAGACAGCTGCGCCACTTGAAGATAGGAATGCACATGAGGTAGAGGTTGATGACTTCACCTTGTTGAAAGTCAACCTTGGTAAGACCACTCGTCAGGTGGAGGCAGATCTCCTTGAAGTTGCATTAGTAAGTGTCAAGGAAAGAATGGCTAAAGACAACAAAGATAAAGCAGCCTTAAAGGCTGAAAACCAACAACTAGGATTATATATATCTAGCTTGATGCACGGTACACCAAACATCTGTGCCTTGCCTCGAGAGTTGCTAGACCTCCCCGCGGAGCAAAACCATCACCAGCTGATCTTATATGGAAAACATTTGAGGAATCAAGTGGAAGAATTTGTCATCAGAGGATGGTGTATACTTGCAGAGTTGTACCAGTTAAGGTGCAGAGCCCATGATCTTCACGTGGAGATTCAACAATTAGAGCAAAAGGAAGTAGAGAAGTGTAAGGTCCCTTACCAATTCTGCCCTTAAAAAGTTGATTTGATTCCAATGAATTTTATCAAACACTGTGCAAACCAATACGTTTTGCTGCTAACCGTTCGTTTGTGCTTTTGATCGAATGTGATGGTTGCATAAACTTAAGTAACTTCAAGAAAGTAGGCAGTAACTGGAACTAAATGGAAATACAGTGCACGAGACTTTTTGGACCTTTTCTGATATGGAAGATGACTGAAGATAAATGCAAATGACAGCTACAGCAGTATGGTAACTAATGCAAACAGTTGGCATTTAAACTTAAAGTCTCAAGTGACTGAAAATGGAGTGCAAGATTAAGATACAGCTAATAGACGTTCTACCCAAACATTTGTCATACTAAATACTTATGCAAATGGAAGGTTACAGCACAGATAATGCACAGCAGTAATTAATGAGTAATTGCAGCAGGCTATGATATATTTTCTGAGTGTAAAATCCTGAGTTTCTAATAGCAACACACAAATCCACTCGAAGATTTACAGTTTGATTTGACAGTGAACTACCAAGAATTCTGAGCATGATTAGCAATGCATACATACAGAAATTAATGGCAATAAATACCAGTCATACTCAGCTGATTGCCACGGTCCTTGTAAAGAAGCTGCGCAGTAGATAATGATTGTTTGTGGGTCCAAATGTCTGGTTCCCTTCACACACCACGTCCAGCAAGTCCACAGCAAATGCACAGACTGATATTATTGCTCAGAACTGACCTCCAGGTCTGTAAATAGCACCACGATCCCTTGGAATAGGTTCCCACTCAGCTCAGAAACGCACAGCAGATATACAGCAACAGAAATCACATTACCCGCCATCATTTCTTCCTTCTACAGACTTGTATCTCCTTTCTTGCCCAGACTCATCCTTCCGAGGACTCCAGCAGCAAAAACAATTCAGTTTCGAAGCCAAAGATAAAGTGCCTTCCTCACAAATATCACGTCCTCACTCAGAAAACGCGTTTTCTATTTTTCTGCCCATTTTCTGCTAAAAAACGACCCAGCTGTGATGTTTAATGTCTGCAATAAGTGTGCCTTGGGTTTCTACTTGAAGGAACGCCTCCAATGAGTATAAACGAGCCCCAAAACTCGTCTCCAAGATGAAGCAAACCTCTGAAAACACGTCCTTTCTCTTTACTCGCCCAGAATCTCCTAAACACGCCCTTTATGTGACACCTATGCTGGGAAACAAGGCGCCTAGTGTTTAGCCACAAAGCCACGCCCTCAAATGTGTGGCGGGAGTCCAAAATTTCGATCCTTTACAGCTGCAAAAGCTCAGGTATTAAAACCACGAAAATCAATGATGAAGCTTGATTTCTCTTTATCAATCCTTTTACTGATGCCAGGCTAGGAGTGATCTTTCACACTCGAAACAAGGCGGCTAGGGTTTCCCAAACCCAAACAAACCAGAAGCTCGAATTTCTCCCTTCAGAAAACATGATTACCAAAAAATGTGTGAATCCCCGAAGAGCTCCTTCCTTTTTGTCTTTTACCATTCACAAAAGCCCATGACTTTTGACGAGGAAATAATTTCATAAATATAAGTCACTTATGAACTATTACTAAGCCAAATAAAAGTGACTTTTTATAAAGTGATATTTTAAATATTTCACTAGGTCACTTTATAGACTATAAAATAAGTGACTTTATAATATTTCGCTTAATTTAATTAAAATAATTGATTAAAGTAATTCCAAAGAAATATTATTAACTTTGTGAACAATTTAACCAATTAAATTAATTAAGCCACTTATCCATAAATTTGGGGGACATTACAGTCCTCCCTTCCCGAATATTGCTTGTCCTCAAGCAATCCACAACAACAAACCAGCCCCACTGCCATAACCTCTGATATCTGAATGACAAACCATATGTGCCTGTCCACCAACCGCCTGGATCCCAAATGATGCTAGAAAGAATTCTAACCAGCAACCCCTGTATACAGTTGTAACTCTTGACATGGTCAAGCCCTGCCATTCTGTGAAACCAACTGCCGAACAAGTAAACTCTTGGATTCCAAATCTGCAATTCACCTATATATAAATTGTGCACAGGGATCTCCATCTGCTGATCAGTGAACTCTGCCATTCCCGAACTGGTGTGATGACCCTCACGCAAACACACAATCCATAAACAAACAGGAAGTCCATCAATCTCAACACCAACCGACTTCCGCTGCACCACTCTGATAACCCCAAGAGTCCAATCAACCCGAATCTCAAACTCCTGTTGCTGGAAGCATTCAACTGGGAAAAAGTAAGTGAGAATCCTATCAAACTTGGATTCATCATCTAGAATCTGAAGTATGCCATACCTGAGTGAATCAGCACGTCCCTTATTCAACCCATCTCTCTGTGTCATCCATGTCATCATCAGATACTGTACAGGTGGACTGAATGAAAACTGGTGAGCACACCTCACAATGCGACCGAAGAGAAACTCTCCTGCCTGTGCCCATGGAATACCAGAGTAGTCATGCGTATCCCATCTAGTGCTATCATCATCAAAAGAAGGCTCACAACTCACAACTGGAGGAGCTGGTTCTTCAGGATTAAGAAGGGTATCCTCATGAATGTCAACAACGTCCTGAGAAGAAGTTGGATCAAAACCAAAATCCAATGTGCAAGTCCTAGGGAAACCCACCTTCTTCTGATAAAACTGACCCGTGTCAATCTCCAAGGCACTGTAGTGGAGCCAGTTGCTCAAACCTCCCATGCATACATAGGTCAACTCACTAGACCACCAAATATTGCTGTTGTAACTCATGCCAGCAACAAGAATGAAATCATAGGTGTTAACATACCCATACACACTGAAGAAATCCATCAAATATTCAATGCCCATCAAATAATCATGCCTCCGCATACTCCCACGAAACTGAATAGCTGGTGTGTAGCACGAAAGGTCAGCAAATGCAATGTGAATCCAACTAGGGCAATCACTAACCCATGATGTATCTATGAATGTGAAGTCACCAGTCAACAAATAAATTGTTGGCATGTCATGGGAAATAGGTGACAAACCCAAAGACGTAGCATGTATGTCAAAAACACTCATCAAGGAGAACTCTGGAGTGGCTGGTCCACTATGGATGTCAAGAACAAAATCATCAACTCCATGAAGGAAATGATCAACAACTAAAAATTCTGAATTATCCTCATTTGTCCCTGTGTCAATACATGTAGGCATTCTCCTATCCCGTTCCATCATGCTTGTAGTTTCCACCAAACCACCCAATTGATATGTCCCACCAATCTCATCCCTACAAATGTGTGACCAACATGAAATTTCCGATTGATATAAATTCGTTTGTTTATTGTGTTTGGCTGTCATAAGAGGCTTGTTAACGACATGTTCAACCTCAATAACATTATCCTTTCGAAAGAGAGATTTAAGATAAGCCTCCCTTTGTTGTTTTTCTTGATCTAAGTGGTGAGCTTGTTCTTTGACTCGCTGAAAACGTTGTCTTTCATGAGCAGCCAATAGCTTAGCCTCCTTGGCCCTTTGTGACCATATATCACAACAAATTTGTGTCCTTTCCACATCCTCCCAAATCTGATATACAAAATCAGAATTCTTATGACTTGAATTCACTTCACAAAATCCATTTTCAACACCCAAATTTTGAGCACCATCCATAGAAAACTCTATGGTACTATGATCCTTACGTGAACTTGTTTCCTCATCATGGAGTGAAGGAATAAGACAGCTGTTATATAAACTAGAATACCTGTCATATTCTTGTGCCATGTCGTCAAGCTTCACAAGTGCATGCCCATCGAAAGTTTCAAGTCCAACACTTACACTTTGTGCACCAACGCTTGTAGACTCATTTTCACAAGTTCTTCCATGTGTAAGAGTAGCAATCTCATAAGAATGAGGAAGAGTATCGCTGTCCCAAATCAGATCTGTGGAAGCCTCTTTTATGCTTACATTGTAATCATCAAACACCATCAAGTCTTGATTTGTCTCATCTTCTTCCCGAGTGATTAGGGGTGGAAGTGGCTCAAAGAAGCCTTCATCGCTAAAAGTCACTAGGCTGCAAGGTACCTCATTGTATGATTTTTCAATCCTTTCCTCAATTTGTACAACTCCTACACCATTTACCTTGTCATCTTGTACCCTAGGAGTAGCTGCTATAAAGGACTGACCTTCTAAATTGTGAAAGAAGTGATTACGCCCATTCAAAAATAAACAAGGATCAACAATCTCTCTATCTTGATCTTTCACCAATTGGACAGCCATATCTCTATCTCTAGCTATTTGTAAATAGTCTTCATAATCATACTCATGCACAACATCAATGGCTGGCCCATGATGAGCGCACAAAGTTGCTTGCCACATTCTATTAACCATCTCTAGACTCTGTTTTGCTTGGCCAACAACTGACTTAGCTCTCCTTGCTCTCTTTAGCCAAACGTTACACCTCTCTTGTGTCTCTTCCACACCTTCAAAAGTCTGATTTACCAATTCAAATTGTGTAGCACCCTGTTTTTTGACAAAATTACCATACCCAACACTCCAATTTTGTATGCCATCATTAGTAGACCACAAATAACTGTCCCCCAAAGGTGTTACCATGTGTATCTCATGAGAAAGTAGAACCATAAGACTGCTGTTCTTGAACAGATCAGGTATAATGTCATGCCAATCCATAAACTTGTCATCCATTTCAACATACCTGCCACGTGCTGGTTCAATGCAATTCTCTTTGCATGCATAATGTATGCCTTCATGAAACAAATCATGATCCAAAGCTATCATTGATTTGGCTGCTATTTGATGGGGTAAAATATATTTGAGAGCTTTCATGATAATGTGTTTCCCATCATGTATGAAATTCAACTTCGTTCCTTGTAAATCTTGGATGACTCTTTGTAAAGAACGTAACCATTGCATACCAAGTATGACTTCATAAAAGTCATCCATGTTAGAGCAAATGAACATACTCTGAGCTGTCCCATTCTTTGTCTCTATAACTGCCATGTTTTCCTCTACTAGCAAACTCCAAGGTGTAGTATGCAAGATAAACCAACAATTATCGAAATGCAAAATCTTCTTAGTAAGAAACCTCCTAATCCCCCTAATCAGCTCTCTCAAGCAAAATGTTTCATGTGATCTTAACAATTGTCCTTCCCTTGTAGTTGATGCATGACTAACCAAATCGAAATCAATAATGTTCCAATCCACACAAATGGATATAACACTTGTGGCTGATCCATCAAGTGTGTGACCAGTATCATCCTTGTTTTGAGCCTTCGAAAAGCTCTCTAAAAGAGGAAAGTCATAGACCTCATGATGCAAAGTAGATGCCCAAACTGAATTTCCTAAATCATTCCTCCTTTCTTTTTCACACAACTCAACATGCTCTTCTTGTGGGCTTACCTCAAGAAATTCTTTCCTTGTATACTTGACATCCACACATTCTTCTTTTGAAAGAAATAAGGATCTAATGTGCGATTTTCTTTGTCTTCCTGCATTATCTATCAGATTGCATCCTTCCTTGACTTCTTGTAAGTGTTGTCTTGCTTGGGCAGCAAGCATCTTGGCCTTATTAGCTCTTATAGACCACCCATCACACAACTGTTGTGTCCTATTTGTGGTATCTTCATGTGCATTAACAATACCGTCTTCAAGGTCATCAATCTCTACTGATTTGGCAATCTCCATCTCACTGTTGTCATGAAGATTCACGGATACCTGAAGTGCTTCTTCTTCCTTATGGTTTACCTCCGTACTGATAGGTTTATTGGCATTAGTGTTTTCTTCTCTTTCCTTTGCAACCAAAGGATCTAACATTTCCGAATGATGTAGAAGCCTATTCAAATTCTTGTCATATTCCTGAAAGACCTGCAGGAGTTCCACCATCAGTTCATGCGTAAACTTCATTTCTACCAAAACCATTAATTAGCTGCAACTGCTATAGATGAGTGTTGATCACTCAATGAATCAATCTTTAAACCCTCCAGGCTGGCAGGAACAAAGCTCTGATACCACTGTAAAGATGCCTTGTAAATTTTTCTCTAGATTTCCTGTTTTGGCCCTTGAACTTGTGTCTAACACTTGATGGTGAGCTGTTAATGTGCTGTTATAGTTGCTGATTATTGCTTGGTTTGAGGGGAGCTCGTTGTATGTGTCAAAGACGGTGCTAAAGATGCTCTGATACCACTGTAAAGACCCTGTCCTGAGATGGAGATTTCTTTGTGTAGCCTTTCCCAATTTTGGAAGATGTCTCGTTTCCTTTTATCAGATTGGTCACATAGCATAGCATGAATAAGGAATGGTTTCTTGAAAAGAGGAGTGTATGGGCATTGTAATGTAATCAAGTTTTTATGCTATATCCTTGACTGAGCACAACACAGATTCATATTTCAGACTAAACAACATATTAATATGAATAGCTGGAAATGTATATTTCTGAGATATGCCTTAAATACGTACAGTAGAGTTCAAATTGAGATTGCAGATTTGAAAAGACTAAACAGCAGTTTATTGCAGATTGCAACATACTCAGAAGTCTATAACAGACTCATATTTCTTCAAAATGAACCTAACAACAGGTCTAGGTGGTAGTGTAAGTTATCAGTAGCATGGATTATTAAGTTCGATACCCAACTTGACTCCAATACAACCCAATCAGAAGTGACTAATGAGCAGACGCAGCAGACTGTTATGTGACTTTAGAGTGAGTTAGACTGAACATTACTAACAGCAGTACTAATATTTAGTCTCCACAACTCCCAGTTGTTACAGGATGTTTCATTCACAGAGGTTCTTAATGACAGACTGGAAATTACACATAATAGTGATTAGGTCTGATACAGAATTAAGAGATGCTAAATGCTGAGCATACAAGACAAAGACAACTCCCAACCCTAGTAGCAAACTCGATTTACACCAATATAGATTATCATCTACAGAATTTGTATCTTAAGCTTTGAAGTAACATTAGAATGCTCACACCTGAAGCTTGGTCGACCCCAACTGAAGCTGACTAGGGCGTCTTCAATACTTTCCTAGATTTATGTATTCAATAACCCAAAACCACTTTCATCAGTCGAACCCCTGAAAGATTACTCGCCCAGCCACAAGGAGTCTGCACGTCCTTTCTAAGTCTCATAGAAACGACCATACACAAAATGGTAGCTGGTAAATGAATCGGACTGCTCTAAAAAAACACGTCCTGCCTTATTCCCTTCAAATCTCACAAAAACATGGTCTTCTCAGGCTGTATTGCTTGCTGAAGGTGTTGCCTAGGGTTACTTGCTGAATGACGCCTTCACTTGCTCATTATTCTCTGCAAAATCACTCCACAGAAGCACACAAATCCATCAAGGATCATTATCACGAAAATCTGAAGCAAATCTTCTCAGCTAGGTCAGATCTTTCACTGACGAAACTGGGATGTCATGGCTTGATAACCGCCATGAAGAAACTCTGGACTCTTTCTCGTGTAGGAGAAAATGATATCTTCTGAATGTGTCGATTCATTCTTTCTTTTTTACTTTTGTATTTTCTCCCTCATAACAAAGGTGACCCCTTTTTCTTTTATAAAGTGATATTTTAAATATTTCATAACTCATAAGTCACTTAAATAGCATTTCCACACTCACTTTATAAAGTTGATTTAATTAATTATTTAATATCCCCCCCCTTTTAGATATAATTAAAGACTTGGGCAATATTAAATAACTAAGTCACTTCATCCAATTTTTGGGGACATTACAAAGAACAGAACTAACATAAGATTATCCTCAAGGAACCTAATTGGGGAAAACTCCAAAACAATAGGATTGTGCCTCCTCATGCCACCGTCTCCATGCAAGATTTGCAATATAATCTATCTTCTTCAGCTCTCCAGGAACATTGTGGTACTTTACAATACTTCTCCAATACCCCTAAGATTGCCTTGTCTTCTGACTTGCTTCCACAATTAATTCTCCAATTCTACTCAGCTGCACATACATGTTGAAACTCCAAAACACTGTAACTAAAATGAATTGTATAACCCTCAAGGGGTGTATCTATACACAAACTCATAAACTGGACTGAATACAGATCCCAATTAGCAAAAGCCTTCAAAAAGTTGAAATTCCAAGCATTTGACCTGCCTCAGATCCATCCAGGTCTGCTAATTTGTCTTGCATGGACAGTTTTGAGGTTTGACTAAGTATGAACTCATTTGTATAACCTATTTTCTGTTGTGCTGGTTTATCTTTAGCCAAACCTATTGTGCATGTTTGTATTAAGACAAGCCCAAAAAGTGTGGATTATTTTCAGCTGCTCATAGCTCCTGCGTGTTCAAATCACCTTAGAACCTCTCTGCATCCTCTATTTATTCCTACATTGACCTAAATTCTTTGTTCTTGCTAAAATAGTTTCTTAGGAATGAGGGTTTCTCTTTGATTGCTTAACTTGGTCATACAAATTAGTATGTGTAATTAATGGCCATAGATGACACACTGGGCTACTCGCTCTTTTCTTTGCTCTGCAAGTTTTGGTGAGGTTTACTCGCCAAGTTTTTGGCTACTCGGCTTTTTATTTTCTCTACAAGCTTTGGCAAGGTTTACTAGCCGAGTTATTTTTTCCCAAGTTTATTGAAAAACTAGCCAAGCTTTTGGCGAGTACTCACAAAGACTCACCAAAAAATCGGCAAATTTTTCCATTTAACTCCAGTGCCAACATGTCAAAGTTGAGGAAAAAATGTAGGTTAGACACTACAAAAGCTCTATTTTTTTGGCTTTATAAGCATTGTTTTTTTCCTTTTCAAAATTATGAAAATGGTGTGTCATGAAGGTTTGTGTGATTTTGAAGGTCTTCATTTGAGCTTGGTGGTGGGGGCTTCGCCCCTTGATACTGTGCTGCCCACGAACCCTACTAGGGACGCTACTCCTCAAACCTGCTAGAGGCGCTGCCCCCAATCCCTCGCGAGGGACACCGCCCCTCAACTCCACGAGGGTTGTTACCCCGAAACCCCCACCAAACTCATTTCATACATTTTGTAGCTATAATTTGCATAAAATTTATACTTTTAAAAAAGCATATGTTTTTTTTTTTAAAATTAAGTGTTTTTTAGGTGTCAAGTTTTGCCAAGTTTTTCCCAAGTACTCTCCAAGTTGAGTATTATCCAAGCCCGAGTTTGCAAACTATGATTAATGGCATCAATTGAACTGAATTCAAAATATTCCATGGTCCGACTTAGATAACATCCTAAGCTAATAAGGGTTAGGGCCCTTTCAAAATCCTGCTTATCTTATCAAAAACATCCTAAACTAATAAAATGTATCACAATGCCAGGGGAAATACTAAAAAAGGCACATAGCATGTTTAAGTAAACCTAGAACAAAGTTGTATCAAATATTGAAATACTTGTGAGAGAACTGCTTAAAACAACCACCCACATTATCAATTATATAAAGCTCAAAACGCTATCATAAAAATAATTAAGGAAGAAGCATTTTAAAAAAAATGACCATAGATGTTGCAAAGTCTAAAGTGTGAAATGGTATTCTTCTAGCAAGGACCAGCTTTAAAGACCCAAAGAAGCCGACTTTCTAATTTCAAAAGCTCACAAAACTTTCATCAGTCTCAAATTGACCGAGAACAAGGACATTAAACTCACCTAATAATTGGCCTCCCCAGCTTATATCTATGACATTATCTAGCACTAAATTGTGATGCTAGGTGTCAATTACCTTTTGAGGTAGACCAATCATGCATACATTGTGCCCAAACAAATAGCGCACCAATCTATTTGAGGGAAAAAAATGTCTATGTTGATCAAAAACTGTTTTATACAAACAACCTTAGCACATTAGTGTACCACAATTAGGTTATGCAGTATACTCAAAGACATTTTTAAATTCTTGCACCAATATCTCTCTCACTGAAACTCAAGAAATAAATTGTCATCTCATGCTATTTATGGATCCTCAACTCATATACTTGTATCAATATAACTTCTAGCTATCAGCATATTGTTTATTGATATATTGACTTTTTGTCAGAATTCAGATATAAAATAAAGTATATATGTCACATGAGCTATTAGAGATTTCGGCTCCTTTGCCTAAAAATATTTGCAATCTCTCTTATCTTTGACAAATCATTCTTATCACCACCTTTATACCACTTTAAAAGATTTGAATGACATTTATTCCATCATTTTTGCATTTTCAATCCTATTGCTATTGGTCTCATTGCTCTCTTTATCTGTTACCATTCCCTTGGTTCAAAATCCTTGGTCTACTTCCAATAATCTCTATTATATGCATTTTGTTTTATGATTTCATTCACATATCAGGAGTTGTCTTCCTACACCAACCTTCTACCTGAACTATAAAATCGTGGCATTGTTGTTTCATTTTCTTCTTTCTTCATTTTTGTCCCATTTTATTATGTAAGCCATACATCTACCCCAAATTATCTCTTCTACCATTCTTTTTCTGACTCACCTCACTATAGACAATTCATCCCATGATTATCCCTTCATTCCAAATTTAAAATGACAAATTTTAGTTAATTGTTTCAAGGATATGAATTGTATTGATAGACGAGAGGAGTATGCTTGCTTGGATCAGTTGATTCTTTAGCCTTCACTCCGTTGGAATTCACCCTTGGAAGCTTTTTGGCTCTTTATTTGCTGATCCTGCAAGTATGAGCCATGCATGGAGGGGATCCTCTCTACCCACCACCCAACTACACCATTCCATCTCTGTTAGACAGATTCTTGCAAGGACTAGTTCCGCTATTTTAAGCAAGGAAGTGGCAGCAGTTATTGTGGTTGTGGGCAAAAAGAAATCAAATCCCCTAGCAGGAGATCCAGTCAACTCTGGAGGAAAATCCAATCATTAACTTGGATGTTTCAAAAATCAAGAAGAATGTGACAACTCTACTTGGTCAAAGCCTTATTTGTAGATTCATGGGGGCCCAACTTCCTAGGGAAGATTTGCTTGCATGGGCTGTATAAGCTGGAAAACAAACAGTAAGTTTGAGATCAGATTGTATTCCCAAGGATAATTCACTACTATCTTTGCTAATGAATCTGATCAAGACAAAGTTTCAAAGGAAGACCATTCTTTAGGAACATACAAATCTAATACTCTTCGTGAAACATTAGCATTTAGGTTTCAAACCATCAAAGGAGCTGCCTACCACAGCCCTTGTTTGGATAAAGTTGTATGCTTTCCCATATGAGTTTTGGACCTCATATGTTTTGAAACCGTTGCAAAATCAATGGAAAACCCAATTGATACTTCCAAGTCGTGCCACAAATTTGTGTGGATTTAGATTTGTTCAAGGTTCTCAGAGGCTCCAAGCCATTGCCAAAAAGTATCACTCTAAAAGTTGGGTAATAGAATGGATCCAAACTTTGGATTATGTAAGCAATCCCTTTAGATGTAGAGATTGTCATAAGTACAAGCACTTGTTAAAAGAATGCTCCTCCTTACAAAAAGAAAATGATCAAACAAAATCTCAAACGCACACTAAACAAGACATTGATAGCTTCTCCCTATCTAAAAGAAAGAATACAAGAAAGAAAGATAACCAAAAGGCTAGAATAGAAGACCAAAAGAAAAAGAAAATAAAAGTTGTGCTTGAGGTAGACCCCATTGAGCAAGAGGCGTAGAGACCCAACTTCCAAAAGGGAAGATGGGTGGTAAGGATGATACCATAGCAGCAAAAATTGTTTGGGGAAAAAATCGACAAACCAAATGTATAAGATTTTTTGAAAAAATTAGAAAAAATTTGGGAAAAAATTGAGAAAATATCGGATAAAAAAATGTAAAAATTGTAGAAAAAAGACAAACTATGTCATGTCCCCACTTATTAACGAGGCCCTATTTCAAATCTTGGCGGCAAAATAGTGTTTTTGAACACTACCTCTCAATTTTATAATAAAATAATATTAAAATTAAATAATAGCTAAATATTTAAAATAATAATATTAAATAATAATTAATAATATTAAATTTAAATTATTAAAAATAATATTTAAATTTAATGATTGTGGCCGACCCACTTGAGAAGGAGATTTGGATCAAGTATTTATTTTGGCTAGAGGCTTTTAGGAAGGCATCACAAATTTGGGAAGCAATTGCCTTGCGATTTGAGGACGTAGTCTCTCATTTCGGCACTCAGGTCTGGACGTAGTCTCAGCCTGAGAAATTCGTGTTTCAGTTGTTTCATCTACATATTGAGCTATCCTTTCCTATTGGCGACTGAGGAATCTTCTTAACTGTAGGGGATCGATCCTCACGGTTGAAGATGTTAGAGTAATAAGTTATTATGCTTAATTAATTACATCACATTGATTAATTAATTAAGTCACTTATTCCTCTTTATTACTTAAGCTAAACTTAGGCACATTAATAATTAATTATTAATTATTAAGTGTGCACACTAGGGTTTCATTTTAGGGTTTCTTGATCTCCTTCATAAGGATTGATCACATTGTAATAATTGATTCTCTTAATGCATTTTTACTGAGAGGTTTACACGAACATATTTTTTGATTCTGCATGTCTGCATGTAACAGGTATTCATTTGCATGCAGGTGATCTTGGATTCTAACATGGTATCAGAGGACCTGCAGCTGCTTGTTCGTGATCTAAAGATATGGCCTCTTTGTGAGTTTCGGTGCAAGGGTTTCCACTCCTTTCTGCAAGATCTAGAGGTAGCCATTATTTTGGGACACAATGGGCTCAAACGGACTCGCCATCGCGTTAGCGCATCCCAAAACCCTAGAAACGCCTGTCAAATCGTTCGATTTGGAGCAGTTGATTTCTAAGGCAAATTTTTTTGTATGTACGGCCCATACATCCGTCTGCACGTGGATCGAGAAATATTTTTCCAGATCTGGTAAAAATGTTATTTTCTCATTTTTTAATTTTCTCAGAAAATTTAAAAAAAAAATTTAAAAGTTTTTAAAAAAGAATTTAAAGGCGGATTTTTGTTTTAAAAGGCTGCAATGACACCGCAGGGTACCGCAACTTGCAGCTGCGGGCCCATGTCCCGGCGACTTGAGGCCGGCGGCCACTATTTGCGTCCGTGCCTCTTTAATCGCTGGCGGCTTCTCCAATCCGGCAACCTTTATGCAGAGTTCAGCATCTGGCGGCGTTCCTTCCGTGGGCCTCCACAAACCGGCGGCGAAGTCTGCGGGGAATATTCCCTTCACAATTCCGGCCGCTAAGATTCTTGGTCAGCGAATATTCGATCACGTGAAATTTTTCGGAAGGGGCCATTTTGCCGGCGGCCATAGCCGTCAAATTTATGCTCATTCCGATGGCGTCGACGCCAGCGTCATGATGGCGTCGGCAAATGCACGGCACCTCATATGCCCCCTCCTAACCCGGTTGCCCTCAAAGCTGTTTTTTCTTTTGGCCATAACTTGGGCATACCGGTATCAAAATCGGACAAGCGGAGATATCAGGATTCGGAACTCACGAGTCTTTATTTTTATTTTGAATTTTCTTGTACGCTGTGCTGTTTTGAAGTCGATGTACTTTTTATGCTTCCGAGCTCATAACTTTTTGCCACGATCTCGTTTTTCGCCTCTTTGAAGCGTCGGAAGGTATTGAGGAGCTCTAGATTGCTGTCCATGTACTTTTTCGTATCGTCCCAGGTTTATCAATTAGTCCAGATTTGGCCCGATGGGTTGTTTGGCGATTATTGGATGTTTTGGGGTTAGAGAGTGCATCTTGCATTTTGCACTTCATTTTCAGTAATACATCTTTCAATAATTGCTGCTTCATAGATTCGAGTTGTTGTTCGGTTTGGAGTTTTCGAGTGTTCGTGGCGCCGGGTTTTCTGTTGCTTTACTGATGTGATTCCTTGAGTCAATCGTGACTCTCATCCGGTTTCAGTAGTATACAGAAGAATATTTCCTTGCTTGCCTATATCAAGTTCCAGTGTTACTCTACAGAGTTCTTCCAGTGCTTCTTTGCAGCATGTTATCTCATTGTAAGGGGGGTTTTGTCCCACTGGGTTTTTCCTTCTCTTACTCTTTATTGCATTTGTAAATGGGTACCTGATCAGGCCTCGTTGCCGGGACCCATCTTTGCTTTCATGCATCCTATTCTAGTGTTTTAGCTTCTTCCTAAGTTCATCTTAAGGGGGGGTGTTAGAGTAATAAGTTATTATGCTTAATTAATTACATCACATTGATTAATTAATTAAGTCACTTATTCCTCTTTATTACTTAAGCTAAACTTAGGCACATTAATAATTAATTATTAATTATTAAGTGTGCACACTAGGGTTTCATTTTAGGGTTTCTTGATCTCCTTCATAAGGATTGATCACATTGTAATAATTGATTCTCTTAATGCATTTTTACTGAGAGGTTTACTCAGAACATCTTTTTCAATTCTGCATGTCTTTTGCATGTGACAGGTATTCATTTGCATGCAGGTGATCTTAGATTCTAACAGAAGACAAAGGATATCTAATCGGTTGGAGACGACCCCCCCTCTTAAGATTAATGAACTGGAAACTTGAACAAAAGGCGGGTTTGCAAGGAGGAGCGACAAAGGGGGTGTTGTGGCGGAGCCTCAAGCTCTTGCCAACACTCACGAGCATCAACGGGAAAGTGGGAATACTTGTCGGAAAGAGCTAGTTGAGACACCACATTCATATCAATCAGGCGACCTCTCACATCGAGATCCTTGCTCGGGCCTCTCTCAATCGCTTCTGCAAGATTAGCAACCTCATCCACCGCGGCTTCTACTTCACGGCTCGAGATCTAGTGATTTTGTCATTCGCCAAGTTCCTGTGTGCCAACCATACTTTCACAATTTGCCTAGCTCCATGCACTCTCACCGATTGAGGATCTGATTTTGTAGAGAAATACTAGATTTGGACAGTGACGGCAGTGCATATGAATAGTGGCTCAATCTCTTCTACTCTGATCAGCCTATAGTGGAACTAGATGAGTCGCGTAGAGTTCATTGGCGACAATAGTCTATGTGTATAGATTTCCTAGGCCGTGTGGTGTAATGAACTGTTGAATTATTGATTTTATAATTATTGCCAATCTTTGGTTCTATTCTCTATGCAAATTTTGTATGCTTCATTGGAGTTTGAGTATCAAACATTAGTCGAAGTTGCCTTGGAATTTTGATTTGAGTTGCTGACTGCTGAGCATACTGTGATTCAATTTTTCTTCCAGATCTTATTTCTGAAAGTGTGTGGTTATTGTTTAAATTTCTAAATTGAATTGCAATACTGGTTAGGCTCCTCACAGTGGTATCAGAGCCGTGATTTTGCTAGCCTGTGGACAAACAGTGATTTATGCAATTGAGTCAAAGAGATTTGAGGGCTATAGAAAGGGAGAGAAAGAGGTTGGAGGCATTTGCGCAAAACAGTGACAAGGGAATAGGAGGCAGGGGTAAGAAGATGGAGGATAACAAAATCAAAGCCTTCATTGAGAAGCAAAATCAAGTGAACCAGACATTGATGCAAATGATGCAAACCCTCACTGCTGCAATAACCAGCAACAAATTAGGGCCTAATAATACTGGCGAGGGTAACTCTGAGCGTTCCAGAGGAGGAAATATTAGTAGAGCTTCAAGAGGATCCAATTTAAGACCCTCCCAACCAGCCTTTTTGCCTAGAGTAGAGCACCACAGGAAGGGGAAGATCAAGATCAGTTTAGCATTAGCAGTGTGGTGGATGATTACAAGAAGTTGGATGTCGACGCTCAAGCAGCAATCCCTTTTACTGAATACCTCAATGCTAGGAAAGGATTTGGAAGTAATGGAAGATCACGCCCGCAACGAAGGAATAAAGATCTTCAATACAAAGTCAACAAGCTCACACTCCCTACATTTGATGGCTCAGAGAAGGTCATTGCACGTGCATGGGGGCAAAAATTGAATACATATTTCTCCCTTAGCCCAATGACGGAAGACGAAGTTATCAAATTCGCCATTCTGCACTTGGAAGGGGTAGCTCACGAATGGTGGCACCATGGTATTGTGACTCAGGGGTTTGATCTTGTGACAACATATGCTGATTTCACGCAAAAGCTTATGGAGAGGTTCGACAGAAAGGATCCGAAGGTGTACTTCCAAGATTTGACAAGGGTTAAGCAGCATGGTACAGTGGACGATTATGTTTCAGAATTCCAATGGCTAGCTATTATGATTCTCGATATTTCCGATAAGAGACTCATGTTTCTCTTCATTGAGGGGCTATCAAAATCTAAACTGATGAAATCTAGTGAATCTTTGATGGTGGACCACATCCCAACGGCCAACACTTAGTTTTGTGCTAAAAATCAACGGAAAAAACCAATTAAATAGTGATTTCACATAGGGTTTCGCGACAGGTTGGTTGGGAAATTTTTTCATGATTTTTTCACAATTTAAACCCTTAAAAAAAATTGAACATCGTTGAAAATCATGACTGATTAAATTGGGATATTTTGGGGGAAAAATTATTTTGGCCGAAGATTTTTGAGATTTTTTGAGGATATATGCTTCTATGTATGATACCATCCTTTTTGAATGTGGCTTTAGTGAGATTTGGAGGAGCTAAAGAACCTAGCAAGTGTTAAATTTAGTGATCAGATTAAGTGCACAGAAAATTAATTCAAATCAGACAATAACACAGCAGATACCCTGGGAAAACCCTCCTCTTGAGGGATAAAAACCCAGTAACAAAGATCTCTTATATATATATGAATAGAGGCAGCAATTTGCTTTACAATAATGCCAAACTCAAGGCTGTTATGCAGCACCAATACACAATGCAATATCAGATAATAATCTGATCTTCCTTTTAAACTAAATCTGCTCTTAAGAGAAATTCGCAACCTGCTCTTGGATACATTCGCACTTAATAGAATAACTTGGTGATGGCAAATGATAAATGAACTCCTTTATATACAATTTGAAGAGGCACCTACTTCTATAAGGCAAGTCGGCCAAGGATATATATTTCTTATAAATTAAATGTGAACAATAAATGATAAGTCGTCCTCAAGATGATCGCGCCAATCAAGAAGGAAGTCGGCCTTGGATGAGTCTTTTATTTCATAACAAATATAATTAATATTTTTCCAAGAGACGTGGCTCATCATAAATTCGTCTTCATCAATTAAATAGATATAGTCTATCATTTAATTGATCTTCAATATACGTGGCTGGAAGGTGCAACTGAAGCTGCATCGAAAATCAACACTCCCTCTCAACTAAGGAGTATACTTCCAACTGCTCAAGACATATCGCCTCATCGTGATGTCAGCTATCGCCTCAATACGATATCAACCATAATGGCTACAACCATGCTATGGTGAACAAAGGAATATCACCTCAACGTGATATTGGATAACGCCTCAACACGATATCTACCATAATGGCTACAACCATACTATGGTAAAAGATAAATATCACCTCAACATGATATTGTATATCGCCTCAACACGATATCTACCATAATGGCTACAACCATACTATGGTAAAAGATAAATATCACCTCAACGTGATATTGGATATCGCCTCAACATGATATCAACCATAATGGTTACAACCATACTATGGTAAGTACAAGTGTTCATCATTTGCGTGATGTTGTCATCTCAACATGCCTTTTCACCATGACTCTCTCAGAGGGTGAAACACAAGTACAACATATGTCATGGAGTCACACACATGACATCCACCATGACTCAACTCAGAGGGTGGAAACAAGGGCTTTCACCTCAAATTCCTCCGTCTCAGAGGAAAATGCATTAACAAGGGCTTGCACCTCAAATTCCTCCGTCTCAGAGGAAAATGCATTAACAAGGGATTTCACCTCGAACTTCTCTCAAAAAAGAACTCATTATCAAGGATCACGATACTGATTATCATAATGAATGATAGTAGACTCCATTGATTGTCCAGACAATCCTGCAAGGAGCTTACGAAGCCACACTGCTTCTCGGGCTGCCACACAAGCTGCAATAAACTCGGCCCTGCTGTACTCGTGCCACTGAAGACTGCTTCCTACTACACCAGGAAGTTATCGCAGACCTCAACTGAAACAGCATCCAGAGGTGCTCTTTCGATCAGTGACACAATCATCTTCTTTAGGTTCAGTAGGCTCCCTCTGAATCTTCAAGTGCTTGCTTCTGACCTCATCGTCCAAGATTTCCTGCAATGCTTGCCTTAGATAAATGTTTTCCAGTGCACACCTCTGGTACTGTAGAGAGTTCAAGGTAGACCTCCTCGACCTCATAGCAGATCACTCTATTCTGAATAGGTTTGTGGAGCTACCAATATCAAATCCAGATGACAGTCTTTGAGCAATTCTGATCTCAGCAGCTGAAGGGATCCTCTAAGAATTTAGCACCTAGCCTTGCAATACAATAATCTTCACTTCTTCTCAGTGAGTTACAAAACTCCCTCTTGATCCCTGCTTCAGAGATTGCAAAGAAGACTTCTGGAAGTGAACTCCCTCTAACCACCAGCTTAGTTTCATGGCTGCAAGTTGTGACTTCATGCTTGATCATTTCTTTGGTTGGCATGACTTCCTCATAAGATGCCTCAAGCTTTTCATGGCTAAGCAATCTCTCATCACCTTCCTGCTTCTGGCTGTTCACAAAGCATTTTAGAGAGAGATTACTAACACTTTACAACTATCCAAAGAAATATCAAGACTAGAATCATACAAGGTTTACTATCTCAGTTTATAGCATGAACACATAAGAATTTATGAATAATATTAAAACATGAATAAATAAATCAGCCTAAAGATAAATATATCAAAAGATCAGAAAGAAGGGCTAAAGAAACTTACCTTTATATAATTTTGATATAACTCTTTCTTCCATCTTTTGCTCCTCTCGAGAGTGCTAAACTTAGCACAACAAAAGAACCAACTCTCCTCAAGAGTCAAGGTTCTAACACAGATCATGCATTAGAGAATGATATCGATGTGACCAACCTATCACAACGAAAATACAATTCTCTTTTCCATCTCAAAGTCACACTCATAGATCTACATAATTAACATGAAATGACTAGCAATAAATGAAATCTTCAAGGGATCTTACGCTAGTGAACGCAATTCAAGAGAAACCACTATCTCTTTTTAAAAGATCCAAATAAAAGATATAACTTAACAAACAAAGAATACTTATCTCTTTAAATATTCTGAAGGATGCAAGATACGCTACTCTTGAGCACAGATCAGCACACAACCTTTACGGCTTGAACACAGGCCCATGACTTAGAATAGAAATTCTCTAGAATCCTTCTGAGGAGATAACTTATTCATATCCGCAAATGAAGCATGCTAATTAGGCCTGGTTGGACAATCCTTTGCATAGTGACCAAACTCATCACAACGAAAGCATTGGACTTGGGAGAGGTCCCACTTCTTCTTGAATGCGGGAGCACCATCTGACCCTTTATCTCTATTCCTCTTGAAGTATCTTTTCTTTCCTCTTTTTCCTTTCTTCTCTAATGATTGAGCGGAAAGAACATGAGTATCTTCATTTGTAGAGCTTCGACCAATACCTCTCGCAGCCAACCTCGACTCCTCTTGAATACAGTCTGCCCTCAATCGATCAAACTTGGGAAGTTTTGATCTCGCACTGATTCCTTGAATGTAAGACTCCCAAGATGAAGGAAGACCATGAAGAGCCAACATGGTCAAATCCTTGTCATCAACAATATGACCAATGGTAGAGAGCTGATCTCTCAATTCGAAAATCTTCATGAAGTAGGTGATGACAAATTCTCCTTCTGCCATCTTAACATGATGAAGTTGTTGCTTCAAGGCAAGTGCCCGGCTGGTGTTGTTGATTTCATACATTTCCTCCAAAGTTTTGAACATATCCCTTATTGTCTTCAACTTGGAGACAATCGGCACAATATGGTCTTTGACGGAATCAACCAACAACTTCTTCGCCTTGATGTCTTTCTCCCTCCATTGCAACTTCTCTTCTTCCTCTTTAGGTTCAGGAACTTTGGTCTCCACAAACTCTGCCAAATCATTCTCCTCCAATGTGAGCATGATTCTAAACCTCCATGATGTAAAGTTGGAAGCTCCCTCAAGTCTATCCTCGATCTTCAATCCGATCACCATCTTGGTTGATGTAGAGATAGACAAAGAATTAAGAAGAAGAGAAAAGAGTATCGTTGTAAATTTGATCACGATCTTCTCAAACCCGCTCTGATACCATGTTAAATTTAGTGATCAGATTAAGTGCACAGAAAATTAATTCAAATCAGACAATAACACAGCAGATACCCTGGGAAAACCCTCCTCTTGAGGGAGAAAAACCCAGCAACAAAGATCTCTTATATATATATGAATAGAGGCAGCAATTTGCTTTACAATAATGCCAAACTCAAGGCTGATATTCAGCACCAAAACACAATGCAATATCAGATAATAATCTGATCTTCCTTTCAAACTAAATCTGCCCTTAAGAGAAATTCGCAACCTGCTCTTGGATACATTCGCACTTAATAGAATAACTTGATGATGGCAAATGATAAATGAACTCCTTTATATACAATTTGAAGAGGCACCTCCTTCTATAAGGCAAGTCGGCCAAGGATATATATTTCTTATAAATTAAATGTGAACAATAAATGATAAGTCGTCCTCAAGATGATCGCGCCAATCAAGAAGGAAGTCGGCCTTGGATGAGTCTTTTATTTCATAACAACTATAATTAATATTTTTCCAAGAGACGTGGCTCATCATAAATTCGTCTTCATCAATTAAATAGACATAGTCTATCATTTAATTGATCTTGAATATACGTGGCTGGAAGGTGCGACTGAAGCTGCATCGAACATCAACAGCAAGAACAAAAATTTGGGCCAAAATAGAAGATTTTGGAGCAATGCAAACACCAAACCCCCTCCCCCTCCCTCCTTCATCCGAAGGAAGGCCAATAAACCTAGAAAAAGCCCTTGTCTCCAAGACAATTCTAGCTCTAACCAAGAAGGAAATGAGAAAAATGAGAGAACATCAAACAAGAAAAGGAAAGGGAACTTCAACAATAACAAGGTTGGAAGGCTAACCAAACCCAACTTTCTTTGACAGAAGGAAATCAATCTTGACTAGAGAGCATATTGGCAAACACCAAGAGATCCAAACCTTCCTCATGAAGAGCTTCTCTTGGAACATTCACAGCCTTAATGTCCCTACCAAGAAGAGACTCTTTGATAAAGTATGATCCTAATGTTCTTCTAGTGCAAGAAACTAAGGTGGGACCTCATCAACTAACCGATGAGCACATGCTTATGCTGAGCGAGGGGGTGAATCAATATAAGACTATCTTTTACTTTTTAAATTAACAACCACAATAATTTCAAATCACAACATCAACAAATAAGAACACAAGAATTGTGGGAACCCTTTCAAGAGAAAACCACAGCAAAATATTGCTTATATAAAATTCTCTTACAAACTTTGTAGGCACCAACCTATTGGAGACACCAATCCTCAACACTTGAGCAGCAACTTAGTATGGGACACCAATCTCTTTCAATGAGGCACCAACCTCTTGATAGACGCCCCAACCTCTTGATAGACAAAGTATTTTTCTTCTTGACAATCCTCCTTCAAAAATTTGCCTTTGAACTATTATAATCTCTTCACACAAATCTACTGGTGTATATATGATATATCTATTTATCTTCCACACTTATTCTTCTCATCATTCCACAAACTCTTTTTATATCTTCAGCAAGATAGGCGACCTTTTGGAGGTATACAATGCTTGACAAATGAGATAACTCTTCATTATTTTATACCATTTCAAAGCATCTTTTGATAGCAAATTTGGGAGCTCCATAAGGGGTCAGCCCCTATAAAAATATAAATTTATTTAAAATTACTTTCAAAATGGGGTGTCACAATAAAGGGATTGGCTCCATGAATTAAAAATAATTTAAATTAATTTTTTGATGTATGAGGAGGGTGCTAAAACTAGAGGTCAGCCAGCATAAGTATGCCTTTAATTTTATTTGATAGCTGCCTTGTGAGGATAAAAAACAGCCCTTGGAATGATGCAATTTAGTGGCCTTTGGCCATTACAATTTCTTCTTCTTGGATAAGCAAATTTCATCGTGATATTCATGATATCTTTCTTGACATCAATGACGATAAACTTGCCATCAATCTCCCATACACCTTTGACATCAAAGACAATAATTCTAACAATCTCCCCCTTTGTCATTGATGGTAACCCTACGTAGAAATAATCTATGAATGTAGTAAGACCATAATACCCCCTTGTCTCTATTGCTCCCCCTTTCTCTACTTCTCCAACTTTCACATCAATTGCAAAAGAATTCTTGGAACCGTAAGATAGTGCAGTGATGAGATCCCCCTGAATAATGCATCTCATCAATGACTAGATGAAGAGGATATCACCCCCAAAGGAATTCTCGAAGCTATAAGATAGTGTAGAGATGAGATCCCAGTAAATAATGCATCTTATCATTGACTAGATGAAGAGGATATCACCCCAACTTTTGTCTGAAATACTCGAAAGTCTCTTTTGGAAGAGGCTTTGTAAAGATGTTTGCACTTTGTTCCTGAGTGGCAATATACTCTAACTTTGCCTGCTAGTCTGCCACTTGCTCCCTTAAGAAATGATATTTGATTGGAATGTGTTTGGTTCGGGAGTACATCACAGGATTCTTCGATATATTGATTGTACTTGTGTTATCATAGAATATGGATATTGGATGATCATATTCTATCTTAATATCCCGTAGCATTTGCCTCATCCAAAGAACTTGAGCGCAACAAGATGTTGCTACTATGTATTCTTCCTCTGTTGTGGATAAAAATTTAAAAAACTAAAGCTTGTGTCTTACTCAATCAAGATACAAGACTATTGTCGAGAAAGAATGCATTTCCACTTATACTCTTTCTATCATCAATGCTACCAGCCCAATCTGCATCAATGTATACTACTAAGGTGAAATCTTCACCTCTTGGATACCATAAATCGAAATTCAAAGTGCCACTTAGATATTTAAAGATTTATTTAACTATGTGCACATAGGTTTCTTTTGGTGCAGCATGAAACCTTAACACCATACCTACTGCCTATATGATGTCAGGTCTTGAAGTTGTCACATATAACAAACTCTCAATCATTGATCTGTAAAGAGTCTGATTAGCCTTAGGGGATTCATGATCCTTATTCAACTTGCATCTTGTGACCATGGGTGTACTCACAAGTTTGCAATCCTCCATCCTGAATTTCTTCAACATCTCCTTACTTTACTTGGTCTGTGAAATAAATAATCCTTTATCTAACTGAGAGATTTGCAACCCAAGGAAGAAAGTCAACTCACCAAACATAGACATTTCAAACTCCTTCTGCATGTTCATGGCAAACTCTTGGCACATTTTATCACTTCTACCTTTAAAAATAATATCATCCACATAAACTTCAACAATCAACTAAATATCACCTCTAGTTTTAATGTATAGATTCTTGTCAGCAATACCTCTCTTGAAGCTTTTTTGTTGTAGATATTTATCCAATCTTGAGTACCAAGCCCTGGGGGCTTGTTTCAATCCATAAAGTGCTTTCTTTTCACTTCTCGCTGATTTGGAGATCTTTTGATGGGCACTCTGCTGTCATTAGTCACTCTTTCATATGAACTGTGTTTGAATTTTTACATGTCAGCACTCACTTTATGGTTTTTTACTTGTCAGCACTCTCATTGTTTTCTATTTGTCTGCACCTCCCTTCCTCATCTCTCATTGGTGTAGACCTGCTGTTTTGAAATCTCTGGCACCTCTTCTTTTCCCATGGACATGCTGCTCACTACAACACTGGTGACTGTGCTGGGCTGCACCTTTTCTACCTTATTCTTTAGCTTTTTATCCCTCACAGTCAACACTGGTACTCTTCAGGCAGAGTGTTTAATCATTAATGTAATGAAGAATTGGATGGATACAGCACAAGGATGATATTTTCTGATCCCCTTTTTCTATGGTCCTGTGCTTCCTGTTTCTGGTCTCTTTGCTCTCTTTGCCGTTATCAAGTGTGATCAATAAGTACAGATTTTTGTAATAATTGCTACCTTTCTCATTTAATACAAAATAAATATTAATCAAAAAATAAAAACATTTAAAATGAGAAAGATGGCACGGCAAAGCTGAATATAAACATAGATATATTTGCTATCAAATCCAAAAAGCTATTACAAGAAAAGATGGTAAAATAATTGATGTTATTTACAAGAAGCATGAATGCTTCATATAGATTTTACAAAGTTACAAAAACAGCAAGTTTTTAAAAAGAAACTGAAGAAGATCGAAGAAACGATCTTATCTAGAAGATTACAATATAATACAACATTGACCATTAAATTAATAATGTAAATATTATCTTAATACCCTCCCTTAATGGTCAATCTATCAACTACACCAAGATGCCCCCTGAATTTTACAAACTTATCTGGACTAAGGGACGTGGTGAGAATATCAATTGTCTGATCCTCTGTTGGAACATACAGCAATTGAACTAATCCATCTTCAACAAGTTTCCGAATGAAGTGACAATGAGTTTCCACATGCTTGGTTCTTTCATGGAAGACTGGATTTTTGGCAAGTTTGAGAACTCCCTGATTATCGCAGTACAAGGGCGTCAAACCCACTTGAGATATCTACATATCCGCAAGCATCTGGCGAAGCCACATTGCCTTACAAGCTGCCTTAACTGCTCCTCGATACTCTGCTTCTATCAAGGAAAGAGCCACTGCCTACTATTTTTTACTAGTCCAAGTGACTGCACCAGATCCCATACTGAAAACATACCCAAATGTTGATTTTTTGTCATCAACCGAACCTGCCCAAACAGAGAGTTTATGGACGATCTACCCTCAATGAGCTCATCACCATGAAGATCACCAATGGTCTTAGCCCACCATTTAGGCCGAAGAGTAGAAGTGCCAACATCGGATGTATGAGGAGCTGGAACTAGTACTAGATCTGGAACAGGTTCAACAGGTAGAAGATCAACATCATCCGGAGGAAAATCGGGTTGAGCATCATCAAAAACAGAATCTGCATCATCTCTCCCATCAGGTGGAGCTAACGAAAGTGAACACCCAAATCAAAAGCCTTCAAAGGCTGATCCTCAGAATGCTACATAGACAAAGAAAGGTGGAAAGGTCCTCATTCTTCATCAAAGACAACATCACAACTGAAGATGAAATGATCAGTGTCTACATCAATCAACCTGTAAGCCTTATGATTGTCACTATACCCTATGAACATAAGCTTTCAACTCTTGGAATCCAACTTGGAGCGCTTAGCATCTGGAATCCATACATATGCTAAAAAGCCAAAGATTTTCAAATGATTGATCTGAGGTTTGCGACCAGTCCAAGCTTCCTTAGGAATCTTCCCCTTAACAGCTTGTGTAGGAGACCGATTAAGGAGATAGATGGCAGTGTAGACTACTTCTGCCCAATATTTCTTAGGAACATTCCTGTGTTGTAACATGGAGCGGGCCATCTCAATGATTGTGTGATTGGCCGCTCTACAACACCGTTTTGTTGAGGAGTGTAGGGTGTGGTTAACTAGCGTTTGATACTGTGTATAGCACAGAAGTTGGAGAAATCAATAGAACAAAATTCCCCCCCATTATCTGACCTAAGAGTGACAATAGAACAGCCAGACTCTTTCTCTACTAAGGCCTTAAACTATTGAAATACAATAAACACATTTGATTTCTGTCGAAGAAAGTACACCCATATTTTACAACTGAAATCATCAACAAAAAGCAAGAAATACTTGCAACTAGTAACAAAAGGTGTATTCATTGGCCCACATACATTAGCCTGAACCAACTGTAGTACCTTGGAGGCTCGCCATGAGTCACCATCCGAGAACGGTGTCGTATGCTACTTCCCAACCTGACAAGCTCCACAAATGCCATGATGTTGAGTCTGGATCTCAGGTAAACCAGCTACAAGTCCCTCCCGAGATAGTTGAGAGAGATAATGCACATTTAAGTGCCCATAACGCTGATGCCAAAGACTAGTGATGGAAGAATTTTTGGTTGCCATGGCTAACTCCGGAGAATCACCTGTATCCACAAGTCTGTATAGACCATGATCCTCAATACCAATAGCCACAATGGTGTGTGTCTCCCAATCAACAATCGAACATTTATGTGCACTGAATACCACATCCAACTGAGGAGAGTGTTGCATAATCTGACTGACTGAGAGAAGGTTCAATTCCATGCCAGGAATGTAGTATACTTTGAGGAATATGAGATTCCTCCCACCAAACTGAATCTAAACGCTGCCCTTGCCGACAATGGTATACTCTTCACCTCCTCCAAAAATAACTAAGTCACTGAAAGGAGAGAAGTCTGTGAACCAATTACGTCGATGGATGAAGTGTTGTGAAGCACTTGAATCAAAGTACCAAGCAAAGGACTTCACATGATCTGCAGGTCTTTTAGCCATAAAGGCGTAAAAGGTAGGCTACTTCTGCTTAGTGTGCTTGGAAACATTTGCTTTCGGCTAAGACCCTCCCTGCTTCTTCTGTTCAGAAGCCAAGCGCTGACGACAATCCTTCATATGACCATATTTGTGGCAGTAATTACACTGAATGTTCTTCTTGGGGCTGTCCTGAGGTTGACCTAAGCCTTTCTGCTGCGAAGGGTAATCCTTCCCTTTATTCTTAACTTGAGACTTAGCTGCAAAAGCTTGCTCTGTAGAGGACGAAGAAGCACTACTACCAAACTATTGTCTCCAACGATCCTGCTGCAAAAGTTTGGTACAAAGCTCTAGAAACTTCAAATCAACATTAGTCGATGTAATGTTGAGAGTTTCAACAAAGTGCTCATAAGACTTCAGTAGACTTTTCAAAGTGATGACTACCATGTCTTCTTCCTCCATCTTTCGACCAATCGCCTCCAAGTAATCACGGATGTCCTGAATCTTTGTTAGATGCTCCTGTAAGGACATTCTCTCATCCATCATGATGGAGAACAGCTGGTTCTTTAAAAAGAATGCACAACTCTTGTCTATAATGTCCCCTTCCTAGCCAATGGCTCAAGGAACAAGGTTAGCCTATTACTACGGTTCCCGTAGGCTAACGAGATGATTAGGGAATCTTTCTGAGGGGTTTCAGGACTTGTCCTTGTTACTTACTATTTTTAGTAACTGACTTTTTTAGTCAATGATGGCACACTTGCAGTTGATCTTGTCATGGGACACTCTCGAGGGGTCATTTGGATATCCGAGCTAAGAGTTATGGAATTATTAAGTCACGTCATTTAATAATATTCTATTATTAAGTGATTTAGTGATTTAATGTTATAAAGTGAAAATGACTTTATTAAAAGAATATCTTAAGTCACTTTATAAAGTATTTAAGTGAAATAAGTCACTTTATGAAATATTTAAGTGAAAAGTCACTTTATGAAGTATTTACGTGAAAAGTCACTTTGACAAATAATTTAGTATTAAATTATAAGAGCTATTGAAAAGTGGCGTTGATTTTCAAGAGGAGATATTTAGGTTTTGTTTGTCAAATGTTGAAAACCTAAAAGTGGCGTACTTCTCCATAAGGTAAGGGTTTGGCTCATTATTCAATTTTGAGAATATTATATCATTTTTGGAGCTGCTGCTGCAAGTTGTCTTTTCTAGGCTGATTGATGATGGATACCCTCTCTTAGAACAGGTTCAGCAGGCATGCAAGATTGTCCAAGGTTCCTTCATGATTGGTCTCATTCAAGGATCAACAATTGGGCATAAATATTGAGTTTAGCATTGAAGAATAAATCAGATTATGGACAGTTTGATTGTAGATCTGAATAAGGTTGTGATGACTGAATAAATTGTAGATTGCTTAGTAATAAACCAGCACGTTGGATAATGATATTGCATCCTTCCTAGCACGTGGGGTCAGAATACAAGTTGTTCCTTTCTATTTACCTGCCTAGGGTTTGGGCGACCTCTTTGCCAGTGATTTTCAGAATATCAAATCAGCATAGGCATTCCTAGATTTGGCACGTGTGAGATTGAAGAGAGCCCGTACTTCTTCTGAGGGACGTGTTTGGCTGGGAGACTGTACAATTTGTTTATTGGCCAGATTTTTCACTCTTCTTGGGCATCCAACATTAACTAAAGGATCTGCAACATTTAAAAGTTGAACATTCAGTAGATTTGAGCTAGGCGGCTAGGGTTTGATCCACCAGGTTGCTGATTTCCAGAAAACAGATTTCTGACAGTCAATTCCAAAAAATAGGTATGTTGGATTTGTAATTAAAATCAAATAAAGTTTTTGGGTTTTCAATAGTTTATGCAAATTCCATTCCATTTCGCATTTCCTTTAATTGTTCAATTTCTAGTCATATATTGCAAAAATTACACAAAAATAGAAAGACAAACAAAAAAACAAAAAAATCAGATCAAACACCACAAGGGGTTGTTCCAGTGGTATCAGAACGCTTAAATCCTGCCATCGTGTGAGGTTATGTCATGAGTGATAAAGAACAACTTATCACAGGGGTTCACGGTCGTGGCATCCTCTGCAAGTGTCGGAGGGAGAAACCATTTCAGAGGTTTTAGGCTTTCACAATTCACTGGAAATAACAAGAACTCTATCCAGTGACAGTGAGAGTATTTTAGGTACCACGGGAGATAGAGACAAAGCGCATTTGGGTTCCATTAGCCCAAATGCCAGGAGAGAGCAAAAGTTTGACACTATGATGGACATGTTGGCCAATTTCTTGCATAAGATGAACCAGGTTCCTAATCTTGGTCACACAAGACAACATGACAACTCCAGTAGTTCTAATGCTCAACTTGAAGAGAGGCCAAAGATTTCTATCAATACCACATCTAGGCCTTTGCAGCCTACCTTTACACAGAGGGTTGAGACCCTTGTTCAGCAGGAACGACCTCCAGAGCAGCCGACAAACATGGTTGATGAGGTTAGGACCAGCCATACAGAATACACTTAATTACAAGTTGACATCAGGAATGTGTTGACATTTGACCAATTCTTGAACCAGAAGAGACAGAGGGCAGTGGCAGTTGGTAGACTTGAGACTAGAGCACCACAGGACACCATAGATCTCCAACAGGTGGTGACTAAGATTAATTTGGAACATTTTGATGGAGGGCATCGTTGTACCGCACGTGGTTGGGTTCAGAAGTTAGATAACTTCCTCTCCTTGAGGCCCATGCTTGAAGAAGAGGCAATCAGGTTCACCACACTTCATCTAGATGGCGTAGCTCACGAGTGGTGGTACCATGGTTTGATTACTTTGGGTCACAGGTCAATTGTTTCTTATGATGAGTTTACTAACAAACTCATTGAACGATTTGACATGAGAGATCCTGAGGTTTCCTTTCGAGAACTTGCACAACTTAAGCAAATTGGGACATTAGAGGCCCTTATTTCAGAGTTTCAAAGGATATCCATGATGGTCACGGGAATGTCAGAGAGGAGGTCGGTAGTACTTTTCAGTGAGGGTTTCTTAAAACCCTTACGTGGTTGGATCAATGCCTTTGACCCACCTTCCTTACAGGATGCTATGAAGAAGGTGAGAGATATGGAGCTTGCTGCCCCAAAAACAAGATTTCCGCAAAAACCATTCTCTTCATCAAAGGATAAAGCACCAAATACATTAAAATACCAGCAAAGAAAGCCTTTCCAAAAACTTAGTGACAAGACCCTTCAAGACTTGAGAAGGAAAAAATTATGCTTCACCTACAAAGGGCCATATGAAAAAGAACATGTGTGTCCTCTTTAGGACAAAATGAGTCAGTTAGAGTACTACTATGCAAATGAGTCAAATTCTGAAAATTCAGAACAGCAGATTGATGAGGAAGGGAAGGATGAAGATAATGCCTTCGAAGTGTCGGAAAAGGGAAGGGAAGAAGTTCTACCTATAGCACAACTCTCGAGCATTCAGAGAGAAGGATCCTTCAAGATTAGAAGAGTTTTAGGTGGACAACGTGTGATTACCTTGCTTGATACTGGAGCTACTCATAATTTCATAGATGAGGGCTTGGTAGCAAAGCGTGGACTTAAAACTGAAGAGTTTGATGGATTCAAAGTGCAAGTAGCTGATGGGTTTACACTTAGTTGTAGCCGAATTATTCCAAACCTCACATTGCAACTGAACGATTATGAGTTCCAGGCAGATTTTTATGTGGTAGGCATGGGAGAGTTGGATGTTGTACTTGGCATAAAGTGGCTTCACGCTATTGGGGAGTTTACCCTCAACTTGCAAGTGATGGAGATGAAATTTGAAGCCAATGGCAAGAGGCATGTTTTGAGGGGAATGTCAGATGGGAGCCTTCGAGTTATCTCACTCCGGAGAATGGAGAGATTGATCAGGCATGATCAAGTGGAGTGGGCAGCAGAGTGTTATACTTTGCCATCACAGGGTGAGCAATTGAAGCATGAGTATTCTCCCAACATATAGGCCTTGAGAAACAAACACAGTAAGGTGTTTGAGAATTTACCTTATGGGAGACCACCCGACAAAGGGTTTGATCATATTATAGAGCTTGAGGATGGCGCTAAGCCAGTCATCATTACTCCCTACAGGCATCCCAAGAGGATGAAGGACAAGATCAAGAAGACAATAAAAAAACTTTTGGATATGGGTCACATCAGACCGAATAAAAGTCCCTTTGCATCGTCCGTTGTCCTAGTGAAGAAAAAAGATGGCACCTTACGAATGTGTATTGACTACAGAGCCCTGAATAAAAAAGTCCATTAAGAACAGGTACCCCATTTCGCGCATTGATGAGTTGATAGATGAATTGCACAGAGCCTGTTTCTTCTCCAAGATTGATCTTTGATCCGGTTACCATCAGATCCAGGTTAGAGAGGGGGGTATGGAGAAGATGGCATTTTGATGCCACTATGGCCACTATGAGTTCTTGGTTATGCCTTTTGGCCTAACCAATGCACCAACAACCTTTTAGTCTTGTATGAACTAGATCTTCAGAGATCAATTGAGGAAGACAGTCCTCGTCTTTTTTGATGATATACTAGTCTCTTCAGCAAGACTTGGGAGGATCATTTGACACATTTGGATTCAATGTTGGGCATATTGGAGAGTGAATCTCTATTTGTCAAGGAATCAAAATGTGACTTTGGTATGACAGAGTTATTGTACTTGGGGCATATCATTAGTGCCGAGGGGGTTAAGATGGATCCTGAGAAGGTGAAGTCTATAGTCGATTGGCCTCCACCCACAAATTTCACTCAGCTGAAGGGTTTCTTTGGGTTATGTGGTTTCTACCGCCGCTTCGTCAAGGGTTTTTCACAGCAGGCCGCCCCACTTACAAACTTAACGAAGAAGGGGGTTTTTGATTAGAACCCAAGAGCACAGCAATGCTTTGAAAAGTTCAAACAGTTGATGAGTTTGTGTCTGGTTCTCATTATTCCATATTTTACATGGTCATTTGAACTATAGTGTGATGCCTTGGGAGAGGGCATTGGTGTTGTTTTGATGCAAGATAAGCACCCCATCGCTTTTGAGAGCAGGAAACTTCAGAGTCCTGAGCGAGGTTACAACATTTACGACAAGGAGATGTTATCCATCATGCATGCATTGGCTAAATTCAGGCAATACTTGGTGGGCAGCAAATTTTTGGTGAAGATAGATCACAACAGTCTAAAACATTTCCTAAGTCGATGTGACCTCAATGATCGGCAACAAAAATGGGTCAGCAAGCTATAGGCTTATGATTTTGACATAGAATATGTCAAGGGTACGATAAATATAGTTGTCGATGCCCTTTCGAGGAGACCTTACTTGTGTTCTCTAGGTGAAGTAACAAAGGATTGGAGGAATCTTATTGCAGCCGAGTATGCGAAGGATAAGTGGGCTTCTGAGTTCATTGATGGTACAATTGCGGATGACAAGTACACCCTTGTGAATGACCTCATCATTTACAAAAGAGGATTTTGAGAGCTCTTCATGACGCCCCTATGGCAGGCCACCCGAGTTACTTTAAAACCTACAGGCAAGTTAGGGAGCGGTTCACTTGGAAGGGGCTCAAATCAGAGGTTCTCAAGTATGTTAGAGAGTGTCCCACTTGTCAGCAAAACAAGCACGAGCACACTTTCCCGGTAGGACTACTACAACCTCTACCCATTCCTAGTCGGAAGTGGGAATGCATATCCATGGATTTCATCACGGGTTTACCCAAAACCTAGGGTAGGGATTGCATTTACGTTGTGGTTGATATGCTCACAAAGTTTGCACACTTTTTCCCAATTTCAGCTACTTTCGCAACAGTGCAGGTTGCTGATTTGTTTTTCAGAGAGATATTTTGATTGCACAAGTTGCCTCGGAATATAGTGAGTGATCGGGATAGCAAATTTATGAGTCATTTCTGGCAGGAGCTCTTCAAGCTTAGTGGCACGAAACTCACTCCGAGCACAAGCTACCATCCACAGACAAATGGACAAACCAAGATAGTTAATAAATGGGTTGAAGGCTACTTGAGGAACTACATTGTAGGGCAGCAAATGGCAAGGCTCAGGTGGTTGCATTTATGTGAGTATTGTTATAATACTACACATCACATGTTTATACAAATGTCACCATTCATGGCACTTTATGGGTATGATGCTCCCAATTTCTTGGATTTGCTATTTGGTGATAGTAGAGTACCAAGTGTGAAGGGTTTGTTACAGGGCAGCCAGGATATCATGAGTTCTTTGAAGGAGAACATTCAGAAGGCACAAAATCAACAGAAGTAATATGCAGATCAGCACAGAGTGGAATGTTCCTTTGAGGAAGGGGTATATGGTGTATCTTATGCTGCAACCATATAGGCAATCCACTTTAAGGAAGAGTGGTTCAGAGAAGCTCAAGCCACAATACTATGGCCCATTCTGAGTTTCTAGACGGATTGGTGAAGTGGCTTATGAGCTAGGGTTACTGACAGAGAGTAGGGTTCACAACGTGTTTCATGTATCTCGCCTCAAAAGGGTGTTGGGACATAATGTGACACCTTCCACAACGTTACCACCCCTAGATGAAGAGGGGAAATTGATTTTGATTCCTGAGGCTATCATTGATACTAGGGAGTGTCATTTGAGGTGCAGAGTAATCAGAGAATATTTGGTTAAGTAGAAGGACCTACTAGATGAGGATGCAACTTGGGAGAATGAGGATATATTGCAGCATCCTATGATGAGATTGCTTGAGGATAAGTAATTTCGGGGGGGCGGACTGTAATGTCCCCTTCCTAGCTAGTGGCTCAAGGAACAGGGTTAGCCTATTACTACGGTTTTCGTAGGCTAACGGGATGATTAGGGAATCTTTCTTAGGGGTTTCAAGACTTGTCCTTGTTACTATTTTTAGTAAGTGACTATTTGGGTCAGTGATGGCACACTTGCAATTGATCTTGGTCATGGGACACTCTCGAGGGGTCATTTGGATATCCAGGCCAAGAGTTATGGAATTATTAAGTGATTTAGTGATTTAATGTTATAAAGTGAAAGTGACTTTATTAAAAGAATATCTTAAGTCACTTTATAAAGTATTTAAGTGAAATAAGTCACTTTATGAAATATTTATGTGAAAAGTCACTTTATGAAGTATTTAAGTGAAAAGTCACTTTGACAAATGATTTAATATTAAATTATAAGAGCTATTGAAAAGTGGCGTTGATTTTCAAGAGGAGATATTTAGGTTTTATTTGTCAAAGGCTGAAAACCTAAAAGTGGCGTACTTCTCCATAAGGCAAGGGTTTGGCTCATTATTCAATTTTGAGAATATTATATCATTTTTGGAGCTGCTGCTGCAAGTTGTCTTTTCCAAGCTGATTGAGGATGGATACCCTCTCTTAGAACAGGTTTTGTAGGCGTGCAAGATCGTCTAAGGTTCCTTCATGATTGGTCTCATTCAGGGATCAACAATTGAGCATAATATTGAGTTTAGCATTGAAGAATAAATCAGATTATGGACAATTTGATTGTAGATCTGAATAAGGTTGTGATGACTGAATAAATTGTAGATTGCTTAGTAATAAACCAGCACATTGGATTATGATATTGCATCCTTCCTAGCATGTGGGATCAGAATACAAGTTGTTACTTTCTATTTACCTGCCTAGGGTTTGGGCGACCTCTTTGCCAGTGATTTTTAGAATATCAAATCAGCATAGGCATTCCCAGATTTGGCACGTGCGAGATTGAGGACAGCCCGTACTTCTTCGGAGGGACGTGTTTGGCTGGGAGACTATAGAATTTGTTTCTTGGCCAGATTCTTCACTCTTCTTGGGCATCCAGCATTAACTAAAGGATCTGCAACATTTCCAGGTTCAACATTGAGCAGATTTGAGCTAGGCGGATAGGGTTTGATCCACCAGGTTGCTGATTTCCAGAAAACAGATTTTTGGCAGTCAATCCCAGAAAATGGGTATGTTAGATTTGTAATTAAAATCAAATAAAGTTTTTGGGTTTTCAATAGTTTATCCAAATTCCATTCCATTTCGCATTTCCTTTAATTGTTCAATTTCTAGTCATATATTGCAAAAATTACACAAAAATAGAAAGACAAACAAAAAAACAAAAAAATTAGATCAAACACCACAAGGAGTTGTCTCATTGTTGGAGGTCTCATGCAAGGTTTCCAAATGCTCCCAAATCTCAGCAGCTGATTTGCCGGATGGAACCTGTGGAAGTTGATCATCGGTAATAGACAGTTTAATGAGCATCACAGCTTCACGATTTTGCTCATCAAACTTTTCTTGGTCTTTACCCGTCGTTGTAGGACGAGTAGCAGTGCCTAGAATGATCTAATCAAGACACCGATATTCAAAGATTGTCATCATTCGCTGCTTCCAGGTATTATAGTTTCTGCCATTGAATCGATGACTGCCGTCCAACATTATGTTGGTCCAACTCGCCATCTTTTACACTTTTTGAAGCAGGAAAAACGAGATACACAAAAGAGGCTCAAAAAAACTGAATGCACGGAACCCAAGGCACGAATTCCAATGTACTAAAAACTAAGGCAATTTTAGGCACAAAATCCGAGGCAAACCCCATTGCACAAATCCTAATGCACGGATTACGAGGCACCCAAAAAAAATTGATGACTACCCAAAAATCTTTTCCAAAAAAACAAATTGGCTTGAAACAAAGGATTTTTTTTAGAACCCTAACTGCCAAGAAACCTATTTCAGACAAGCTCGCCCAGAACACAAGCACAAATTTCTAGAAAAACAGAAAACGTCTAGAAAACTCTATGTTTGTGCGGCCAAAAACAAAGCTTATAGAGAAACCCGTGCTCATGAAAAATAACGCCCAAAGTGCAGAACAAAGGAAAATCCCCCTCCAAAAATATATACAAGTTGCACCCAGAAAGGTGACAAATTGCGCCAGAAATAAGGTTAAATAAACGCGCCAGAGAATGACTGAAAATCATGCCTAGGAAAGGGAGAGATCACACGGAAAACAGGAGTAGAAAACGAGTCTGAAACCCTTCAAAAAAACCAGACAGAGAAATGCAAGCAGAAAAACATGATTTCAGAAAATCACAATTCAGAGAGACAGGAAAATGGCACCCTCAAATAAACAACATGTCCAAAAGAGACGCAATAGACACGTCGCGCGGGAGAGACAAAAAAAACGCGTGCAGCCCAAAAAACGCAATTTAATAGGATGCCAGAAGATTCATTAGCCAGAAGGAAAATCACAATTTTCAGTAGAATATACGACTAAAAAAAAATCACGACCTCCTCAATCAAATCACAAAAAAAATGGCTCTACAAAAAAAATTTCCCGCTCACCGTTACCGGCTTTGATACCATATTACAAGAAAAGATGGTAAAATAATTGATGTTATTTACAAGAAGCATGGATGCTTCACATAGATTTTACAAAGTTACAAAAACAGCAAGTTTCTAAAAAGAAATTGAAGAAGATCGAAGAAACGATCTTATCTAGAAGATTACAATATAATACAACATTGACCATTAAATTAATAATGTAAATATTATATTAATAAAAGCAGAGCACTAAATTTCTATTATTCCATCATATACAAGGCCATACCTAAACTGTTTATGACAACCATAAATATGTACTATAATAATAAAACCAAAAGCATATCACCTACCACACTAGCTGAGAAGTCAGAAGGACAATAGCAACAAAAAATTGTTTCACAATCTTAAACAGCATAATCATGAACACAGTCCAAAGGGACATGACAAAATATATGAGAAATTACTGACCAAAATCTGCTGGATTATCATCACACTGATTACTATCTTCATCCTTGACCTAAAAAGTGGGGCTCTGAAATTCAGGAGATAGATTAATCGATGCTTTCTCAACCAAAAGTGTGAACAATTTCATCCAGTTCTGCACCATGTGAAATTAAATTCTTTCATCCTTTTGACCTGTCTTTGTGATGTAGATAGTTGTGGCTATCTTCAAATTCAGAAATTCTGTAAACAGGTAGAAAGCCCTCTTTTAGCCACCATCATTTAATTAGCCAAGGCCTAAGCCACCAAATGTATATACCCTCCAAGACCTCAAACTGTCAGAGTAAGCAAATGTATTTCTTATCTTGGTTCAATTTGCAGTGCTTGAATCACCATTTTTGTCCAACCCCAAGGTTATACTGGATAGAATCCTCAAGCCTCCTACAAACAGCAAGATCTTTAATGCATATTTTCAACCCCTTTCCAAATTCAGCTTCCTATTCTTCTGTACTTTAAGTACTAGCAAGTCCCTTCCCTTTCTTGTCCACATGGCCTCAATCACAGGTGTTAGCAAGAGATTGTTAAAAGCTAGAATGGTAAACGAAAGAAGGATCACAAGAGGTTTATGTTTCCTGCTTTGGCCTATAAAAGTTCCCCTGCTTTTCTCCTCAGGAACCTGACCAGCCTAACTAACTCACACCTGCTCCTGATTTGTAGTTGACTGTTCTATGATTAAGCACAATTGATCAAAGGGGTGTTTTTAAAAAAAACTTGTGTATTACAGTGATTCCGAAATTCAGATTCTTTAACATGTAGAAAAACAACTGCCAAATATATTGAACAGAAATTAGGAAAAGCATCTCTCCACATGAGAAAAAAAAAACAAATATTTAACATGGTGGAGAAGAGAAAAGATTTGAGATGCTTTTATACCTTCTGGAAAGCTTCATAATAGAGTTACAGAGATATTTGTAGATATTTGTTTACTTTCAAACAATTAGAATAGGATTCCTCAATTACAGAAATTGAGGCAAGGAACTTCTTTGTTTCCTAACCGATCTCCTTTTCAAATGACTTTTACTGATTATTTACTAATTTTTCTTCAGATACTTGATCTTTTAGAGGGAAGCTGACACAATTTTCTCAGTTCGAAATCTTCTTGTCTTGCTAACCAGTGCTGATGGGTCTTCCCAACTGGTGCCTTCCATGACTTTGAGTTTATTGAATTAAAAAGAATCATTAACCTGGTCAAAACCAAATAATTGCTTTGTGTCATTTGACTTATATGCACATAATTTCCATGAGATGTGTCCACACAAACTAAAGCATCATTTCTCATTTTTGCTTTGGATTTCTTTTGAGTTGACACAACAAGGACTTGTCACCTCTAAACCCCATGCGGGAACAAGGGAAAACAGTGATGGCTAACTTGCAGAAGATGCACACAATCTCTGAATGTCAGCTTCCTCTATCCCCAATGTACACATTTTTAGTCTTTCTGTTCAAATTTCCTTTTTCTTTTCACTGACCTTTGTTTCTGATCATACCTCCTTAATAGGGAGGTTTTGGGTCTTCAAAAAATTATTTCTTGAATATATGGAAAAAATTGTCTCACCAACCTAAAGGAAACCATCTGGCCTTGCTCAGCAGGTACTCCTTCAAACAGATCTGCAAGTACTATTTCTTCTCCTGCTCTTCTTGGTCCTGTTTAGCTTTGCGGTACCATGTCCTCAATGATTTCTTATTGAAATTCAGGGCCTAAATCTTCTACCAGTAGTAGATTTTTGTGTCCCATCTCCCTGATTCAACAAGGTTCAAACAGTTTGAATCTTCCACTTTAATGATTGATAACATGTGCATGTACAAAAGCAGGTCCATTTAAAGAAATTTAATTCACTTGCACAAGATCCATTAAGGTCCATACAAAATTGCTTTGATGATATTCTACTTGCCCATGAAGCCTGTCTTTGCTCAAGTAGAACCAAACCATAATCCCACATCATATATTTTGAGTTTCCCTGTGCTGGTCATGTCTGGCCTTGCACTTTTGTTCACACATTCAGAGCTGCTCCTGCACCTGCTAGTTAACATATTTGATCCTCTCCACAAAACTAACAAATTCATTAGCTTTTGATCTCCCTGCATTCTCCACTGAACTCTGTGATCAAACATGGCATCAATCTTCACTATATTGATTATGGCAAACTCCCATCCCAAATTCTGAGACTCTTCTGGTTATATTCGCTGAACTAGTGTATAAAATTCTAACTTGGCAATTGATTTGTCCATCTAACTATGGGTGGAAATTCATGGGTCTTAGCAACTTGATGTCCATCCAGCTCCATGAAGCTATCCAAAAATTGCTCAGAAATAGGGAAACCTGATCTGATGCTATAGACTCTGGTAAACCAAAGTATACAATACAATTTTCCTGCAATGTGTTAACACACACACACCCATCCAGCTGAAGCAGTATATGATGACAAACAAATGGTCATTACCCTACAGGTCTTTCATAAACTTAAAAAAATGCTCAGGATATGCTCCCTCGAGGGTGGTATTGGTTTTCACATTCTATTGAGCTATACTTTTCCTTTTCAATGCTTTAGCTGGTTCAGAACAGTGAATAAAATGAAAGTGAAAAATAAAATTAGAAAAAGAAAAAAGGAGGAAGATGGATTTTTTATTCTAAATCCTAGCCAGTTCAAGTTATAGACGATTAACCCATCTGGTCTCTTAAGGGTTAAGCTGGACGATAGTTGCAAGTCTAGTTCAAGGGATCAAATTTTTAAAAATGAATTTTGATCTTGTTAAGTAATTGTCTTCTTCATGTGCAAACTAAATCATGTAGCTCTGATCAAAATATTACAGGAACCAGTGTACACACATGCAGAGACATTGATTGATGTATTAAGAAATTGGAAAATTGTTTATTGAGATTTGGTGTAGTGGTAAACTGGTGCAATTTTAAAAGCAAAAACCTAGCAGGTACACTCACTGACCAGAGAAAGGGAACTCACCTTGACCAACAAAATGGTGTGTAGCTGAATCTATTTACTCGATTCTAGCACTATTGTCCTGGACCCAGCTTAAAGCAAAATATTGGTTCTATACTTCTATTTTGCTGCTATTATTATGTTTCACAGGCCACATCATCTGGATGCTCTATCACTGGCATCAGTTATGATAAGCTTATTTAAGAAGCAACAAAACATGTCTCAAAAAAATTGCACCCTCGATGTAAAACACAACTCAATGTTTTAAACCATTAAGTTGAAAGGTCTTGAAGATGAAAGAGTCGAAGACGTTTCCCCTGGTAGAGCAATTCCATCAGTAACTAAGCCCCAGTCCTGAAAGAATCCAACTATATCAGTCCACTCTCTGAGCCCAAGCCTTGCTGGTGCAGAGTTCAAAGACGTCCAGAGAGCAAATAAACACAAATGTAGACACCATAGTACCTCTACAAGTTCCTTGAGATTACTGTTCAATAACACCAGTCCATGGGATTACGATCTTGATCAAGATATCAAAGTGCCCAAAAATAACTACAAATATTCAAACTCCTGGATCCGGTCTTCACCCTCCACAGCTACATATCTCAGAATCTTATTAGAATCGCTTCCAAGATTTGAATCTAGATATGATAGAGTCGCTTTAGATCTCTTTATTAGCTATTTTCACCGCTTCTGTACTTTTCAATCTAACCTACTCTGGTCATTTGTTGACATTAATATTATATTCTTCTTGCTAGCACCTTGGTGTAGTTGGTATTTAATATTTCTCTAGAAGTTTGCGTTAGGATTATTGTTGACTGTTTACTGTTGTTGTTTTTGGGCAATTGTAGAATTGATGTGGTTACAGGTATAGGATCAACATCCTCTGCAGATACTCGCCCTAGATTGATATCAGTTTTAACTTTGTAGTTATTGGGCTAAAAACTGAAACCTGTTACCAAACCAATCCCCCAAATTCCCAAACATACCAACAACATACAAAAGTATCCCAACTCGTAATTCAAACCTTTAAAAAATGCAAAAAACACAAACAACAAAACAAAATGCATTTGATCCGCATAATAGCCAATGACTTTCAAACACAAAGAGAAACGAGAACATCGACCAGCTCAAGCTTAGCTCTATGAAATTGATCATACTTTAATTATAAACCAAAAAATAAGCAACAAGGTTACCTTGGCATCAGGATCATGCATCATAAGTGCCTTCAGGGCCACAGGGAAATCAGAATCAATGCACGTGGATGGAGAGATGTGATAGAGCTTTAATGCCCCAATGGCTGCCACTGTCCTAACATAGCTATTGCTGTCCTGAAGCCCTGTTCTCAAAGGACCCACAAGATATTCCACCAGGTTTTTCACTCTGAGAGAACACAGGCTCCTGAGAGCAAGCCCTCTGATCATGGGATCTTCATCCTGGCAATCCTTTTGCAGAAAATTGATGGTCAGAAGAGCCAAATCTGGATGAACCTTTGCATAATTGCCCACATAAAGATAACACATCTTCTTCAACACAATGTCTGATGTTGCAGAGCACATGACCATTTCGCTGAAGAGGGAAGAGACATCGATCCCTATGGTCATGTAGGATATGACCTTCTTGTATAGCTCCCGTTTCAAGTCCTCGGCTCCTGCTGCTCTGCTCCCAGCTAATTGCCTCAGTTGGGTTTTCAATTCTCCTACTTCACCCTTGCTGCCAAAAATTAAAATAAAAAATCGAAGTTGGAAATTTAATATTCGATTGGAAAAATGGCCATGAAATCAAATAAGAGATAAATAGCGAAGAATTGAAGCGATTTTCTTTTCCTTATTTACGCAAGATTTGATTGAGAAGACACCATGAAAGAAAAAAAAAATACTAAGGAATCTGAAATTAACATACCCAGATGGCTGGGAGGGAGGTGGGAGACGTTGAGATTGAACAGGAGGGGCCATTATTTTTTCCTTCAATTCAACTGAGGAGCAGCCGCAATGGAGAAAATCAGAAGAATGCAGACAAGATTACCATGTGGCGCATTGAAATCTAGGACAGTAAAGGTCGAAGAATAAAACATGAGATCAAATTTAGCACATGAGCCAAAAACCAATTGAACACTTGTGAGATCTTGTGGCTGATGTCCTATAAATTATATTGTTTCGTAATGCTAATTAGATTAGATGGTTAATGAGTATCAACCAACCTTCCAATTTTCCTTCTCTCTTTTCTCTTTGTGTGCGTACCCATGCCCTTTTCTATGTTTTTTTAGTTTGATTTTAGTGTTTGCAGTATAATATTTAGTTTATAAGTGGTATATTATGTATAAAGTTGGTTGATGGTGTTTTTATTTTTGGCTTCAAGATTTTTAGATAAACTGTGTGCATGTTTTTACATCAACGTTTCGGATCATACTCTATGATCCATCATCACGATGAAAAGCAGAAAAAGAGAAAAATGTTATTATGGACTATGGAAACAAAATGCTATTAGTTTTTTTTTATCATTCATTTTTATATTTGTATTATTAGTTCTTAGATTTATTATTTGTCATCTTAAATTAAATTTGGGGTAGATTTGATTCAAGTTACTTTTGTGGATATTGAAATTTAAAATTTGAATTTTTATCTTACTAACTCTTTCATTAGTTGTTATGAGTTTATCTAACACATGTTATGTTGATTTGTATGTTTGTTTATTGTATTTAAGAACATTCACTCATTTATTTGAAATTTTTTAGGAGTTATTAAGGAGTATGCTAGGGTTTTATGAATAAAATATTTATGAGAGCATTCTAATAGCATTATTATGCATCTATTGCAAGCTTGGTTGTTAATTTTGCTGATATGATTTGAGTCCAAGACTGTAATTGAAGGATGATTCACGACTTATCTAAGTGATGGAAATCACCTAAACAATACCATGAGTTGTAAAATGCATAATGAAACTTAGAAAACATGTGAAAAACAACATGTGCATGCAACTTAAGATTAATATCTAGAAACACATCTATTCAATATCAAAATAGGGATAAATATGTAAGAGTATTATTTACATAAAAGGCTCAGAATGAGAACTTCTATGATCGAAAAAGGGAAAAAAACATCTCTTCTGGTTTGCCTAAACTATGTTGAGAAAAATATCAAATGCATAGAGCATGTTAATGTCAGAGAACTAAGTTGGAGTCTTGGACTCACTAGATTGAAGTGTGAAATTGCCAAGTGAAATGCATCAAAAGATCTACTTTGATGATTTTTTGTTGTATGATGTGTAGAGTGCCAATATTTATAGTTCAAGCCAATAATTGATAGTCACATCTATGATGATAGGTGTCATGTGTACGTAGTTGGATGGTACTATGTGTAGATAGGACGTATAGTCCCAAGTGTCATCTAGAACCATTTCTTATGGCACAAGGCCTATTAGATGTCACATGCATCAATGTATGGAAGTGGTTCTAGGGCCTATATCAGCTACTGACAAGATTCTCCCAACATTGTCGAAGCCTTATAAGCTCTTTAACACATGTTGGAGAAAGCAAAGGATAATGTGGGTAGAGGATTAAGGTGGTTCCATAACTACATAAAGTTTTTGAAATTGGTTCATTTGTCGCCTTGGTTTGTTGAATGAATGGAAGGGAAAATATGAGTATTGGCCAAGTGGTATATTCGTCAGCAAGTTATGTTGGTTTTGAAACCTTTGTCAAGGCTCAACGAGTTCTTCTAACTCTTGAGGAATGCAATGTTTAAAGTGTTCATCAATAGAGTTATGTGGTCTTGTAACCTTTATCATCTCCCAACATGGTTTTTGCAATCTTGTTAGTAGTCAATGAGCTTTTTATAACTTTGTAGAAGGCAATTGGAGTGGCTTGAGCGACTTGTGTACCAGAGTTGTTAGGTGGTTCTATAACCATTGGTAGGGGATGATGGGGTTTCTAGAACTCACATAACCTCCAAAAAGGGTAAGTAATAAAGAAGAAATATTTCATGTGGCAAGGATTTAAGGTAGTTTCTACACCACTTGTGGTTGTTGAGGCTAGTTTGTTCACCACCTTGGTTCACTAATAAAGAATTAGAGCGAGAAGAATGAATTAGTCAAGTAAAGGGGTTTTAATGAGTTGAAGAGGTTCCAAAACCTTTATTGAATCTCAACAAGGTTCTCACAACCTTTTCAATGCCTGATGAGGTTTTCAAAAGGGCTTTTTATGTCAATGCCAAATATTGATAGGTTCTAATGTTCCACCATGATGTTGAGATAACTAATGGGAAAATCCTACTTTAAGCACCAAATATAGTGGTGTTGCATTTACCCACCCAACTACTTGCAATTACTTTCTCACCTACTATCCCTCCTTTCTTGAGCTCCACTAATGAGCAAAAAGTGACACCTAGATGAGGAATATTAATTCTCATACTCCATGGCTATGTCAAGACATTATTGGGTCTAATTTCAGGTATAGAAAATGATGGAAAACCTTGATAGTAAGACTTGGGCACCCCCGACACTGGAAAATATCATGGATTAAATTCATGATCCACATGTAATTCTACATGTCTCCTATTCTAGGAAACCTATCATGGGGGTATATATTCATTCATTTTCACTTTTCAAAGCATAAGAAAATTAATTGGAGAAGAAAAGAACAAAAATCAACTTCAAAAGGCTAGGGTTTTATCTTCAATTAAGGGAAAGATAATTTTTTTGTATTTTGACAATTTGTGTTCATCCTAGATGTGTAATTAACATATGTTAATCTTAGAAGAATGAATTCAAAGTGTAGATTCAACCTTATTTGAGTGTATTAATTAGAATTGTCTTGATTTATGGATGTGTATGTGATCAGTTGGTTAACTAGATGACTATAACAATTTTGCATGGTGTCTCTTCATATATAATAAAAGAAATGTTTAGGTTTGTTTGTATATTACTAAGTAGACTCTTTTAATATTCTACAAATTTAGTTATTTCATTGAATGCATGTGTAGAACGTAGTTTGCTTATGTATTCAAAGAAATATAATATTTGGTGGAATGTTCATTAAGGTTTTCCATTAATATTTCAGTCAATTGTGTGTTTAAATTGACCCATGACTCTATTTTCCTATTGGAATAGGCATCAATGTGCTATAAACTCCACTTCTCATCACCTCGCACTAGAATAATTAATTAAAATCACTTTATTTTATTTGGGGTGTGATAGTTTTTCTAACTTATAGGAATAAAGGTATACAAACTATAGGGGTGGATATATCCATTTCATTAAACCTCATACTTGATCATTTTTCTATTGTTAAAGGTGTGTAGCCTTGATTGTCAAACTAACAAATAGGTATATTGTAAGTATTCAATAATTTTTTTCTTAATTAGTCTTGCACCTTAAGTAAAGCGAGCCCTTCGTCTTACAGAACGAGAAGTGAAAGAGGTCTTACCCAACTCAATAATTGGTCCTGAGTTATACAACCTAAATATGGATCTCATGATACTCTTCCCATGTTTGACACTCTTTGCACTTGGGAGACTATCCAGCGTTAGGGATTTGGGGTTCACAACTCGGATCGCCAAAAAAATCCTACAACTCTTCACATGCTCATACCGCATTCCAAAACTAGTCCAAAACAATGCAAATTCAATAGGAAGATAGAAGAATTCTCTAACTTATAAATAAAATGAAACAACCAAATATATCATAATAACATCAAGGAACCATGACATAATTATTCAACTTGAAGAAATCTAATATGGGAAGAAAACTTCAACAATGTATCTATTTGAATGCAATTTTGCAAGTAATAGTCCCACTAGATTTAGTGGGATCCCAATTAAATCTAGATAATCTCATAACCTTGTAAACATCCTATTGTAGTAACATCCTGTGAAGTAAGTATAATCTTGGATAACTCAAAAATATTTACTATTACTTTATTTATTTGTACAAGCAAGCTTTTGATAACATTTTATTCACCAAAAATCCTAACATTTGTTACCTCATTGTTAAGGATACATGTTCTACATTGAGCCTACAACATCATATTTTATTTTAAGGAGATTATAATTGACACAAGGGAATATTTCATTTTTTTACTTATTTCTAGGCATAATAGACTAATACTTAGCTTTACTATTTAATGCTTGTGGAAATCAAAGAACATATTTCCATATTTGTTGGACTCGATAGAGATTATGGTATGAACCACATCAAGGTTCATTGATCCATCATGGATACATTCATTTTAAAATGTTCTTTCACATGTTTGGTTGACAATATGTTACACTTGGCATCAAGCTTTGCACCTACTTATGATTGATTGAGATCATGTGTAATGATTTATGTTGTCATATAAACATTGCTCATGATCATTGGAAGGTAGTTAGTTTAGTTCGAAGCTTGACATTGACACTATATTACTTATTCAAATTTTTTATTTGCACATAGTTGTTCCCATTTGTAACCAAATAGCTACAACCTAGCATATTGGAAGTCCATTGTGACATATTGTAAGTCATTCATGACTATGAATTGAAATAAGGACAATATTGCTATTTTATTAGTTTCAATGTGTTATTATTTGTTGACCACATGATTGGAGAGTCCTCCATTGGATCATTTGTCCATGACTGCATCAATGGTAACAAAACATAATTTTGAATCCTTAGGGGAATAAACATTTTTCTTGTAAATAAATCACCAAATTAATGCAACTCACAAGAATCTTATAAACAAAACACAAATTGGGAAACAACTTATAAGAGTGATTATAAACAATTGTTATAGAAAGGTAATTTACATTAGATCCAATATGCCTCCATATAGACAAGATAAGGTGTTGTTAATGTTGTTGGAAAGATGGAAGAAATATTTGAGATGACAAAGACAATGAAGATCCAAATAGATGTTTTTTGAAGAAGACTGTAGAAGAAGTCCTAACCTTGGAGATGTTGATAATGATGAAGAACATTAAGCTAAGAATACTAAGAAATTTGAAATCATGAAAGATGAATCTGAGGAAGAAATGATGTTGAGATCTATATTAAGTATTGGTAAGAATACTAGAGAGAAGACATTACAAATTATTTTGATCTAGTTTAAATTCTAAATAATGCTAAAGTAAAAGGTATTTCCTAATTAGTTATTTATTTAATTATTAAGTTCCTTTTCCTCTAATTACTTAAGCTTACTTAGGTCATGTTTTCTTTATATCATGTCATGGGATGAGGACACATGTCGTGATCTTGTTTTATCCTCACCCAGGGTTTCTAGGTTAATTATCCTTTTATAAGGATTCTCTATTGTATAATCATTAGAAGATGCAGATTAATCAATGATTCATGCTTTTTTGGATCAATAGCTCTTGGCCTCCATAGCTTTTCTATTCTCTCTTTCTTTGATAGGTGTTTGATTGCAGGTGATCCTTGGGAGCTATGGAGTTGGTTTTTCCCAACTTCAACAAATAATTGATATATTGGATAACTAATTTTGAAAAATGATTTGACTATAAATATTTAGATGATCTGGATAGGGTAAAATTTTCTAAAGACTAAGTTGAAGGGTCATGTTTCTATTTTGTGGAAGCAAATTTAGTTAGAAAGAAATAGAAAGCATAAAATTGACATTGGAAAATGGGATAGGATGGTGAAGAAACTAAAATCTAAGTTCACTTTTAGGAATTATCATTTAGAATTATTGAAGTAGTTGCACAACTTGAGACAAAAGGATATGACTATAAAATATTACAATAAGAAATAATACAAGCTGAAAATTTGATTAGGACATCATAACAAAGGATTATAGAAAGTGGCAAGATACATCAATGGTTTGAGAGGAACAATTCAAGAAGAGTTAAGTATGTTGAGTATCTAAACAATGGAGGGGCCATACCAATTGGTCATAACCACATAAAATAAACCAAACAAAATACTTGAAGACAAATAGAACTAAGAAAAATAAAGAGAAGAAAGATTACGAAGAGAAAATTCTCAATGCAACACGATATTAGACCATATGTAGAGGATTCTAGGAGTGGTGAATCATACCACAATGAAGGAGGAAGCATTCATTTCTATCATAACAATAGGGAAGGAAATAGACCTTATTGCAAGGAAAAGGATGGATATTAGAGAGATAGAGAGAGATTTGGTTGAGGCAATAGAAGACCATTCAATAGAACTTATTTCAAGTGTTAAGAGGAAGGAAATCAAGCATTTGAATTTGAACAAGGTCAAGGAATACATAGTAAGTGTTCTGGAGAGAAAGCAAGAGTTGTGTATGTTGATGAGACTAAGAGATCTCATGAGTTTGGGGATGAATTAGAAAGGGGAAAGTCACTTATTATGAGAAGAGCCTTTATAAAACATGATGATGATGAAGTAGTACAAAGGAAGAATTTATTTAGAACAATACATAGATTAGGAGGCAAGTGTTGTAAATTTGTCATTAATAGTGGTAGTATAGTCAATTTAGTTACAAAAGAAATGGTTGATAATTTGAAGTTGAAAATGTTAGAAAAATCCAAGACATATGGTAATGCTTGGTTACAAAAGTGGCATAAGGTGTTGGTAAAAGAGAAATGTTGGTCAAGTTTAAGATAGGTACATATCATGATGAAATTTTGTGTGATATAATAACAATGGATGTGTGTCATTTATTGTTGGGGAGGCCATTCTAATTTGATAAGAATGTTATGCATAATGGGAGAGAAAATATTTATACTATAATGAAGAATGGTAGAAGACACAAATTGGTTCCATTGAAGGATAGAGAGAGGAAAGTTTGTAGTAATGAAAATATTTATTTAGTGGATGAAAGGAAGTTACTTGAGGCACGAAAACATGTGTTTCAAGTATTAATTCTAAAGAAATGTAACACCACAAGTATAGTAAGTATAGATTCCCATACCAAGGATGGATGATAAAATGGACAATTTGAGTGGATTGAAGTACTTTACCAAGATTTAATAAAAGAGTGGTTATCATCATATGAAAATTAGAGAAGGATGTGAATGAAAAATACATTTAAGACTAATGAGGGACTATATGAATGGTTGGTTATTCCTTTTGGATTGACTAACACACCAAGTACATTTATAAAATTTATGACTGAATTTTTAAATTAATTCTTGGATAAGTTTGTGATCATTTGCTTGGAAGATATTTTATGTTTAGTAAGACTAAGGAAAAACACTTAAAACATATTAGATTTGTATTAGAGAGATTGAGCGAATATAATTTGTTGATCAATGTAAAAGGTGTAGTTTCGTGGAGATAAAGTTGGTATACTTAGGATTTATAATATTGGTTGAAGGATTAAATTTGGATCAAAAGAAAGTAAAATCAACGGTTGAGTGGCATACACTAGTGAATGTTGAAGAGGTTAGATATTTTGTGGCATGACAAGTTTCTATAGAAAGTTCATAAAATAAATTAGTGGTATATGTGCATTATTAAGTGATACTATGAGGGGAGATAAGAAGGAATTAAAAACAACATCATGAGCCAATGGAAGTTTTGATTGTTAAAGAAGAATGTGACATAACAACCAATATTGACATTGCCAATTTTTAACAAAATATTTCAGGTTGACTATCACACAAGTAAAAATACAAAAGTAGTGTTGTGCCAAGAAGGAAGACCAATATAATATATTACTAAGAAGATAAATGATGCAAGGAGTTAAGTAGTTATGATCAAGAATTTATGCCATAATTCAAGAATTGAAGAAGTAGCTATATTACTTTTTTCCAAAGGAATTTGTGTTGTATATATATCATCAAGAATATCATGTCCCCTTTTAAAAATAAAGCAAGGGACCAACCAAAAATATCTCCTCGATTATTTCTCATTGTCTAAAAGTAAAAGTTAGAAAATAATCTAAGAATAATGTTTTGTTTTAAGTTAAGTCCCTAATTATAAAAAAGGCATAGAACTTAATTTTTTTTATTAAAATATAAAAGTGACTTTTATAACTCATATATATTTTAATATCAAAGGCAAGGAGTTATTTGTTTTAGCCAAGAATATGAAAATACTAAATTAGGACTTTAAAAGATATAATTTGGATGGAAAGGAGAGGAAAATAGGTATCTATGTAAGTAAGGTAAAGGATCAAAGGAAGGCATGTTTATTATTATCTAGTTTTTTCATATTGTTTACCCCTTGTTTAACACAAAATCCAAGGATGAAAATACTTGTGATTAAGGAGATAAGAGGACAAAAACCCTATAGGTTTCTAATAGAACTTGGGGGCCAAAATATCTAGGTTCTTAGGGTCATCATTTCTATAGATTGCATTGGAGCTTCACGTCGGTAGACAATTGAAGTTCATAGTAAAACCGTTTTAATGCTACTTCTTATTTGTCGAATTTATATTACAAATTTATTTCACATATTAGTTCTTTAAGATGACTTATATTAGTTCCATTATAGGTTTGAATTATTCATGGGAAGCTTGCATAATTATAATTTTTTGAATTTATTATTGACTACGTATATTGGGCCAATTTGTATTGTTGTAGCTACTAATATAAGGAAAAATATGGTATAGTACATTGCATATCCATGTAGTTATTTTATTGGTGTCTAGCACAATTTCATACTCATATCATTATAAATTTCTTGGAGAAAATACCATAATGCTAACCTTGGTATACCAATGGCACTCATATCACCCTCTTTGTAGTGAATTGAGGCAACTTTTATAGCACCGTATATGTGATTCCTAGAAAACTTCACATCACCAAATAGTTTGAGTAGGATAATTCCTGGTGACTATCATAGCGCCAACATTGGGATATTTGGAAAATAGTATGACACCTAGCATTCTTTGCATAAATATGGTATTATATGGATAACCCTCTATAGGTTTAATATTATGTATTGCAGGCTATGGATCATAAATATTCAAATTATAATTATTGCTCCACTAGGGAAAAATGTTACCTATATCACCCCACAAGTTGGATGAGTAGATTGGGCCAAAAGTATTTATTGAATAAAGAAAATATCATTGTTGTGTGTGGGTCGTTGTGTATTAGCATCATTATTGATAACTTCATAAGTTTTATCATATTTCATTTTAGAAATTGATTTGTAATATAAATGATAACTCTCACATGTTTTTGATTAGAGGTAAATTAGGTTTTGAAGGGGCCCCAAAACCCTTTACAAAAAATGAACAACTATATCAAAAGATAACAACAATCAGCACACAATAGCCAAAAAAACATGAACAAAACAACAACACTACATATTTTTCAGTATAGCAGCAACCTCCATGTCGCTAGTCTCAGTCTTCTGAAGGTCATCCATCACTTCAGACATTTCCTTAGCAGGAGCACTACCCTACATCTTGGTCTTATTACGTGTACGCACACTAGGACCACCCAAATTTACCTCACTAATGAAAACATTCTTCCCTTCACCATCCTTATCAACAGTCACATCTTCCTCCATAGGCCTCCCAATAGCATCAACAACCCCACCAGGAACCAACTCCTTGCTCTTCTTAGCCATTACCACGGGGGGGTAAATACCAACAAATTCAAGCTTAACACATTCAAGCTTTCCAAATTTATTCCCTTCCCCGCCCTTCTCCAAGTTAGCAGTAAGCCTATCCATCTGGTCCTCAAGGGTCACAATTCTGAGCTCTAACATTTGCCTCATGTTCAAGGTTTGCTCAGTGATATTTTGTAAAGATTCAAACAACTCATCAATTTGAATATAGGCCGAAGTCTCACCCACCTTACTCACAGCCCCATGAACTTGAACATTTGTCATATTAAGTTCATGAAACACCCATTTGACCAATTTAAACAAAGAAATAGAACTCTCCTTAGCCAACCCTAGAACATCAAAAATATCCTCACGATCAAAATTAAACACATCCTTACTCACAACAATATCCTCCCTAGAAGAGCTAACTTTATCCTAACTAACACAAATTTTCTTACCTTTACCACCAAGAATAGGCATTTGAAGCTTGCGGACCAAATCAACAATAGCCTCCATTGTAGACCATCTTCTATTTAATGTCACCACATCCACACCCAAGAATTCCACAACAATCTGCCCGCCAACATCCTTCAAGGGAGAATCCGCTTGCATTTCCATCAGCTGGCTTGCAGACCTAACAATCAACCTCTTGTTACTGCCAGCCTCTTGGTCCTTCTTTCTCTTATTCTACACAATAGGGGATGGAGGGGACCCTCTTCAACTTTCTCCTTCTGACTAGTAGCAGGGGCTTCCACATTAGACAACTTAACATTAGATTTTTGCTCGCTACCAGTCTCATATCCCTTCAAATTAGGACCCAACTCCCCTTTGCCAGACATTCCCACTTTTGGAGGCTGCGAGGGCACATCTAAGGAAGCTTGGGAATCCGAGACATAATCAATGTTGTCCTCAGAATCAGACTCCTCCAGAACCAATTTCCTCTTCCTCCCTTTCTTGCTACCTGACTCTTCTTCAAAAATTATATCATTCTCCTCAGCCAGTTTAATTGCTTACCCTTAGAGGTAGCAAGCAGTTTGACAACCTCAAAGGCTTTAGCATAATCAGTGATTAACAAGATGAGCTCCACATGCAGAACAAGATTTTTGGGATTCCTTTTGTGATCCTTCAACCCAGATTCCAAAGACGCTAGAAGATAAAAAGGAAATGAAATTTTCTTTTTGTGGCGAAAGTGATTAAGGAAAACAAAGTGATGTGCATTTACCACAGAGAATCAACCCTCAAGGGTTATATATCTCATAAAATCCTTGGAAACATCCCCACATAGCACTTTGAGAGAGCTCCTCTGGTGCCCTCCACTCTTAGCTGGCTTAAGATCTTGAGCTTCATTGTCCTTGAAAAAAATCTCCATTGTAGCCTTCGACTCCTTGTCCCTGTATACCTTCTTACCTTTAGTCAAAAGCCCAATAATGTTAGCAATGAAATCTTCATTCACATCAAACTCTGTTCCCCCCAATTTCAATACCCTGTTATTGCATGATTTAGCAAACACTGCAACCACTTGTGGATTGTTACCATGCAACCTTTTGAGGTAAGGTGTTAACCCTCCTTTCTCCAAAATATGCCAAACCTCCTTTTTCTTCATCGAGTCACAGGAAAATGGCTCCACACGGTTCCTATCATCACCCATGGCCCCATAATTTGTAGAAGACAAAAGCTTGAGAACCTTGCAAACTATGAGAAGAAACCTCGAGAAGGAAAGATAAGTGCCCACAATCCATGTGGCAAAGAAAATATGGCAGAGGGTAGTAATTATTTTTGGATGCCTCCCCTTATAGACTTGAAACAAAGTACCATCAGCCCGATTACAATCTAGCTTTCCATCACCCCTTATAATTACATGCCACGTGAACATTGCCATGCGAGCCCAAAGCAATAAAATATCTTGCTATACAAGCATTTGTAATCAAATATTTGATTTGTAATACATTAATCATGCTTTTGGAGTGTGGGTTTTTCTCTTGATAGGAATTTTCCCCCACATGCATCTTATGTTGTGTGCATTTATCTTTGGTAATGTTGCTTTTCTATTTCATTTAATTTGTGTATCTTCTTTAAAGTAATTGTTTAAAGGTTGAAAATTTACACTATCTTTCCTCAGTAGATTAGTGTAGGAAGTGTTTTCCGTGTATCTTGTTTCCTTTCAATTGGTATAAGAGTTTGATCACCTTTGATTCTAGTTGTTAGGTAGGGGTTTCTTGAACTAATCTTCATTTGAGTGGGACCTTGTTGCAGAGTATTTTGTGACCTTATTATAGGAAGGAGATGGCTAACACATCTAGAAGGACAGAGATGGAAAAGGATTATGATTTTTTTTCATAGCTTTTACATCATATGCATCAAAATATGTGTGGGTATAGACTCAAGTGCATATTTACACATGACCTCACATTGGAGTTGGTTTTTGAAGTATGAAGAATTTGATAATGGGAAGTTGTACTTAGGTGATGAATCTCACCTATAAATAGCTAGGCATGGAAGGGTCAAGATTTGATTTCCAGATGGTAGAGTGAAGGGGATTGATGGTGTGTTGCATATCCTTGGTTTGGCATGGAACCTAATTTTTGTAAGTATATTGAATGATGTGTGTGTGCAGGTTGTCTTCTCAAATTGAGGATGCAAGATTACAAGAGGAGTTGTAGTGTAGAAAAATGTATCCCTTTACATTTTCACAATTGTTTGGGCCCTCCTTGTTAAAACATGGCTTCTTTATGCCTTAATTGGTCATATTTCACATCCACAAGCCTAATTAAATGCATTTTTTTGAGGATAATCTTGACATTTAACAAATGACAAATCATAATTCAATGTTTTTGGTTGTGTTCCAGATCTAGGGATCTAGGACTCATACGCCACCTTGGGCATATGGGTCCCACCTAGGTCTTGTGACTTGATTTTAAAGGCTACATTGAACTTAACACTTCTTGGAGTTTGTGTCCTAGGTTTAAGCCACTAGGACTCATACGCCCAAAGTAGCATATGAGTCCTACTTTAACCTGGACCTATTTTAATTCAAATTCTTGGCAAGATTTTATTATCCTAGATCTGATGTTGGCTTATAGTCTTGTAATGTTGGGAAATTAGGCATAAACAAGTATAAATACAAGGTTATTTCACATAATTTTTACTAACAAGCAATCTAGTAATCTAAGAAAATTTAGAGAGCATTCCTATGGAAAGTTTATGAGATCAAGAGCATTCAAAAGCAAATCATCAAGCATTTGGAGCAACATTCAATATTCAAGCATCATGTAAAAGTCTTCATGCATCAGGTGTGTTTGTGGGCTAACATTTTTGATGTAGGTTTTCATGATTCAAGCAAACATTCAAAGACATTATCTCATATATCAAGATCAAGAGTCAAGATCCACATACATTGAAGCCATTTCACACAAGTTTGAAACCTTTATTTCAAGGGTTTGGTGAGTTGCAACATTGCATTTGTCTATTCATCATTCCTTCATGCTATTTCATTTCATTTCAAGGTTTAATTACAAAAATGGGGTTTGACCAAGGCAAACCCCTATTCCCTAACACAACAAAATTTTCCCCTCTTGATGTGTGATTGCAGATCTAGGTAAATCAAAGCTTGAATATCCTTTTAAGACAAAGTTGTCAAAGTTGTCAAGAAGTTGTCATCTTCATGGAAACTCACCTATAGGCCAAAATTCATACTTTCAGACTTGAAGATCAAACAAGGTGAAAGCTATAGAAGATCACTAGAGGCTACAAAAATATCAGTTAAACCCTAGTAATGAGACTAAATCACCCAGCTAGGTGTATAAGTCTTGGTATAGCCCTTTTGTCAATTTTCCATAGATCCTGAATAATCACTTGAAGATTCCAGATTATGCTCAAATTCTTGTAGGACTAAATCGCCCATCTTGGCGTATCAGTCCTAGGACACCTTTAAACATCAATTTTTATGGTTTTCAGACCTTGCTTTGAACTCTCCATTCTTTCAGGTACTTTTCTTCTTCCTTTATGTATCAATCTAATTTCATGTCTTTAAGTTTCTAGGGTTTTGTGCATGAGTGTTTGTATTTATCCTTTGAAGCTTCATTTAATGGTGAACCCCCATCTAATCACACAAGGAAAACCCTAGTCCTTCCCTCAATTGAGTCACTTGGTTGGGGGATCTTGGTTTCCTAATGAACTAAAGCATGAAATAGGTTTAGTTCCATCTCCCAAAAGGTGGAACATCTTATTTCCTTTGGTTAAGGAGCTATGGTGCTTTCTAAGGGCGTTTGAATAAACACTTTATTTCAATTGGATGCATGCATGACTCAATGCAATATTTCTTGTATTGATACAAATAAACGAGCTTCAAAGTCTTCATCCTCATTGTTGGAACCAATTGTGAAGAAGAGTGTTCCATCTAATTTTGATGATAATTCTTTATGGGTACCCAATGGTTTGGAGATGAAACTTCCAATTGGGAAGACATTGTTATGGAAAAAAATAAATTTCCATATCGATGAGAAGGGTCTTAGAGCCCTACAAAATAAATTCCTTGTTAAGGGGCTAGATGATTGTAATCTTGATTTTGCTTGTTTTGAACATTGTGTTTATGGTAAACATAACTGCGTTTAGTTTCATTTCAATTCTCATAAATCTTCTAGGGTTTTGGATTTAATTCATTCTGACATGTTTGGCCTCATTAATGTTCCTTTGTTGTCTAGGTCTATATATTTTATATCATTCATTATGGGTGTATTTCTTCATATTTAAATTTGAAGTCATTAGTCAATTCAAAGAGTTTAATGCTTTTGTTGACAACTATATTGGTAAAAAGATTAAGTGTTTGAAGACTGACAATAGTGGTGATTTTTGTTCTACATATTTCAATAGGTTATGTAAAGAACATGAGATTGAGAGACATAAGACAACTCCATATACCCCTCAAAAAAATGAATTTGTGAAGAGGATGGATAGGACATTGATGGAGAGGGCTAGGAGTATGTTAAGGGAGTTTTCCTTGAATAATTTTTTGGGCTGAAGTTATTGCCACTGTCAACTATATGGTTAATAGATCTGCTACATGAGTACTTGTAGAGAATATTCCTATGGAGGTTTGGTTGGGAAAGAAGCCCTCATTGATACATCTTCATGTGTTTGGTTGTGAGGCATATGCTCATGTGTTGAGTGAGAAGAGGTCCAAGTTGGAGAGCAAGGAACCTAAGTGTGTCTTCATCGGTTATGGTGTTGGTGTGAAAGGGTAAAAGTTTTGGGGTCGAATGGTTGAGAAATTTTTATATAGTAGAAGTGTTATCTTCAAAGATACAAGTCCTTCTTCCACTAATTTTTAGCCTACAAAGAAACAAAAGAAAGAATTCATGGTTCAAATTCCTCTTAACCATAAGAAATTTGAGGCAAAAACCCATGATGGACCTGATGCTGAGGTGATAACTAACAATTTTGAAAGTTAAGAAGAAGAAGAACCTCAACCTCAAAATCAAGCAATGACTTGAAAGTTTTAGTTATTCATTGTTGGATTATAATTATATTTTTTCTTTGATTGCTAACACTAATGATCCAAGGACTATAAACAAGGCTATGGGTATGAGTGATGCAAATTCATGGATAAAAGCCATCAAAGAAGAGATTTTTACATTCAAGAAAATGACACATGATATTTGGTACCTTTTCCTAATGAATATAAACCCATTAGTTGTAAATGGGTGTAAAGAAGAAGTTTGGTCTTGATGACATTATTGAGAAGCATAAAAAAAGGTTGGTTGTGAAGGGTTACTTATAGGTGGAGGGAATTGATCATGGTTGTAAGGCTCACATCCATTATATTTTTGCTATCACTTGCTAAAACTTGTGATTTAGAAGTTGAGTGTATGGATGTGAAGACAAATTTCCTTCATGGTGACTTGGAGGAAGAAATCTATATGTCACGGCTTGAGAATTATGTTCTAAAAGGTAAAGAATATCTATTTGTCAAGTTGAAGAAGTATTTATATGGTCTAAAGCAATCTCCTAGGACGTGGTACCAAAAATTTTATGCCTTTGTGTTGAGTTTTAGATTTCAAAGATCAAAATCATATCATTGTGTCTATTGCAAGATCAATATAATCACATTCTCATTATTAATTTATATGTTGATGATATACTATTGTTTAGGAATGGTAAGAGTTTGATTCTGATTTAATTCTCAACTTTCAACAAAGTTTGAGATGAAATATGTAGGGGAAGCTAGATACATCTTGGAGATGGAGAACAAAAGAGATAAATCTAGTAGAAAGCTTTGGTTGGGCCAGAGTAAGTATGTGAAGTCGATGTTGCAGATATTCAACATGGTAGCTTGCAGATACTTGCTTGTTCCTATGTTGCAGGGAATGAAGCTATTTGTAGAGGATTTTCTAAAATATCTTACCAAGATGAAGAACATGAGTAGAGTACCTTATGTGAGTGCTTTTGATAGTTTGATGTATGACATAGTTTGCACAAGACCATAAATTTCCCAAGAAATGAGATTCCTTAGTTAGCCTATGACTAATCTTGGATAGGTACATTGGGATTTAGTTTAAATAAAGTGTTCAAATATTTGTAGGGTATTTTCAATTATTCCCTATGTTTTCATGGTTATCCTACATAACCTTGGCATTCATATTGTTCACAGATTTGTGGATTCATATTGAGAAAGTGACATTAACAGACGATCCACTATTGGATATGTTTTTATGATGTTTGGTGGTATTATCAATTAGATGAGTAAGTGACAAGCTAAATTCACTTTGTCCATGATAGAAGCAAAGCACATGACAACCATTCATGCTTATAAGGAAGCCATTTGAATTAAGATATTATGTTCAGATATAAGGGTTGATTACTATTTTTGTGACAATCATAGTGTCATATGTTTAACAAAGAATCAAATCTTCCTTGCGAGGAAAAAGTACATTGATGTCCAATACCATTTTTTTCATGACATGGTAGAGGATGGGAGGGTAAAATTAAATAAATTTGACATTTTTGCGAATGTTGTAGGTTCCTTGACAAAGCCTATGAGCATAGAGAAGTTCAAATGGTGTTCAAAGTCTATGGGCCTTGCCGACCCTAGTAGTTAAAACCATATCTTTTTGTTGGCTCTTGAAAGGTGTTCAACAAGTTGGAGAATGTTGGGAATCAAGGTGTTTAAACCTTTGCAATTCCCTAACATTAGTTTATTATTTAATTATTTATCTACCTATGTATTTAATTATTTATGTGCATTTGGTGATGTCGATTTAGGGGATTTGACTTAGAGAGATGTCATCCTACATGTAAGGTGACTAGTTGGCATATGGACACCACATTGGGAAATAGGTATCTCATTTTGTGGAAGTTAACTCATTATTATTTGTCAGTTTAACTATGATAGAAACTATGAAAATTTTAAGAGTTAGAAATAAAAGTTGCTATGACAAGTGGATTTGTGCATGTAGGTGCTTTGCATGTTGTATGTAAGGATTCATTGTGCATATAATGTGGATTTTTTCATGCATGCAATTTAGGAAATACATATGAACTTTTCTAGGTGTCCATTTAGGAAGCTTCCTTATTTTGCATTGTAAACTCTATTGTGCCGGAGCACCTTAAGGTCTTTTGGAAGATCTTAGTGATTTTTGGCTTGTAGGTGGTTCTAGCCAACCACCAAGGGAATAAGGACTATGTTATAAAGTCCCAAGTGTTTTTTTTATGTGTTTTTTATGGAAAACTTAGGTTGGTTTAGAGCTTTGAGGTTTGGAAAAGTCTTAGTGTAGAGATTGGGAAAAACTAGACAATGTTGTCTTAGGAATTTGGCCTAAAAGTTGAAAAATAGCATTAATATCATTCTAAGTCCAACCCAAGGGTCCTAGCATGTGGGAGAAAGGTATATAAGGTCACCCAAACCCTAATACCTGGGTTGGAAGTTCATTTTCATGAATTGAGACTTGGAGAGCATATTGTGTGATTGGAATTCAACAACTTTTGAGTGAATATTTGTGTTTGAGCCTTCATCCAATCAATTATGGATTGAAAGGTATTGTTTTATGGTTTTAGGATTTCCTTTGTGTCATTTATTTACTATGTGAGGCATTAGATTAGCCATTTAGTTCAATTGTTTTCTATTTTGCAAGTTTTTGGAGTTTTGGCCTTATAGTCAGTTCAGGCCAGTTTTTGGAAATCATGATCCCCACTTGAATTCCCATGGAAAGGATACCATGGCCACTTGGAATCAAGTAGGGGAATGTTTTTACAGTGTAAATAGTGTGTGTGGAGACTTGGTTTGTAGGGGAAGAGTTGAATTCAACAAGCACTAAGCGAGTGCAAGTGCATTCTGGCTAGTGGCTTGGAGAGGACAATAGTAAAGAAAGTTGACAAATGGATTGTTTTGTGCCAATAAATAGTATGAGAGTGTGGTAACATGTATTCCAGACATGTGTGTGCAAGGAGGAGTGTTGAGGAGGTCATTGAAGCCCTCAAAGTTAGAAAAAGGAGCCAAAACCCTATAAACCCTTGAAAATAGGGGGTATGAGGACAGTCCTATGTACGGACACTTTCAGAACCTTACACCTAGTAAATCTTGAAGCATAGGGTACTAATAGGAAGGATATCCAAAAATATTTTGGGGTTGTTAAGGCCGTTTTTGAGAAAAGCCAAGAAACAGGGTTCTAGGAGGCCTAAAAGGGGCAAAAAGGCTACAAGGCCTAGAAACTAGAAAATCTTGAAAGCGAAGGGAAAAAGGTGAAAGTATCAATGAAATGGATCTGTGAGGAGTCAAAAAACCTAAATAAAAACAAGACCACCTTACCTTAGCTTTGGAGTGGTTAGGATGCACTTGGGCCAGTGTGGAGCTCATGGAAGCCTAGTGGCAAATTGAGAGTGTTGGTGAAGATTTTGAAATTGGTGGAGAGACCTACAAGGCGTTAGGGGTTTAAGAGAAATCCTTGAGTAGGGTAGAGTGGAATAACCTAAGAATACCAAAGAATAGGTCTTGGAAAGAGCAAGAGTGCTCTTGAGGTATAGGGTTCCCCATCAAATTGGTATCAGAGCCAATAAAGGCTTGGGAATTGAAACTAGTAAATGTCAGAGGGAAGTGAATCCATAGGAGAGAATGCCATTGTGACCAATGCAGAGCTAGCTAGAGACTTGACAGAGCAGCAAGAGAAGAATAGGCTTCTTGAAGAGGCTATGGAAGAGATGAAGCAAAAATTAGAAGAAGTTGTTGAAACTACAAGCAAGATGAAAGTGCAGTTGTCAGAGGACAAAGGCAAGGGTAAATACCAAGAGGAGGAGGAAATAGAACCAAAACCTGACCCTCCATTAGCAGAGGAACCCTTCCTCAAAGCATTGAAGGCATTGAGTGGCAAGGCACTTGAAGGTATCCCTATGTTCATAGGAAGAATGGATGCAGAGTTGGTTATGGAATGGATAGAGGGAATGGAGAATCACTTTGAATGTGATGGAGTTACAGAAGCACAAAAGGTGAAGATAGCCAAATCAAGGCTAAGAGGACAAGCATTAACTTGGTGGAAGTTTCTACAAGAAGAAAGAGAGAAGGAAGGCAAGAAACCCATAGGAAGTTGGAAGACAATGGTGGCTAAAGTGAAGGAGAACTATCTACCTGAGGACTATGATATTCAATTGCACAAGAAGAGGAAAAATATCAGACAAAGAGACCTAGATGTAGCTGCATATATAGAGGAGTTCCAAAAAATAAGCCTTAGATCTAGAGTGCAAGAAGTTGAAAGCATCAAGGTGGATAGGTACCTAAACGGTCTTAGATGGAGCATCCAAGAGGAGCTGAGTCTTTTCACACTTACTACCCTCCATAGCTGCTATCAAATGGCTATTAAGGTGGAAGAGAAACTGAAAAAGAAACAAGATTCCAATACTAGGGGTAAAGGAAGAGGTAGAGACCCTAGAGGTGGACATAGAGGAGGTTTTGGTGGAAGAAGCCAAGAGAACAAAGGGAAAGGTGATTCCAAAGGTGGAGAGCAGTCCCATGAGACAAATAGTAGAGGGGGTTCAGAGGTAGAAGCTCAAACAATGGAGGAAGAGGTAGATTTGGAGGCTTTGGGAGAAGCTCTCATTTTGCTTCCATGAAATGCTACAATTGTGGATAGTTGGGTCATCCAGCTTATAGGTGTTCTGACAAGCCAACATCTTCACAAAGTGAGAGGAAGATCAACTATGTTCAAGAAGAGGATTGCTCCAAACAATCAGAGGTGAGTCTAGATTCAGAGAAAGGTGAGAATCTCATGTTAAGGAGAATTTTGATCAAAGCACCTACTGAGGAAGAACACAAACAAAGGAGAGCTCTTTTTAGAGTCAAGTGCAAGATACTAGGAAATGTTTGCAAGGTCATCATTGATTCAGGGTCTACTGATAATGTCATCTCAAAGGAGGCAGTACAAAAGTTGAAACTCGCCAAGAAACCCCATGTGCGCCCTTACAAGGTTACTTGGTTGAACAAGGGGCAGAGTGTACTAGTCAATGAACAAGTTTGGGTTGAGTTTACTATAGGAAAGTATCATGATAGGATACTATGTGATGTGCTACCAATGGATGCATGCCATCTGCTGCTTGGCAGACCATGGCAATATGACAGGAAGGCAGTGCATCATGGCAAGGAGAATAAGTATTCATTCAAGAGGGATGAAGTGACTTACAAAATACAGTCTTTATTAGAAGAAAATACAGTGGAAAAGGCATAAACCAGTGTCCTTTTGTTGAGTGGAAAGGAATTTCTAAAAGACATCAAGGAGGAAGAAGGAGTTGTCTATGCAATCATGTTGAAGCCAAAGGAAGAGGAGTTACCTAATCAACTACCTATGACAGTAGAAGTGAAGCAACTATTGGATCAGTTCAAGGACATTATTTGTGAAGGTACACCAGCTACACTACCACCTAAGAGAGCAATCAGTCATCAAATAGACTTTGTACCAGGAGCAACACTACCTAACAAGGCTACATACAAGATGACATCAGAGCATAACAAAGAGATAGCAAGGCAAGTTCAAGAACTTTTGGACGAAGGGCTGATCAGAAAGAGCATAAGTCCATGTGTTGTTCCAGTTGTGTTGGCAACTAAGAAGGGAGATAAGTGGAGGATGTGTACTGATTAGAGGGCCATAAATAGGATAACCATTAGATATAGGTTTCCTATTTCTAGGATGGAAGATCTAATGGACTGTTTAGGGGGTGCTAAGTTCTATTCCAAAATTGATTTGAAAAGTGGCTATTATTAGATTAGGATGAAAGAAGGAGATGAATGGAAGCCAACATTCAAAACCATAGAAGGGTTATATGAATGGTTAGTGATGCCATTTGGGCTTACAAATGCACCTAGCACTTTTATGAGGGTGATGAATGAGGTCCTGAAGGACTTTATAGGAGTCTTTGTGGTTGTCTACCTAGATGATATCCTCATCTTTAGCAAAACAAGAGAATAACATATGAAGCACCTAGAACTTGTGTTGAAGAAACTTCAAGAGGAGAAGCTCACCATCAATCTTGAGAAGAGTGAGTTCATGAAGCAAGAGTTAGTCTACCTAGGATTTGTGGTATCTCAAGGGAACTTGAAGATGGATAAAAGCAAGGTTGAAGCCATTCTTAGTTGGCCTACTCCAAAGACAGGGACAAAAGTTAGGAGTTTCCATGGATTGGCACAATTCTATAGGAAGTTTGTGAGAAGGTTTAGTGAAATTTGTGCACCGGTTCTTGACACCATTAAAGGAGGACTAAAAAAAAGTTTGTGTGGACCAAAGAATCCAATGAAGGATTTGAAAGGTTGAAGAGGGAGATAGCTACCCAACCTATCTTAGTTTTACCAAGTTTTGACAAGCCATTCATAGTGGAATGTGATGCAAGTAACATAGCAGTTGGGGTTGTTCTAAGCCAAGAAGGCAGGCCAGTCACATTCTTTAGCGAAAGGTTGAATGAAGCAAAGTCTAGGTACTCATCCTATGAATTAGAGCTATATGCTTTCGTGCAGGCTCTTAAGAAGTGGAGACACTATCTATTGCCAAAGTAATTTGTGGTATACACTGACAATTAGGCTTTAAGCTACATAAATACTCAAGATAAGCTCAGTTGAGGCATATCAAGTGGATGGAGTTTTTACAGTCATACACTTTTACCATCAAGCATAAGAAGGGGGTTAACAACAAAGTTGCTGATGCTCTTAGTAGGAGGTTGCTTACTATCCAAGAGATACAGTTACAAAGCACATGGGTTGAAGGATTCAAAGATCTATATGAAGGAGATTCTGATTTCTTAGAAATATACAAGGTATGTACTGATTTTGAGAACCATTTTCACAGTGAATATGCTGATTACACCTTGCAAAATGACTTATTGTTTAGGGGAAAGCAATTGTGTGTTCCTAGAGGTTCTATGAGGGAGAATCTAATCCAAGAAAAGCATAATGGCAGTTTGAGTGGTCACTTTGGTTTGAACAAGACACTAGACTTAGTGGAGAGGTTTTATTGGTGGCCTAAGATGCAAAGAGATGTAAGAAGATATGTTGAACAATGTGGAGTATGTCAAAAGGCAAAGGGAACATCAAGCAATGCAGGTCTTTACCAGCCATTACCCATTCCAAATAGACCATGGGAATGCATAAGCATGGACTTCATAGTAGGTCTACCTAGGACACCAACTGGTTTGGACAGTGTGTTTGTTGTAGTGGATAGATTCAACAAGATGAGCCATTTCATACCATGCAAGACAACACATGATGCAAGTCAGATTGCACACCTATTCTTCAGGGAAGTAGTGAGGATACATGGGTTGCCAAGGAGCATAGTTGCAGACAGAGATGTGAAGTTTATGGGGCATTTTTGGAAAACTCTTTGGAAGAGGCTAGGAACCAACTTGTCTCATAGCTCAGCATATCATCCACAAACGGATGGACAGACAAAGGTGATCAATAGGGTACTTGGGAACTTGTTGAGATGCTTAACTAAGGAGTATGGACAAGGATGGGAGCAAGTGATTCCACAAGCAGAATTTGCTTACAATGATAGCACAAATAGGACTACGGTAAGAGTCCATTTGAGATAGTCTATGGTTTACATCCAAGGGGTGTACTTGAGCTTAGAGATCTAAAAGGATATGAAGGGATCAATGGACATGCTGATGATTTTGCTCAGTCAATGAGAGAGGTTCATGAGCAGGTCAAAAAGACATTGATAGAGGCTAATCAAAAGTTGAAGGCTAAGAGAGATGAAGGGAGAAGAGAATTACAATTTGAGATAGGTGATTTGGTGATGGTATACTTGAACAAGGAAAGGTTACAAAAAGGCATACCAACCAAGCTGCAGATGAAAAGGATAGGGCCATGTAAAGTGTTGGCTAAGTATGGGTCAAATGCATACAAGGTGGAGTTACCCAAGGAGATGTCTATTTCTCCTATCTTCAATGTGAAGGACTTGGTGAAGTATAAAGGACTAGAAATGGATGAAGAACAGTACAATGCTAAGATAAACAAGGATGTGGAAGCACTCAAGATACCTGATCAGATCATACCACAAGTGGACAGGATTTTAGACTCAAGGGAGAAGAAGACTAGGCACAAGACATACAAGGAGCACCTAGTGAAGTGGAAACATCAACCAGAGTCAGAGGCTACTTGGTTAGCAGAATGTGACTTTAAGAAGCATGGAATTAGTGAGGAGCTATTGACACCACAGGTTCCTTAACTTATTTTTTGCAGGGGGAGAATGGTGCAGGAGCACCTTAACATCTTTTGGAAGATCTTAGTGATTTTTGGCTTGTAGGTGGTTCTAGCCAACCACCAAGGGAATAAGGAATATGTTATAAAGTCCCAAGTGTGTTTTTGATGTGTGTGTTATGGAAAACTTAAGTTGGTTTAGAGCTTTGAGGTTTGGAAAAGTCTTAGTGTAGAGATTGGGAAAAACTAGATAATGTTGTCTTAGGAATTTGGTTTAAAAGTTGAAAAATAGCATTAATGTTGTTCTAAGTCTGACCCAAGGGTCCTATCACATGGGATAAAGGTACATAAGGTCATAAAAACCCTAATACCTTGGTTGGAATTTCATTTTCATGAATTGAGACTTGGAGAGCATATTGTGTGATTGGAATTCAACAACTTTTGAGTGAATAATTGTGTTTGAGCCTTCATCCAATCAATGATGGATTCAAAGGTCTTGTCTAATGGTTTGAGGCTTTCCTTTGTGTCATTTATTTATTGTGTGAGGCATTATATTATCCATCTAGTTCAATTGTTTTCTGTTTTGCAAGTTTTTGGAGTTTTGGCCTTATAGCCGGTTCAAGCCAGTTTTTGGAAATCATGATCCCCACTTGAATTCCCATGGCAAGGCTACCATGGCCACTTGGAATCAAGTAGGGTACTGTTTTTACAGTGTAAATAGTGTGTGTGGAGACTTGGTTTGTAGGGGAAGAGTTGAATTCAACAAGCACTAGGCGAGTGCAAGTGCATTCTGGCTAGTGGCTTGGAGAGGACAACAGTAAAGAAAGCTGATAAATGGATTGGTTTGTGCCAATAAAGAGTAGGATAGTGTGGTAATATGTATTCTAGACATGTGTGTGAAAGGAGGAGTGTTGAGGAGGTCGTTGAAGCCCTCAAAGTTAGAAAAAGGAGCCAAAACCCTAGAAACCCTTAAAAATAGGGGGTATGCGGACAATCCTATGTACAGACACTTGAAGAACCTTACACCTAGTAAATATTGAAGCCTAGGGTACTACTAGGAAGTATATCCAAAAATATTTTGGGGTTGTTAAGGCCGTTCTTTAGAAAAGCCAAGAAATAGGGTTCTAGGAGGCCTAAAAGGGGCAAAAAGGCTACAAGGCCTAGAAACTAGAAAATCTTGAAAGCGAAGGGAAAAAGGTGAAAGCATCCAATGAAATGGGTCAGTGAGGAGTAAAAACACCTAAAGAACAACAAGACCACCTTACCTTAGCCCTAGAGTGGTTAGGACGCACTTGGGCCAGTGTGGAGCTCATGGAAGCCTAGTGGCGAATTGAGAGTGTTGGTGAAGATTTTGAAATTGGTGGAGAGACCTACAAGGTGTTAGGGGTTTAAGAGAAATCCCTGAGTAGGGTAGAGTGGAATACCCTAAGAATACCGAAGAATAGGTCTTGGGAAGAGCAAGAGTGCTCTTGAGGTATAGGGCTCCCCATCACTCTATATATACAAGTGTTGGGTTTTGGAGTTGTATTATGATATTTATTGTAGGTACTAGTATACTGCTAGAATTATTCCAAAAGTCAACATTAGATTCTCCTAAAATAAACTTTCTCTACAAGTGTTTGTAACAACTATTTGATTTGTAGTTCATTGAGTAGGATTTCAGAGTGAGGGGTTTTTCTCCTAAAATGGTCTTCCCCATATACATCTTGTGTCATGTGGATTTATCTGTGGCGAAGTTATTTTTTTATTTCCTATAATTTTTATATCTTCTTCAAAGTAATTGTTTAAAGGTTGAAAATTTGCACTATCTTTCCTTGATAGATTAGTGAGGGAAGCATTTCCACACACCTCGCTTCCTTTCAGTTTATGTAGATTTATACTTTTGTATTATGATGTAGGAGCATCTAAGTGCACGGGAAATCCTGCACACTCTAATTTTGCATTGATTTTATTTTCTCATTTTTAGTGGTGTTGTCTTGCAATCATGATTTTTTTTTAATTCTTTAACCAATTTGTATGGCTAGGCAATTAAATTTAAATATTTGAATTTTGGTGCTGGAAATTATTAAAAATTTATAAATTAATTCCAACACAAAAGCCCACACCTAGGATTGAAGAGGTTAATTTGGGCATCTCGTAACTCTCCTAGAAATTCAAATTTGGCATCATTTAATGAGGAGTGGGAATCTAGACACCTGGGAGTGGAGTTGATGGATTGAGGAAGATTTGGAGATTTTTGGGAAAATATTTTGTAACTCTCACCTGAAAAAAATTGAATGGGATCATTTAATATTTTATTTTATGTATTTCTAAGCATTTTTCTCAAGGAGGGCATGGGATTTTACTAAGTGGGTTTTGGCAAGCTAATTCAAAAACCATAGTGGTTTCCTCATTCATGAAACTCTTTATATTCATGCCTTGTTTTGGGGAGAATTTTATTTTTGGCATAACTCTTGTAGAAGGAGGAAAAATAATCCATGTTTGTGTAGGTTTTGAGGTGAATACACATCAACAAACATATTTGAAGATTGTAGGTTATTGCAGGAGTAGTTTCTAGTAGAAGATAGCTAATGTAATGAGCTAGAAGCTATGGGAAGAAGTTGGATTTGAGAAGGCTGATTTATTGTTTATATTTGCTCATTGTATCAGATTCACGATTATTTTCCATCAACCCATAAGCTACAAACATTGTATTTTCAGATTTTCTATGATTTCATGTAATTTGAAGAGATTTTGAATAAGAAATTGAAGACACATATTGCAATTTTTGGGTTGATTCAAACCATTTCAGTTTTGAATTTTATGATTGTTAGAGTTTGTGGTTGAGAGGTTGGATCCCCTTGCATCATATTGAAACATAAGAGTGGGAAATTAAACAAGGTTGTTGATGTGTTGAGTAGAATACATAATTTTTTGATAGAAATGATTGTAGAGGTAGTTGGATTTAATGAGTTGAAGTGATTGTATGAAGCTAACCCTAATTCTATGAAAGCATGGAGAGTGGGTAAAGAAATTACAAATATGGATAGAACTAAATGGATTAAATATTTGATTCAAAATGATATTTTGTTAAAAAATAATTAGTTGTGTATTCCTAGAAGTTCAATGAGGAAAAAATTGATCAAGGAAAATCATAGTGGTGGTTTAGTAGATCATTTTGGGATGGATAAGATAGTGGCATTGGTAAATGAGAACTATTTTTTACCAAAAATATACATGGATGCAAGGAATCTTTCAAATTTGCAAAACTCATCATGTTGCAAAAGGAAGTAGTCAAAATGTTGGCTTGTATTAGCCATTATCAATATTAAAGAAACCTTGGGAAGATATAAGTATGAATTTTGTATTAGGGTTTAATGGGACATAAAGAGGACATGATTCTATATTTTTTATTCTAGATATATTTTCTAAGATGATATACATTTTATTACATTTAAGAAAACCAATGATGTGATACATGTAGATCTATTTTTAGAGAAGTTGTGAGACTACATGAATTATTAATGAATATAGTTCAAGATAGAGATCTCTCCTACCAATATGATCTTGATAATCAAAGTCATTATCTCGATCATCCAATATAGACTAAGTTTGTTTGTTACTTTTGAAAGATATTTGTGGAAGAATATAAAAATAGATTTGAATTTCAGTTCGCCATACCACTCAAATTGTGAGCAAGAGTTTATGTAATTTGTTAAGATGTTGGATTGGAGAGAAGATAGGAAATTGAGATATGATTTTGAAGCAACCAATATTTGCATATGACAATTCGATAAATAGGAGTATAGGGAAAACATTGTTTGTAGTTGTATATGGTAGTATTCCAAGGAATGTATTAAAGTTGAGAGGTATCATTAATAGAGAGAATAGGATTGTGGAAGTATAATAATTTGTAGAACATACGAAGAAATAGACATGTAATTAAGGAATTAGTTGGAGAGGATGAATGACTACTGTAAGGAGAAGATTGATGAGATAAGAAGACATAAGGAGTTTGTGGTTGGAGATGAAGTGATAGTGTATCTTAGAAAAATATTTTCTATTGAGACATATAATACATTGAAGATAAAGAAATTTGGTCCTTGTAGCGTTGTTAAAGTATTTGATTCAATAAATACATATGAAGTGGAGTTATTAACAAGGTCGGGAATATCAACAATATTCAATGTTGAATATTTACATTAATATCATAGAGTAAAGAGATATATTAGTTTAGAAGTACAATTGAAGAATTAGACACTATAATATAAAAAAGAGGATATTAAAGAGATTTTGGATAGTAAGATTCATATGAGCTCCATAAATAGATAGTATGAAGAATATTTGGTGAAGTGGAAAAGGACTTTTCCTAAAGAACATTCATTTTGGATTTTTAAAGTTGAGGTAAATTGTCTTGGTTTCCCTCTAGCCATTGGAAAGTGACAGACTCAAGTTTTAAATCATCCATATTATTTGATACAGGAGCATCCTAGGGTGTAAGAGCAATCTTGTATATAAAAAAACTTTCTTTTATTTATTTATTTATTTGTAATATTTTGACCATATTCCAATCATCATAAATCTTATTGTAGTTCACCATAGTGAAATATTTCACCCAAGGTTGGAAATACATGTTATACACTAAGCCTCCAATGTTAAATCTAATTTCTAAGAATTTTTTATCATCATAAAGGAATATTTCAATTTTGGACTTAGTATCAAGCATAATATACAAACATATAGTTTCATTGTTCAAGGCTCATGTCATCTTTCTAAACCATCTAGAAAAAAAAATCCAGGTTCATTGGATCCAAGATATATTTTGGTATAAATTGCATCAACATTCACTAATCCATCATCACTATCGAAGACGAGAAAAAATGAACAAGAGAAATGACATAATGATTTAAAGCATGCAAATGAAACCTTTTACCTTGTTCACTCCTTTCTCCTCCAATTGGGCTAGAAGAAGAGTTACACCCAATACTCTCTTGATATGTATGGAATGAGGCTGCTTATGAAACTAACAATATGATAGTACGATTAAGATGATGAATGATCAAATAGATAGCACAAGGGTATGATGAAGATGGATTAAATAGAAAATGGGTAGCATAAGGTTATGGTCATAGAAGATCCAATAGAAATTTGGGCAGCATAAGGATATGAAGGTAGAATATGATCAAATGGGATGAGAAGCCTCTAATTTATAGAATTTCCAAGAGGGAAATCAAGGGCCAAGATAGATTGGTTGATGATGGCTAAGATTGAATGAGGATTAGGGTTTGGATCAAAGTTGTAGTCATGTGATAAGAGTCACACGAGGGATAAGTTTAGGATTTGATTAGGGTAGCATTAGGGTATATCCTAATATGAATTGTTGAGATTTGGAGATGTAGTATGAAATGGATGGATGATGCAAAGTTAGTTTGAATTTTATGGAAACTTTATAGGTTCAATTAATCTATACAAGGTCTTATTTAGTCATGTGACTCAATAATTAATTAAATAATAATAAAATTATTTAATTAATTTTTAGAGAAGGGTGATGTGGAAGGATACATTAAATAAAGACATATTTTTTTATTTAAAGTGAGGGATAAAGATGAAGAATAAATTAAATAAATAAATAATAAATATTTATTTAATAAAAGTGGGGGATAAAGGTGATAGATAAATTAATTAAATAAATAATAAATATTTATTTAATTAAAGTAGTGGATAAAGATGAAGGTTAAATTAATTAATTAAATAATAAATATTTATTTAGTTAATGGCTTAGAACAAGGTTGGATAAAGGTGATGTACAAATTAGTTAAGTAAATAATATATTTATTTAATTAATGGCTATGATAGGTAAAATCAAGTGTAGTTAGGTATGGTCAATTTTCACGTGTCTATGTTTTGCCCCTCTTTGATATGACATTACAACTTTAAGAAGTGGTGTTGTATCAAAGAAGAATAAAATATAGTGGGTAGGTAAGGGATGAGGACTAGTGGCATGGTGCCTCAATCACCAGTGAGGATGGGAGTTAGTTATGCTCCCTTAGAGGACAAAAAAGTTCAAAAACACGGGTAGGGCCCAACTAATGTTGAGTAAAATTGGCGATATTCACATAATTTAGAGGGGGTACCTAACTGAACAATCCACTAAACTATTGTAAAGACTCCATTTAATTATCAACCAGGGCTAACATAATCTTGTGATGATGTTGGCACTGTATGTACATCTAGAGACTCTACACTACCTATATCATCCTAGTATAGGTGTTTACACGTGGGAAAAACATAAACTGCATAACAATAAAAAATATTGCATCTGAAACTATTGCTACTGTAGACATCCAAATTTGACCACTCCCATATGGTCAAAGTTGTCTCCTTATTCATCCCTTTACTCGTCTATTTCACCCTCTTTGCCAGTATTAATTAAATCATTCATTTAATTAATATTTCATATCCTACATAAGGTTCCTATATTTAATTTAATAATTAAATACTTTTACCTTCTTTTCTCTCTAAATTAAATAAATATACCACTTTATTTAATTTAGTCATGTAACCTTTTGGAATTTAAATTAATTTTTAATTCCTCACTTTCTCTCTCATTGTCACATCCTCCAACTTTTGCAAGTTGGTCTCTAATTCCTCTTAGCCATCTAACCCTCTTCTAATCATAATTAATTTAATTAATTTATGGTTAGGATGTGCCACATCCTCCAACATTTGCCACTTGCTTCTAATCCTTAGTTAATTATCTTAATCATGTGTTTGCACAACCTTAATCAAGATCATTAGCCACATTTAGCATGCCTTTTTAGTCAACCTTTTCATTTGCCTTTCTTGGTATTGACTCTCTTTCCCATAAGAATTTTAAATTCACATTTATTCCTCCTAGAATCTCCTTTTCCCATGCATCTTCTAGAATCTTTTGACTTGTCACATCAAGTCACATGTGGAAAAAGACTTCCCTTTTTGGAACCTTGTCTTGTCCATGAGATTTTTGCAAGTATGTGAATTTTTAATTCACATTTATTTCTCCAACTACTTTCCCTTTTCCCATGGAGATTTTTGAGGAATTCTAAAATTCCTCAAAAGTCACTTTCATTTCCATTTAGGGACAAGAAGTTTCTTTTTGAGAAAATCTTCTCATTCCCCAAGGTACTTGCAAAGTACTTGTCCTTCTTCCACATCATGTACCCTCCTTCCACCTCATTTATTCATCACCATCCCTAAGCCATCTCACATTCCACATGTCAAGATGTGAGGGCTTGTGAGTTCTCAACTCACTATAACCCTTCATCTTGAATTTGTTGGATGAATCTCAACCATTGAATTCTCTAGAGAATTCAACTTCCTCTATAAATATCCCCTCTTTTCTCTCATTTAGAGGGTTGATAATTGTGCTAACCAAACTCTTGCAAAATTTTCATTTGAGCCATACTTAGCCAAAATTTGTATTCCTTGAATTCATGATAGCATTCTCACCCATTTTCTATCTATATTGCATCTCATTCATACATCTTTTTCCATCAAGAGGAACATACATCATGTCAACAATCCAAGGGCCAACCAAAGGAGCAACTTAACAAGGTAATATCGTTCTATCTATTTTTTTGAGTTTAACTTTTAGCGCTATCTTGAGGTGTTAGGTGTTTAGTAGTTTCTTGCATGTTTTGTGTTGCTGATCATTTCTGGGACCACTTTTATTCCTGATCACATCTACGAGTACTTACAGCTAAAGACTGTGACTAGTTCACTGTCAAAACTAAACTCTGTAACTAACTAATGATGCTAAATTTGACTCACTCCAAAGGATAATGCATTGAGACAAACAAAGAATGAAATACATGACAAGATCTTATTCATGATTTCATTCACATTCACAACATGAAGAATTTGATTAAAACAATGCAATAATGAAGGTAACTAGTGTAACAATAAAAATAAATGTGCAAAAATTAAAGTGGGAAAAGTTACCTTGAGTGGCCCTTGCTCAAGTGATTGTCTCCATAGGATAAACTCAAATCTAGCTTGTCAAATCAATTAACCATAACTGAAAAATCCATCATTGCATATCACAAGATTTCACAATCTAATAAGAATCTTCAAGGATATCTTATTCATAAAAACATAACTTGAAACAAGTATTGTTTGTGTAATAGAAGAAAACTATCTAAAAATATCTATTTTCTTTGCTTGTTATTCTCCTCGACCATCGAACCATATATATGCATAGGTGTGAGGGAGTCTTATTGAAAAGAGGACTCAAAACATAAATCTAAATGAAAATCACCACTCTCTTATAAAATAGAGTATGACAAAGTCTGCATAACTAAAAACATAACTGAAAAGGTAGAAGAAGTTGATTAAGAATGTAACTCTATTGCAACAATAAAAGAGAAATGTGGACTGTGGAAATAGTCACGTTGGATTGCCAATCATAGCAGATTTCCTCTCCTTTAGTAGTCTTATTAAATGACATGGTGAATCACAATCTTCTTGATAAAGAGATGCCTCCAATTTTGCAATTTTTGCATTCTTCTTATTTTGGAACTTCTCTTGCATTGCTATTTGAAACTCCTTTGGTTACATGTTGTGCTTCTTAGTTGCTATGAGCTATAGTTTGTTTTCTCTCGCTTCTTAGATATAAAGAGTTAGTTCACCTAAACACATACACAATACTAATAACCATAATTTAAACATAGATATACATTGCATTCCGTACAAATTCACACATTTTAACCATGCAATTACTAACATACCATAATCATATTTTCACATACTAAAACTAGGTTCAAGTTGCATGATGATCATAAAAAGATAGTAAAGTTTAAGAATATGTATGAAATGAGTATCTGGAAATGTCTAAAAGTATGTACTAAACAACAAAAACTAGCTAATAATTGGCCTCATCATTCCTCTCATTCTTCATTCTTTTCTATGGGATGTTGAGTTGAGGTTCTCTCTATGTTCCCTTAATTCATCTCTAGTAGCAACAACATTTTTCCTGGGAATTCATCTCCTTCTTGTGGCAAGCCAGAAACTTATGCAATTGCAGCTTTCGAAGCATCAACCTTTAACCCTCAAACAATGGATTCATCATTTTGAAGGGTTCCTGTAAATTTTTGTGTCACATCCTCACTATATTTTGTTAGCTTAAAGAAATAATGCAATCATCTTGCTTGTCTAAAAATAGGAAAAACCAACCTATCTTCCAATATTTGTTGATGTGCAGATGGTTCTCTCTAAACTATATCTCCACCCATGATGGTAAACTGCTTTGTTTCTACTCAAATTTTCTACTTACAACTTCAACCACACCAATCCTTCATGTTTGTATACTTATGTTCAAATAATTCAATTGCTTCTTTCCCTCTGAGCTTGAAATGGCTCAAATTATGACTTGGAAATGGGGAAAAGCAAATGACATAAATGATAAAGGGTTGCAAAAAGGTTTTTCAGTGGCTTGATTTTGGCTTGATACTCAAACAAGAATATTTTGAAAACCAAATGTACTCTCCCCCAACATAAGTTGTTAAGTGGCCTCATGTAATTGTACTTTTAGATGCTGAGGGTGTTATTACATGTAGTGGAAATATGACAATGAATATGAAGCATGCAAAATTAAAAATGTAAACATGTTGAAAAACAATGACAATCTAATTATGGAAAAGTAGTGTGTGTACTTGATAAAGTGGAGTGAATCAAAGTTAGTGCATGTGAAGCTGATTAGGAGTGTCTGCAACATGATTATGATTTGACTATTGCTTAATTGCAATTGGTGATATATGTAATTGTGGACACGAAAAAATTTCCCTTTTTGCTTGCTTGATTTGGGAATAATTGATGACACATTGAGCTTAATAAGGCCTTAATTTAGTGTTGTGAGGTGTTTTACACATCCACATTAGGTCTTGGGCCCTTGCAAACTGAATAAAATGCATTTAACGATGTCTTGTAAAAGTGTTGTAAAAGACTTTCACACTTCTCTAGACTTAATGGACCTATTCTTCCCCTAATTCAATATTTAATTGCATTCTCACATCAATCTAGAAGACTTGTGAACTAAACCTAATTCCAATCTAGTGTTGTGATGTGTTTTACACATTCACATTAGATGTGCCTTTCTAGGCTATGTGGACCTCATTTTAATGATTTAAAGTGTATTTAATCACACTTTCACATTGAAATTTGTGTCCCTAGCCCTAATTAACCTTTACATCATCATTAATAGGCCCCTATGGCCTCATATTGTGCATCCTGAGGCTTAATTTGATAAAAGACTTGACTAGAACAACCTAGAAACCTGATTTCTTCACTCCCCGACCATCCAACTAGAAAAATAACCCCTGTGGGACCAAGTCACCCATCTGGGCGAATTAGTCCCAACTAGGTGGGACTAAGTCACCCAGCCTGGCGACTTAGTCCCATTTGGGCTATTTTCAAGGTTTGGGTGGAAAAAAATGGATTTTAAGTTTATTTTTCCTTCATGTTGGCCTTGGGGATTAAATTAATAGGGAAATTAGGTGGATTGTCTATAAATACAAGCTTTTAAACCCTAATTCATTATCATCTTAACTCATTCATCTTATCCATCATTTATCTCCCACCTCAAGTCAAACAAGCTAGGGTTTTGAGGATTCTAAGTCATCAAGATAGCTTATTCAGACATTCAAGGGTAGATTCTTCATCTATTGCTGCAAAAAATCAAGATCTATTATCATGGCAAGTCTCTAATTCCATTGTTTCATGCTTCATTACATTATTTCTCCATTTTGGTTTAATTACCTAAAAATTGGTTTGACCAAGGCAAACCCTCATGCCCTAACATTCAACATTTCTCTTTCTTTCATTGTGTGTTTGTAGATTTAGGTATTTTGAGGGTTTGGAAATAATTAAAGATTAAGTTTCAAAGTTGTTGAATACATCTCCTTGTTTGCAAAGCCAAAATATCCACAAAAACTCTCCTACAGTGCCGAAAATTAGAGTAGACACCTGTCAAGAATCAAAGTGTAGACCGAAGGCTTCCGTTTCCACTTTCAAATTTTCAAAAATTCAGAAGTGGACTAAGTCACCAACAATGGAGAATCAATCCCACTGAACTTTTTTTTTTGGATGTTTTTGTAGATTTGGATACCCATTTGGCTGAAACGGGCTTGGAAGTAGTTTTTCTAGATCTGGGACTAAATCGCCTAGATTGGAACAAGTGTCTGATTTGGCTTCTACATCAGGTTTTTTAGGATTCTAGACCTTCATTCCATCCTTTTTCAACTTCCAGGTGCACACCTTTGGTTTCATCAAATTTTGTTACAATTTACCTTCATTTCTAGGTCCTTTTGCATATCACAATGCGTCTTCAAAAAACTTGCATTCCTTAGGTTTTGCATTAATAAATCATTTCTTTTATCAATTTATTACATTTATACATTGAATTTAGGCATACTTCATCCATCCTTGCATTGATTTTGAATGTAGGCATTTCCCATTTTGGCCCATCTTTCTCCTTTTAGGTGAAAAACCCTAGAAGTGTAAGAAAGCAATTAGGTGCCCATCTTTGTATTTAGATAATTCAATTTAGACATACTTCAATCATATTAGCATTATTCTTGAGTGTATCACCAATTATGTGTGTGTTACCTTTCTCCTTTTAGGTGCAAGAACCTAGAAGTGTAAGAGAGTGCCTACCTACAAAACTTTGCGCTACATTTTGGTGAACTCAACCTTAGAACATCACATTTTTTGATTCTAGTGTCCATCATCATCCTAGAATTAGCTTGCATTAACTTTTCATTAGGGTTTGCATTGATTAATTTGCATTCTAGGGTTTCAAATTTTGCATTAGTGAAAGTGCATATAGGTTGCATTTTTGCATCTTAAATCATTGAAAATTTCTAAAATTTTGCATTGGCACCTTAGGTCTACATCATACAGCACAAAAAACATCAAAATCCATCAAAAAAATTTGAAAATTCTCAAAAAAATCCCTACTGGGACTAATTCGCCACCTTGGGCGACTTAGTCCCTGTTTAGCCTTGAAATTGTCATTTGCAAAACTGAAAACCCTGTTTTTAAGCTTTTATTTTCTACCCTTACCTATCTATATTAGTTGGTTGAGTTTTTGTAACATGCATTTGATTAAATCTAGCTTAAATTATCTCATTTCATGCATGGCTTAAATTTCAAGTTTGCATTCTCATATTGTTACATAGCATAATCAGTTAATTGTCATCCTTAACATCTAAAAAATTGCACTCCTTTTTTGTATGTTTGCTTTAGCACGATTACATTTCAGGTTTGTAGAATAATCATTCCATCATGTTTTCATTAAAAAAATATATAGTTATCATCTTTCATATTCTATTTTTAGATCTTATTGTGTGTTGTAAGAAAGTTTTGTTAGGAGCATATGAATATGAGCTCCTTTCCCCTCTCTTTTTGTTCATCATTGATCCCTCTCCTAGTGTCCCTTCTATGGGTGAGGTTCGTCTAGTGAAAGAAACCTTGGATAATCATAACAATCACATTTGTTCTTCTCCTATTATCTCTCCTACTTGTGAATAAGAGATTATAGTGCTAGAAGAACCAATTGATGAGAGTTTTAAAAATATGAGTTGTTTCTCTCCTCTTACCTCTCCTATTAGATAAAACATTACTAAACAAGAGGACATAACAATAAGTAATCATGACGATCACACACCACAACAATAGATCATTGAAACCTACCTATGTTCATCTCCTAACATCTTCTCCTCTTGTAATAGTGATGAGGAAATGTTAGTGTTAGATAAGAAAACTTTCAAGATCTATGATAACCCTCTTTATGATCATGCCCCTACCTATCCTATTTTGCAAGACATTATGGGCCAAAGGAATTAACTTATCAATGATCATGATAATTATACTTGTTCTTCTCCTAGTATTTCTCATAGCTATGAAGACAATACTTTGACGCTAGAAAACACAAGGGATGAGAATCATGAGAACCCTGATCCTCCCTTCCCTAATGCTCATACCATTTGGAAAAATCATAGTGGTCCTTCTATTGATGCCTCCCCTACTTGTGATGAAGCTAGTGTACAAAGTCTAACCATGGAATGTGGTGAACATATTACAAGCTCTCCTATTAGGGTAGATAATATGGAAAAAGAGAATGAGACCTTATAGAAAAATGACAATCAAATAGAGTTTTCCCTTAATTTCCCCACTATCGATAAACACGAAAACCTAACAATTGATCATTCCCCTACTTGCGATGAAGTCATTTTAGAAGAACCAATCCATGAATGTCAAGAAAATTTGATTTGTAGTTCTCCTAAAAACTCTCCTCCCAGGGAGAATATCATAGTGCTAGAACATGGAAACAATAGTAATGTGTCTTCCTTAGATAAAAAGGTGATTCTAGATTGCCCTTTATTAGAGATACATCAAACCAAGATTGCTAAGGTTATGAATGCACAAGTGTCCATTAGATCCCCCTTGATTAATGGACCTCCAACATGTCCCGTGGGACATCCTAAGAATCCTCTAGTCCTTTACCCACCATCACACAAACAAAAAACTCACAACAAACCCAAACTTATCCTTTACCCACCTTAGACTAATGAGTCACAGCAACCGAGTCATAATATCGTTGCTCATACATACAACACTAGAAACAATCCACAACCACAACAACCAACCCCAACCTCTTTACCTTTGTGTAATTTTATACTGCCTAGTGCTCCTCAATTAAGGGAGTATGATCTTGTTGAACAACTTAAGAGCACTCCTACAAAATATCCCTATGGGATTTACTTCAAAATTCACCTAACTATCACACTATGCTTCAAATGACCTTACAAAAAATTCATAATCCCTTCTAATGCACAACCAAATGATATGGCCACCCTAATTCAAGGATTGACTGTTGACATTTTTTTCCACCAAAGTGAACTCCCCCCTTTGGAAGTGCAAAAACAAAATGATGCTTTCATAATAATATCTTAATATAAAAGAATAGGGATAAAGCGAACCCTTGTTGATAGTGGCTCATCCCTGAATGTGTGTAGTGTAAATATTTTGGATAGGTTTCATGTGGATCAATCAGAAATTCAACCTGATTCCTTATCTATCCATGGATTTTACAATGTAGGCAAAAAACCCCTTGGTGTGATCACTTTGCCTCTTATAGTTGGGTAGGTTACATTGGATACACCAATCCATGTTATGCCTAACGATCTTTCTTATAATATCATTTTAGGCCAACCATGGATTCATGCAATGGATGGCGTGCCTTCCACTCTTCATCATAAAATGAAATACATCTACAACAACAAAGTGCACATACTTGAAGCTGACTCCAATCCAAATAGTTCCTTGAACATTGAGAAAAATAAAGCAAATCATTCAAACACAGTGTCACCAACTACACAAGTGGAACCCATCCAACAAAAAGACAAACAACAACATATTGAACAAGTCACAAAGCTATTAGAAAATGATTGGATTTCCTTAGACTTCACACCAACACTCATGAGTGAGTACAAGATCATAAACAAAGATTCAACTAAGCAAAATGAAAACATAGTCATGTCAACAAAAAATTCAGGCAACCCTTCAAAAGCATCCACCTCAACCACTTTAGACCAAAACATAACAAATTACACAAAAAACTTTGATGAACTTAATAACGAACAACCAACCGATTCAAAAGCAATGAAAAAGCTTTATGGAAAAGGTTGTGAACTTATGAAACAACTTGGATATAGTGGAAAAGTATGTGGTGCTAGAGAACAAGGCATCTATGTCCCCATCAAACCTAACACGCAAGAAACAACTCATGGCCTTGGTTATTGTCCTTTGATCGAAATATCCAAGCCTTCACTCAAAATCAACACCATCACAAAACATCCTTCTATGACGACCTTAACAGTAGTGCATCCTGAACTGATAGATACTAGTGGTCTTGAATGTTCTCCTTTTCCTGCAATGAAACAAAAAAATACATCTTCACTTAATATAAATGTCATCTCACAAAACACTAATGATTTGAGTTCATTATATTTTATGCCCTCCTATAAAGGAGCAAACAAAATCTCGCAATCTAAAGAGTTTTGCGTAGATATGACATCTTGTACATCTAAGCAAGAAGTATCTTTGTTGCAAACTGCAAGACTGCCTTCTACCACTGATCAAGAGGGTATCTTGTTGAGACTCCTCCAAGATCACTTGATATCCCTTCCTCCAAGAACTTGAAAGAAATTCTATTACAAGACTTCATTTTGCGCCTATCATAGATTTCACGATCATTCTACTAATGAATGTAACGCTTTGAGTAGTAAAATCCAAAATATTAAGGATTTTGGTGTTTTTCCTTATGTGGGGGCACCCCATTCCTATAATTGATACCGATTTTCACTCTAGCATGTATTCCATTAATCATTTCGACTCATCCTTGTCCTGCATTAAGTGGAGGAAGGGGTTAAGTAGCCTTGTCCTCGTATGTCACTTGTTGTTGCCTCTTTTGGCTAGCCGTTAACCTTTCATGATCATATAAGAGCAAGCTTGGGATGTGGACGACATGCCTTAAGTTGGATCGCATGTGACATACTCCCTTTTTCACGATGTAGCTTATAGAAAACACATGACTTGGCATAGGGATTTTTGAGTAAGCTTTCATGTCTTCTTCTACTTTAAAGCAATTGCTCATAGTAATGGTGTTAGGAACCACTTTAAAGTGGGGGCATACATCGACACTCACATTTCATTATGTGATTTTCTTTTTCTTGTGATTTCCTCTCTTGGAAACATTAGGTACAATGTTTCCCAAGATGAGACCTTGCACTTTTCCTCTCTTGGAAACAAGATGAGACCATTTGCACTTTTCCTCTCTTGGAAACATTAAGCACAATGTTCCCTAAGATGAGACCTTGCATGAACTAAGCAAAATCCCTTTGAACACTCTTTGCACTATTTTGCAATGTCTATGAATGTCAAGCATACAAAGTTTTACTTACCTCATAGAGCTCAAAGATCATTTTCATTGTGGTGCCTTATTAAAGTTATGAGGAGGTATAACTTTGATATGGTTTAGCGGGAAGCCCATTCCGAGGCATGAATTTCCCCATAGCCACTCATGCATGTGTGAGCACATATCAACCATATGTGTCTCACCTTTCAGGACTTCTCACCTTATGAACAACCAAGAGTTCCATCACCTCAAAGCGAGTATGCATTTTTTGGACAAACAACCTAGATATGATCCACAATGTGTTGGAAAAATAGTCGAAGCTTGATCCACCTTTTCATTTTTTCTTTTCTCTTCCTTCTAGTTCTTTCCATTGTATGATCATGTATCTTGTCTTGCTATAAATCATTCACCTTGTGCCTGTCCTTTTGCACTTATGTTGGTTTGACTTAGGATCCTGGATCCTGGGGGCTTGACTACCTCCTCAATCTTTTTTATCCTAAACCATCTGCATTGGTATGATTGGATCCCTCTTGAATGTCTACTTTAGTGTGAGTTGGAAGCAAGTTCATCCTCTCACTAAAGTGGGGGCTAACTGTGGACACAGAAAAAGTATCCCTTTTTGCTTGCTTGATTTGAGAATAATTGATGACAAATTGAGCTTAATGAGGCCTTGATTTATTGTTGTGAGGTTTTTTACACATCCACATTAGGTCTGGGGTCCTTGCAAATTGAATAAAATGCATTTAACGATGTCTTGTAAAAGTGTTGTAAAATACTTTCACACTTCTCTAGACTTAATGGACCTATTCTTCCCCTAATTAAATATTTAATTGGATTCTCACATCAATCTAGAAGGCTTGTGAACTAAACCTAATTCTAATCTAGTGTTTTAATATGTTTTACACATTCACATTGGATGTTGTGCCTTTCTAGGCTATGTGGACCTCATTTTAATGATGTAAAGTGTATTTAACCATACTTTCACATTGAAATTTGTGTACCTATCCCTAATCAACCTTTACATCATCATTAATAGGCCCTTATGGCCTCATATTGTGCATCCCGAGGCTTAATTTGATCAAAGATTCGACTAGAACAACCTAGAAACTTGATTTCTTCACTCCTCGACCATCTAGCTAGAAAAATAACCCTTGTGGGACCAAGTTTCCCATCTAGGTGAATTAGTCCAATCCAGGTGGGACTAAGTTGCCCAGCCTAGCGACTTAGTCCCATTTGGGCTATTTTTGAGGTTCAGGTGGGAAAAATTGGATTTTAAGTTTATTTTTCCTTCATGTCGGCCTTGGGGATCAAATTAACAAGAAAATTAGGTGGATCGCCTATAAATACAAGCTTCTAAACCCTAATTTATTATTATCTTAACTCTTTCATCTTATTCATCATTTATCTTTCACCTCAAGTCAAGCAAGCTAGGGTTTTGAGGATTCTAAGTCATCAAGATAGATTATTTAGACATTCAAGGGAAAATTCTTCATCTATTGCTACAAAAAAACAAGATCTATTATCATGGCAAGTCTCTAATTCCATTGTTTCATGCTTCATTACATTATTTCTCTATTATGGTTTAATTACCTAAAAAGGGGTTTGACCAAGGCAAACCCCCATGCCCTAACATTCAACATTTCTCTTTCTTTCATTGTGTGTTTGCAGATTTAGGTAATTTGAGGGTTTGGAAATCATTAAATATTAAGTTACAAAGTTTTTGAAGACATCTCCTTGTTTGCAAAGCCAAAATATCCACAAAAAGTCTCCTACAATGCCGAAAATTAGAGTTTCAAAAGCGGACACCTGTTAGGAATCGAAGTGCAGATTGAGGGCTTCCACTTCCACTTTTGGATTTTTAGAAATTAAAAAGTGGACTAAGTCACCAATAGTGGCGACTTAGTCCCACTGAACCTATTTTTCAAAGGTTTCTATATATTTGGATAACCATTTGGTCAAAACGGGTTTTGGAGTAGTTTTTCTAGATTTGGGACTAAATCGCCCAGATTGGCACAAGTGTCCCAATTGGCTTTTGCATTAGGTTTTTCAGGATTCTAGACCTTCATTCCATCCTTTTTCAGCTTCCAGGTGCACACCTTCAGTTTCATCAATTTCTGTTACAATTTACCTTCATTTCTAGGTCCTTTTGCATATCACAATGTGTCTTCAAACAACTTGCATTCCTTAGGTTTTGCAGTAATAAATCATTTCTTTATCATTTTATTGCATTTAGACATTAAACTTAGGCATACTTCATCCATTCTTGCATTGATTTTGAATGTAGACATTTCCCATTTTGGCCCATTTTTCTCCTTTTACGTGAAAAAACCTAGAAGTGCAAGAAAGCAATTGAGTGCCCATCTTTGCATTTAGATCATTCCATTTAGACATAATTCAATCACATTATCATTAGTCTTGAGTGTATCACCAATTTTTTGTGCATTACCTTTCTCCTTTTAGGTGCAAGAACCTAGAAGTGCAAGAGAGTGCCTACCTACAAAAAATTGTGCTATAGAAATGATGACGTGTGGTAATGGAAAGGTTGTGGAATGTACAACTTATGGGATATGAAATGATATTCTTAATGTGTTGAAATTGATGAATGTGATGTGGGATATGATGGGGTAGGTTGTATGTAATTAAATGATAGCTATATGGCTGCATTTACAAAAAAATGAGGTGTATGTGGATGAAATACAATTAAGTTGGTAGATAAATTTAAAATTTCTAGCAATTAAGCAAGTGCTGCAGGTACCTTTAACAACAAGTCCCTCTAAATTTTGTTGGAATTTTTATTGATGAAGCTACAATTCCCTACTGCATCAAGGAGTGTACTTGAAGAGCATTGTTGTTTGTTTCACCTATGCAGTGTGTGCATGTGAAGCGTGATAGAAAATTATACCTAGTTGACCTTAGTAGGTGAGTTGTGTAGCTCATCTTCTAAGTCACTTGGAGGACTTGTATTATCTACTATTGAATCTTTGTTGTCTATTACAATGCCTATCAGGATTACTACCTAGTTCAATGTCTTTTTCATGATCACTGTTTGATACAATGTCTTTATCAGAAGCACTGTCTGGTCCATATTGTTGTATCAATGAAAGAAGGAAGTCATCCTTATGTACTGGCTCTTTGTAAATTTTTAGTCTATGGCCATTAACCAGTAGTGCAAATCTGACTGCATAAATTGTTTACAACTTGACTACTCCATTTGGGAAAACTTGTTGTATTTCATATGGTCCTAATCACCTTGTTTGTAGCTTTCCTTTATAATATTTATACCTTGATTCATATAACAAAGCCCAATCTCCCACACTGAACTCCTTTGTTTTGATAAACTAATCATTCCATTTGACTTTTTGTTTATGAACAATCTCGGTGTGGTGCATAACTTCCATCCTTATCTCATCTAATCCATTTAGATTGTGTAATCTTTCTTTTTGTGCTGCTATCAAGTCCATATCTAGTTCAACTATTGTCTTGAGTGTTTTATATTCAAATTAAATAGGTAGTACTGCTATTTTTCCATACAAAAAATCATATGGTCTAAATCCTATTGTAGTCTTCCATGTTTTCCTATAGGCCCATATTGCCTCAGGAAACTTGGCTACCCCAATCTTTCCTATGAAATTGCATTGTTTTGGTCAAGATATTTTCAATATCCCTATTTGTTAATTCCACTTTCCCATTGTGTTGAGGGTGATATGGTGTTGATTTCCTATGCCTTATTTCATATTCCTGGACCAATTTGGTAATCAACTTTAATGTGAATTGGGGACCTTAATCTATCATAATTTCTCTTGGCACTCCATACCTTGTAAATATGTCTTCATAAAAAATTGATAACATAAACACTGACACAAAGCTTCTTCTCTTTCATTCATTCACAAGAATAAAATAGAGTTCGCTATTAGTTGCTTCTTCAATCTGTTACAATAGTAGACCATACTCTTTCCATACATATGATAATATTAAATACTACCTTTTTAAAACACATATGCTTAGACCTAATCTTCCTTCTAGGAGGGCTCTACAAGTGTCAATGGTTCCAATGTGTGATGTGATGGTTGTGAAGCAAATGTAAGCCCCATGCTCGCCCTCGTTCTCTCCCTATTTCACATTTTCCTTGTGAATTTATATTATTTTACTTGAAATTCTTTATCATGTTGTAGTAATCATTATTGTGGATGCCCTATAAGTGGCTAAAAACCAGACTTGTTTGACTTTAAAGTTTAATCATACCTCCATCCCTTCCCATTGTTCTTCTGTGTGTGTCGTGCACGAAGATACTTGATGGAAGGGAGTAGGGCAGCCTAGGACAAAACCCCCAATGGAGGGAAAAAGGAAATAAATGGGTCTTTTGACAGATCTTTGATCTCAGCTGGTAAATCTTTCAAAGAAATTATTTTTTAAGGTGGAAGGTGTGTTGTTCCTGCAGCTACAAAATTCATCTCAATTGATGATGGCTTCCTTGGTGGTGACCAACAACATTTTGGAGGGAGAGGAAAGAACCCCTTGCAAACCCTAAGAAATATTGCTCCATTCCAAATGCGTAAATGGATAGGGTTCTTGATAATGAAGAAAAAAGGTTTAAAAAATGTAGCAATATTATTTGCTACCCTCTATTATAATAAGATACACTCACATAAATTTTTAGATGATTGGGTAGTAAATGTATAGAATAAGAAGGTAGGGCTGCATCATACATTCTAGAGAATAATCCAAAAGGGATTATTTCTAGTTTTCTTCCAAAATAATGCAATGCAAAGAAAGGTAACTGCAAAAGAGTTTTGGATAGTTGGAAACTCTATATTTAGGGGAATAACCTGGTCACCAAATGTGGTTAACGAGGAAGTCCTCGTACTCTCATACCCTAGGTTGATTAATGCTAAAAATGTACCACCACTACTTTGGGAAGCCTTGCCTCAACTTCTATCCCAATATAAGAGAACCATTAGGGTAGAAGAAACAGGGAGACCCTTATTCTATATGGATGCTTGGGTGCTCCTGTCAATAACCCCCAGGGTGGAAATTCCTAAGGAAATCAACCTAGAAACTAATAATTATATCCTAAACTATGAAATAGAAATCCTAGGGTAGAAAATGCTTGTTTCCTATGTAAAAAAGAAGGGCACAAAAGAAAAACTGCCCGATTCTAAAAAATGAAGGTAAGCTTGGCAATGATAAAAAAATGGAGACTAAAAATGTAAATGTTAATGATTATGCAAAAATTGTAACTAGGGAAGTTGAGGGTCCCAAGAACCTCAAAGAAGACCCCCATCCCAATGAGCCAGGAAAGGGGAAAGAAACCCCAAACCTTGAACATAAAATCCAATACAATATGCAGCCTTAGTTAGGAGCTCCAAAAGGCTTTGAACTAGAACAAGATCTAACCCCCAAAGAGAATGATATGCTTTTGGGGAGGGGTGAAATTCTAGAGGAAGATGCAATGGATGTCAAAATGGAAAAAGGGAATGTGGTAACCACATCATGCCTAAAGTTGAGGGGTCGAGATTATCCCCACCCAAGATAAGATGCCAAAATATAGATGAGATTGACCTAAATAAAGAAAAAAAAAATTTGTGGGGCACAAGCAAAATACATAGGAGTTAGTATTGGATAAAATTAGAAAGAAAATTGCAATTAATAATAAGATCCTAAACAACACCAAACTTAAATAGATAATCAATGAAAAGATAAGCAAGAGTTCAAGCTTCACAAAAGCTCAAGATAATAAAAGCATGGAAGAGGGAAATAATATAGATGGAAATTTAAATAAGTACCTACACACTATTAACCAAAATGCAGAACAAAAAATTCAAATTCTTAGGAGTAAACATGAGTGTAGGGGAGGAGAGGAGACCTCTCCCCAGGAATATAGAACTCAAAAATAAACTCAATTGGTCATAGTTGGCCCAAAAGAGATGGAAAAGAATGTGGGGGACTCTTCCATATCCATGACAGATCTAGGGAATTCCACTAATCCCCCTCATTTGGCCATGGATGCGAAGAACCCCACTAAGCATAAAAATACAAGAATCTAAAAATAAGGAAAGACATCCCATGATGAGAAAAACCCCTTGTGGTGGCTAAAAGCTCCAAATATGGGAATATGAACTACTCAGATATAAAGCCTTAGGACTAGGCCCAAAGACTAACCTTAGAAGAGGACGCTGCTTTGAAAGAAGACCAAACCCTTGTAAATAAATTGAAGCCTATAGGAGGAACTGAGTATTTAAAAAATGAAAAGATCATAGGGAGGCATGAGTGCCAAGGAATATTGGACCCCTCTCTGAAATGAGGAGATTGCACAAGATGAAAAAGGAAATGGTTATTTTGTTAACAACTGGCTAAAACAAAAAAGAAAAGAAAAAGAAGAGAAAAGAATAAAGAGGACTTAGTCTCCTATCAAAAGAACAAATAAAATAAGGTTACTCTTCCTAAATGTTTTAAAATATTTAGGAGCTTAGAAGAAAGTCCTCAAGAAATAGAGGCTAATGACCTTTAGTTGTACTTCTTGGAATATTAAGGGACTAGATTCACCAGAAAGGAAATATAGTATAAGAAGATTCCTATGTCAAGTTAAACACAAGGATGCAGTGTTGTTGCAAGAGGTAAAAGTAGTAAGTTTCAATCTGGAAACAATCCTTAAATTCATATGTAAATATTTTTTCAACTATGTCACTAGACATAAGAAGGGCAAGGGTGGGGTTGCAATCTTACTTGCAAATTGTTTGACCAAGTGGGTAATATACCATGACACCTCACCATGTAATAGAGTTGTATAAGTCATAATTGAAAAGGGGAAAATAAAATTTGGTTTATGTTCCATCTATGCCTTGAATGATTATAAGAAGGGAAGTGAGTTATTGGATTGGTTGAGAAACTTGTAGGATGTACCTTGGATTATTGTAGGAGACTTCAATATGATAGAAAATTCATGATGTAGAAGGAAAAACTAGGGGATGTGACATGGGGTGGAAAGGAAATGAGATTTTTTTTGTATAGAACGAAAAATAGACTTAAATTGATATATCTAATAGAGAGATTAAGAAAAGAAAAGAAAAACATCTGGTACACATGGTGAAACTATCAAAAATTAAATAGGAGAATTTATTGTAGATTAGACAAATTTTATGCACACAAAGAGGCCTTTCAATTTGATTAGGTGGAAGACACTAACAATAGGGTGAAGGTAATTCCATGGACACTCTCAAACCATGACCCTATCTCAGTAAAAACCCTTCTTGAGAAAGGCAACCCTGCAACATTAAAAAGAGATAAAAAAATCTTGTTGAATACAAGTCTCTTGAACAATGAAGACTGCAATTGTAACGCCTCGCCGTGCGAACCCAAAAGGACAAAAAAACTAACAGATTACCGCACTAATTTTCTTTTTGAAAGAAAAACATTACATCAGGTGAACATGAACATACATTACATGTAAATCAATTATACACTTACAATATCAACTACGTCCCCTGCGGTACATGTGATGACATTACGAAATCAAAACTCATACCATAACGATAACGGATGAGCCAATATTACATTATAAACCATCAATAAGAAACATCCACAGATGATAACTCAACATAAACAAGATTAACTTAATTCCAATAACCATAACAAACTATTATCCTATGAACTCAATGGGCCATATTTTCACAAATACAACACAAAATAATAGCTACCACGAATCTTTAACCACATAAGGTTTACAAGGTATCATAATACATTACATTTGTTTCATTACATTACATCGTTCAAGAATTACAATAATACAAAAGTGTTCCCCAACATGAATGGGAACAATACGATATGATAGAGTAATACAACTGAAAAGATGAATACAAAGTATCAAGGTTAGCACCAACTCAGGTACAAAACTGGAGTCACCGCAAGTGGCACAAAGCTACACATTGCGATCCTCGATTGGGGACCCAACAGGGTGCATAGCACATTCCACCTGACCACGTGGGCCTGAAGGCCCACCCCTCGTGCCAAGAGAAGACAAGAAAGATCCACAACACAAAACAACCAAACAAAAAGGCTTAAAGATTCAACAACAAGAGTAACAATAACATAATTAACAACAACATAAAAGGACTACTTCCAAAGGCTCACAAAGCAAAAGAGTAACAAGGGATACTATAGGAAGAGTGTCATCACATGGCCCTAACATGGGTTATCCTGGCTTCCTCTCAGTAGGTGCCGACCCCAATCTATGGTTATCCTAGTTACCTCTCCCTAGGCGTCGACCCCATAGGGTGACACATGTAGGACCACTAACCTTTCGTGAGAACAAGGTAGCGATCTTGCTGACCATGGCCTTCTTAGCCCATCCTTATTCTACAAAAGCACTAACAACATAGGCGAGACATCTTACTTATCTTAATTAGTGTGAACTTACCCAAACCCACTAGTTAATTATATAAGGTTATCACTTATTACACAAACTCTTCCATGGGTTATCTAGGCTACCCCTTTGTGCACCGACCCCCATGAAGAACCACCCTCCCTAATAGATCTGAAACAAGACTTACCACAACAAGGGGTGTACCAAACATAAAACACCAAAAATCACCAATATGAGTACAAATGCGAGGTATGGACCATCTCGCCAAACAACCATAACAAAAGGAAACACAATGGATCAAGGTAACACTCACATGAGATGAATCCAAAAAATCAACCAATGACTCATAAAGATCAACCATGGAAATCCACATAAAATAGGTTTCCCATTGCCTTTGGAAGTTTATAGAACAACTACCCATAAGCTCCCTACTGAGGGTACTCACACATATCGGGATCCCGACCAACATCAAAACATGACCATACATAAAACGTCCTCAACTAATGGAATAATATAAAAAGGAAAGTATAATCAACATGAAACCATAATACCATCATAAGGGATTAATTTCAACGAGTATACTAAAAAATCACATAACTATCTACACATATTCAAGACAATACTTTACGGAATCCCTTTAAAAATAATCAATTACATTTAAGTTACATAACCAAAATATAACTCAACCAAAATCCTTAATACCATTATTCTAACGTTAATAATTTCTTCAACCAAATATCCTTAAATCAAATAATTAAACTCTATCTTCCTAACTAGTAATACAATGATTTGCAAAGACATAATTCATTCGTTTAATTAAATCAATTCTATTAACTAACTAGGTTATATATATACCTTTTTTCTAAATTTAACAAATTTAAATATTTCTTTCTAACAATTATCCAAAAATAAAAATAAATATATAAATATACACACATATATATACTTACGTATACATATACTCATATATAGCGATATATTTATATATATTTATTCATAGAATTTTTTCCTCATAAAAATATAAATATAAAACATAAATATAATAACATTTATCTAGTTTAACTAAAGAGTCCATATAAACAAGTTTCATACTCTATAAATATATATATTTAATAGAATTAATTAATCAACCCCACGTTAAAAACTAACAATATACTTATTTATAAAACACCACACATATACATATAAGTACGGTTATTTTATATTAACTAAAATGTAATTTACACATTCATTTCCACCAAAAATTAATCAATTACATTTTATTCCAAGAATATTAAAAAATCATCCTATTAAATGAAAATCACGAATTACATCCAATTCGAACAATCAACGTGAAATCATCTAATTAATTTTTTTTTTAAACATATTTTATATCAATTTACACATTTAAAAAAAAAACAATTCACTCCTATTTTAATACCATACACCATTATTTATAATTGTACACACACACACATATATATTATATATGTATTTACAAAGATAAAGTTGTATTTATTAAAAATGAACAATTACTATTTTTAAAATTTAAAGTATTTAATCTGTTGTTTTTAACACAACAAGAACACATATTCCAAAATACACACACACACACACACACACACACACACACACATATATTTATAAATTCTAAAATCTTTAAAACAATACCATAGCTGCACGTATAACTACTAGGCGACTACTGTAAGCCAAAAGCTAGTTTAAGAGCAATGTTAATTAAAAATCCAAGCAGGTCAATATAAAACTATATTTATTGTGTGTGTGTGAAATGTGGAAAGTTAGTATCAACACAAACCTTAATGAAATAAATTATATCAAAGATTCAAAGCAAAGAAGCTACTCTAAATTGCCACAAAACAAATCTTTTAAGAACATCTCATTGTCCTCTATCCTTAAAGATTCCTTTAACCCTTTGGCCCTCATATTTCTATGTGCACAAAGGCTATTGGAATGAAACTTAAGAAACGAGATTAGTATTCAACATACAAGCCAACTAAATTCCTACATGCAACTATACAATGGAAAGGATAATGGATACTATGATGAATGAGTGACGATGAATATGATGAATGGACAAATGGTGGTGGATAATATGGTAGTTATCTATATAATTTTATATATGATTCTACATATGCTTAAATACTAACTATGAATATGCTAATCTAAAATGCAACTATGATGCAAAGGATGACATAAAATGCAACTATGAAGCGATTTAGTGTTAGTCTAAGATTTAACTATGATGCAAAACATGATATAAAATGTAACTATAAGACTCCATAATGCTCCCAAGCTCAAATGATATTCCTACATTATAACTCTATTCAAAAGTGGATGCAAAATACAATGTCAAAGGGTTGTATTTATAGCCTTTTCCAAGCATCTTGTGAGGTGGCAATGATCAACAGTCTAGATTCAAACAAGAAAAATGGATGGTGGAGATGGAGAGAATCAAGATGTTGTCCCATTGACCAAAGACAACATGCCATTTGGATGGAAGAAACTCTTGACGAATGGGCAACATGCCATTTGGATGGAAGACTCAAGTGTGGGAAGAAAAAACCATGTGTTTGAAAATTGGTGGAAGTGTGTGAGGAATAAGCCATGTGCTTTTAAAAATTGGTTGAAGATAATTCTAGTTAAAAATTATAATTATTTAATTTCATGTGACCTTGGTGAGGTGACACAAAAAGTTGTAGACATGTGCTTGAATTCCTAATTGAGATTAGTGAAGATTAATTAAATAAATCAAGCTTATGAAAATTTGTTTATTTAATTAAATTAGAAGAATATGATTTTAGATTTAGAGAATTAGAGAAGGGTGAACAATATAAATAAATTGAGAATTTATTTATATGTAGTTGAATATTAATTAAATAACTAGTATTTAATTAATTAAATGCCATGACCGATTTTAGGTGTATACATTTATATAAATTATCATTCCTTCCAAACAGTGCACAAACCGAAGATTATAGAGACCCAACAAAGAGGAAATATAAAATAAGCTAAAAGTTTAAGTATAAAAATAGTTTCATTAAAGTAATTAACTTCACTTTCTCCAATATAATAAACAATTATCTATAGAAAGCACAATACCCTTTTCATAAAATAATGCACTTAAAGAAAAATTATAGAATAAAATAGTACGCAATTAAATAATTAAAAACTAACAATAATAACAAACAATAAGTAAATTCCAAGGATAAATTTCAAGTAAATATAAAATAATATTTCACATTTTTGTTTACACCAAAATATTATTTGATGGCTACAACTAAAGACCATAGTGAAATTTTATTTTCATAGAATAATAAATGCCTAGAATACAAGAAATTACACATAAAGAAAATATATGAAATAACCAAAACAATTTACCCAAACCAAAACTATTTTCCCGGAAAAAACTTCTAGATTAATTTACCAAACAAGATTAAAGTAGGGCAATTAATTTATTGCAGGAGAATTATTATTTTTTTTCCCTTGGAAAAAATGCATAATATCATATTAAATTAAGATATTACATATTGTAGAAGCTGAAGAAAGCTTTACAGGAGAAAAACAGGAAGTAAGCAAATACAAAAGAGCTGCCAGAAAAAGGCAGCAGCTAGGAGAAAGAACAAAAGGAAACCACTAGAATAAAAGAGAGCTCACCAAAGAATGGTGAAAGCAATCAGGAAGCAGGAAAGAAAAGCATAGATCAGGAAGAAAGAGCAAAGCCACAAAAGAGCAAAGTTGCAAAAGAAAAATAGGAGAATTATAATTACTGTTGGGTGATATTAAAAATAATAGTAGGGCATTAGAAATAAATTAAAAGAAATAAATCAATCTTAGTTGCAGAAAACCGAAACGACCCTAACCCAAAGATACCTAATATTCACAGGAAGTAAAATAAAATAACATAAAATAGTTAACCATGAGAAATTAAGATTCAAAATGAGAAAATAAAACACCTCACCAACCTGGGAAATGAAGCTTGAAGGTGGTGACAGAGTTGAGTCATCCGTTCTCCAGAAGAAGAAAAATAAAACAACTTCCTCCAAAATCCTCTCAACTCCAATATTCTTTCAAATTCCCGTATCTCTTTTCCACCCAAATTTTCCCATTTTAATTAAAGAATTTCCTCTAAAGTTTTCGATAATCAAACAAGACAAGTGGCAATTTTTGCATCCATCAATTTTCTTTTACCTTGATTTACGACCTATTGGTAAATCCTTGCATTTTAGTAAAATTAGAAACCTAACTCTCCAGGAACATTTGATTAAAATACTATTTTTTTTAAACAATTAGTTATTATTTTATCACCGTAAATCATATTACTTAAATTTAATAATTCATAATTGTTACCGTGAATCTTTAATTTTTTTATTTTTTTTTGAAATTTATCATTATCCAAATTATAATATCCATTATGATATTTTATGTGCTACCTCATTATCCAAATATTTTAAATTTAAAAATAAAATTTATTGACAAGTGGATTATTAATCCATTATATTAAATTTGAAAATAAACATTATTTATAAATACAAATTTATGTTTTATTTACATTTTCATCTTTAATAAAATACTAATATAAACTATCAAATCATTATAACCTTCAAATTAATTACTAAAATTCTCTTAATAATTTAATAATTTAATTAAATCAACGTTACAAATACAAGCAACATAACCCAAAATGATATCTAAATGATAATGAACTACAAATAAACACTTACACAAATGTCCAAAAATACCAATTCAGAGGGGCACTACATCCTCCCCCCTTAGCATCAACTTACTCCTAGAAGTCGCAGGTTGACATAAAACGTACGTAATCATATGCACAACAACACAATAAACTTAACAACTATATCAACAATTGAAATGACATTAATTAGGAAATTAAAATTAAACAACTCAAAAGGGATGATACCAAAAATAGAAACGGGGTTGCAAATGAACCACATCGTCAAACACAATGACAGGGTGATAGACAAGGATGGGGAACTTTCTTGTCAACTCTGGTTTTCCACATCATACCCATTGGGTTTTATAAGGAACACTCAGACCTGACAATGCAGGTGGAGTTGATGTCTGGTACCTGCATCTTGCATCAAACAAAATGTCGAGCATAGATATATAGATCAAATAACAAACACACCATGAGAGGAAATCATAGTGCAACATGGCACTCGCGAGTGAGTGATGCTACACTGTCCCTCTCACCAAGACAACAAATAGTAACCACATTAGTCAGAACAACCCTAATAACAAAATTAACTTGTAAACAATCTGCTACTTAACAATCAGGATAATAATCTCATAATAACCATAACCATGCATCTATCTCATGTGTTATATCAAAAATGACTCACTGCTTGGCACTATTAGTATCTACATCTAAATATCCCAATTGATTTACCTTCATTACTGAGATTCGAAGTCAACTACTTGGGAATCACAAACTAAGGTGGAAACATAACACATTAGTACCAGTCATTCAAGCTAATTCGTTGCCTAAGAATGCTACACTTCCATAAAAACACCACATAATTATCCACAAAAAGCACACATTTTCATTAAATGTCACCATTTACACACAAGGCATTCCACTTTATTCATTATTCAACAAAAAATATCACCACAAATGCTGCAAAAGACCATAATTTTACACCTTTTCAAAAACAACAAAACACAACCTATCACTCCACAAGCACAAAACTCTAGATTTTACCCACATTATTCACATACACACTCAATTTTACATTACTGGAAGACACACCACAAGACAAAACAAAGGTCCATGCATCCCTGGTAGGAATAATATCGATGCATTGCACACTACACCAAGGGTCCTATCCTTTCCACTAGTTTTTTGCACCATTGGACCGACACCACCTATGAAACAAACTCGGATTGCTACACGAGGATGACACAAAGGAAACACGTACCCTTGAGAGTTCGAGCAACTAGGTCAATGTAATGGGCTCACAGTGCCCGGTGTATGAACCTAGGCTTTGATACCAAGTTGTAATGCCCAGTCATGTGAACCCCAAAGGACAACAAAACTAACAGATTACCACACTATTTTTTTTTTGAAAGAAAAAATTACATCAGGTGAACATGAACATACATTACATGTAAAAAAATTATACAATTACAATATCAACTACGTCCCTTGGGGTACATGTGATGACATTACAAAACCTAAACTCATACCATAACGATAACGAACGAACCAAGATTTCCACAGATGCAACACATCAAATAATAGCTACCACAAATGTTTAACCACATAAGGTTTACAAGGTATCATAAAACATTACATTTCATTACATTACATCGTTCAAGAATTACAATAATACAAAAGTGTTCCCCAACATGAACGGGAACAATACAATGTTATAGAGTAATACAACTGAAAAGATGAATACAAAGTATCAAGGCTAGCACCAACTCGGGTACAAAACTGGAGTCACTACAAGTGGCACAAATCTACACATCGCGATAATTGGCTGGGGACCCAATGGGGTGCATAGCACGTTCCACCCGACCACGTGGACCTGAAGGTCCACCCCTCGTGCTAGGAGAAGACAAGAAAGATCCACGACACAAAACAACCAAGCAGAAAGGCTACAAGATTCAACAACAATAGTAACAATAACATAATTAACAACATCAAATGACTACTTCTAGAGGCTCGCAAAGCAAAAGAGTAACAAGGGATACTATAGGAAGAGTGCCATTACATGGTCCTAACATGGGTTATCCTGGTTGCCTCTCACTAGGTGCCAACCCCTATCTATGGTTATCTTGGTGTCTCTCCCTAGGCGTCGGCCCTATAGGGTGACACATGCGAGACCACCAACCTTTCATGAGAACAAGGTAGTGATCTTTCTGACTATGGCCTTCTCAGCCCATCCTTAGTCTGTGAAAGCACTAACGACATAAGTGAGACATCTTACTTATCTTAATTAGTGTGAACTTACCCAAACCCACTAGTTAATTATATTAGGTTATCACTTATTACACAAACTCTTCCATGGGTTATCCAGGCTGCCCCTTTGTGTGCCGACCCCCATGAAGAGCCACCCTCCCCAATAGATCTGAAACAAGACTTACAACAACAAGGGGTGTACCAAATATAAAACATCAAAAATCACCAGTTTGAGTACAAATGTGAGGTATGGACCATCTCGCCAGACAACCATAACAAAAGGCAACACAATGGATCAAGGTAACACCCACATGATACGAATCCGAAAAAGCAACCAATGAGTCATCGGGATACAAATCCGAAAAAGCAACCATGGAAATCCACATAAAATAGGTTTCCCATTGCCTCTGGAAGTTTATAAAACAACTACCCATAAGCTCCCTACTGAGGGTACTCACACATATCGGGATCCCAACCAACATCGCAACATGACCATACATAAGACATCCTCAACTAATGGAATAATATAAAAAGGAAAGTATAATCAATATGAAACCATAATACCATCATAAGGGATTAATTTCAACGAGTATACTAAAAAATCACATAACTATCTACACATATTCAAGACAATACTTTACGGAATCCCTTTAAAAATAATCAATTACATTTAAGTTACATAACCAAAATATAACTCAGCCAAAATCCTTAATACAATTATTCTAATGTTAATAATTTCTTCAACCAAATATCCTTAAATCATATAATTAAACTCTATCTTCCTAACTAGTAATACAATGATTTGCAAAGACATAATTCATTCGTTTATTTAAATCAATTCTATTAACTAACTATGTTATATATATACCTTTTTTTAAATTTAGCAAATTTAAATATTTATTTCTAACAATTATCCAAAAATAAATATAAATATATAAATATACACCGATATATATACTTAGTATACATATACTCATTTATATCGATATATTTATATATATTTATTCATAGAAATTTTTCCTCATAAAAATATAAATATAAAACATAAATATAATAACATAAATCTATTTTAACTAAAGAGTCCATATAAACAAGTTTCATACTCTATAAATATATATATTTAACAAAATTAATTAATCAACCCCAGGTTAAAAAATAACAATATACTTATTTATAAAACACCACATATATACATATAAGTACAATTATTTTATATTAACTAAAAATGCAATTTAAGACAACATAAAACAAATTCATTTCCATCGAAGATTAATCAATTACATTTTATTCCAAGAACACTATAAAATCATCCTATTAAATGAAAATCACTAATTACATTCAATTCAAACAATCAACGTGAAATCATCTAATTAATTTTTTTTAAAAAAACCATATTTTATATCAATTTACGCATTTAAAAAAAATAACAATTCACTCCTATTTTAATTCCATACACCATTATTTATAATTGTACACACACATATATATATTTACAAAGATAAAGTTTTATTAAAAATGAACAATTACTATTTTTAAAATTTAAAGTATTTAACATGTTTTTAACACAGCAAGAACACATATTCCAAAATACATATATATATATTTATAAATTCTAAAATCTTTAAAAAAATACCACAATCGCATGCATAACTACTGGGCAATTGCTTAAGCCAAAGACTAGTTTAAGAGCAATGTTAATTAAAAATCCAAGCAGGTCAATATAAAACTATATTTATATAAATTATCATTCCTTCTAAACAGTGCACAAGCTGAAGATAGAGACCCAACAAAGAGGAAATATAAAATAAGCTAAAATTTTAAGTATAAAAATAGTTTCATTAAAGTAATTAACTTTACTTTCTCCAATATAATAAACAATTAGCTATAGAAGGCACAATACCCTTTTCATAAAACAATGTGCTTAAAGGGAAATTATATAATAAAATAGTATGCAATTAAATAATTAAAAACTAACAATAATAATGCCAATAGTGGCATGGTGTGATGGTTTAAAGGTGGCATTGTTGTTCTTGCCACCAAGGTTAAAGCAGGGCAATTAATTTATTGACCCAAGAATACCCAATATTCACAGGAAGTAAAATAAAATAACATAAAATAGTTAACCATGAGCAACTAAGATTCAGAATGAAGAAATAAAACACCTCACCAACCTGGGAAATAAAGCTTGAGGGTGGTGATGAGTTGAGTCGATCTCTCTTTCGTAAAAACCAAAATCCTTTCTCCACAAGAAAAAAATTCCTCCAAAATCCTCTCGGCTACAATATACTTTTTAACTTTTACCAGAGCACCATATAGAGTTAAATTTTTTGTTCAAATTCCCGTATCTCTTTTCCACCCAAATTCTCCCATTTTAATTAAAATTTCCTCTAAAGTTTTCCATAACCAAACAAGACAGGTGGCAATTTTCTTTTACCTTGATTTACCACTTGTTGGTAAATCCTTGCATTTTAGTAAAATTAAAAACCTAACTCTCCACTAATGTTTGATTAAAATACTATTTTTTTAAACTGTTAGTTATTATTTTATCACCATAAATCATCTTACTTAAATTTAATAATTCATTATTGTGAATCTTTTTAATTATTATTTTTTTTGAAATTTATCATTATCCAAATTATAATATCCATTATGATATTTTATGCATTACCTCATTATCCAAATATTTTAAATTTAAAAATAAACTTTATTAATAAGTGGATTATTAATCCATTATATTAAATTTGAAAATAAACATTATTTATAAATACAAATTAGGAGGGGCACTACAACTATGATGCAATATTCACCATCAGGTAAATTAATAAGTGGATGCACAAAGATGCCTCATGCATTGAGAGATGAAATATAAACATTGAGGCATGGCAAAAAAATTTAGGCAATTGGCAAACAAAAGGAAAAAGACTTAAGAAAGAAAGAGAATGCTCTACAAGATAACTTATTAAAGGCAGAAGGTTTGCATCAAGAAGAACCTAAGAACATAGAACTTAATAAGGAGCCAATATTTATTAAAGGAGAATTGAGAAAAATCCAAGCTCACATGGACCAAGGGCTAAAGAAGAGGGAAAAATCAAACTAGAAAATGCATGGTGACATAGGGTCTAAATTTTTCTTTAGGTTCTTAAAGGATAAGGAATCCAAAGAAGTAATCAACTTGATTTGGAAAGATGGGGTTTTGGAAAAAGGATCCTAGGGAAGTGCAAAAAGGTTTTTTTCAGTTTTACAAAGAGCTATTCACATATGAGGGTAACAAACCCCATAATGTGAAGGCTAGCGAGAACTACAAGAGGTTGATCCCTCATAAAGTATCTAGTCAAGATGCTGAGCATTAAACAAGGTATTGTCAAAGGAAGAAATAAAAAAGGCTATCCTTGCTCTTAACAACAACAAATCTTCAGGAGTGGATGGACTACCCATAAATTTTTAGAAAAATAAAATAGAGTGTATTAGTGATGATCTCCTTCATGTTTACAAAGAGGCTGTAAAGCTAGCTCTCTAGGTAGATCCATAAATAAAGGGATCATCAAACTAATCCCTAAGGAAGGGGATAGAAAATTAGTTAAAAACTGGAGACCTATTACACTCCTAAATGTTTCATATAAGATCCTTGCAAAATCCATTGCATTAATACTTACAAAATTCCTCCCAAAAATCATAAGTGGCACTCAAATAGGATTTATAAAAGGAAGGTATATACTTGAGAACCTCCTAATAGGATGGGAAGCAATGGAATGGGCAAAAACCTCCAATCGAAACATAGGGATGTTGTTGGTTGACTTTGAAAAGGCATACAACAAAGTGGAATTGAATTTCATACATATGGTCCTCAAAGATTTTGGCTTCCTAGGGATATTCTACGAGATGTTTAAAGTACTGCTAAAATATGCAACCACCCAAATTGAAATTAATGGATCTTTTACAAAGGATTTGAACTACAAAGATCTATTAGGCAGGGATGCCCCTTGGCCCCTTCCCTATTTCTAATTGTTGCTAATGCATTTCACCATATTTTACGAGACTCCTCTTTAAGCCTAAAAGTTAATGGACTAACTCTTCCAAATAGGGAAGAGCTAATCAATTTGTAGTTTATAGATAACATTGCAGTTTTCATAAGCTTGGAAAAGGAGAACTGTAGTAACTTAATGGAGAAATTGAGTTTTTTTGGCCAAGTTTCAGGAGCTAGAATATCAAAAGCTAAATCCACACTACTAAGATGGGAGGACACCCAACCAGATTGGTTTAGAGAATATGAGCTCCAATGGGGAGGACCAAACATGATTGTAAGGTATCTAGGAATACCTTTTATCATTAACCCCAATTTGAAAGAAATGTGGGAATGGGTAAAGAACAAAATTGAAAAAAGATAAATTGCTGGAACAAACAATACCTGTCATTAGTAGGAAGGACACAAGTGTGTCAAAGAATATTGTCATCCTATAATATTTATTATGCCTAAATATGGCTCTTCAACAACTACTAGGTTGAAGAGATTCAAAAGAAGATTAAACAATTTCTATGGTCAAATGGCAAAGGGAAAAAAGAAGCATGCAATTAAGTGGGAAATATCTTGCATGGAAAAAGAAAGTGGTGGACTAGGGTTGAAAAAACTTAAGAAAGCATTGGCTGTCAAGTGGATTAGTAAGGACCTTAAAGGGGAAGAGTCATGGAAAGTGTTGATCATAAATAATATAGGTGTTGTCCCAAAACAAGCTAAATCATAGAGACACATGCCTACCTGTGATCTAGTCTTTGGTAAATTCATAGTTCCCCCTAGGCTCCAATGTATTTAAAAGTATTCAAAAGGAGTGGGAGGTCTACAAAAGTGATATAATTAATAAATGTTAAATTGACCAAGATTTATATAAGATACAATACAAGAGATCCATCTAGTGGAATACATTCCACAAAAACAAACCTTTAGCACTCTTACAAGACTACTCAACAAAAGAATGGCATAGAAAAGGGGTTTCACAATTTCAAAATATTACTAATAATGAATAGCTAAAAGACTGGGACACTCTTAGACAAGAATATGACATCCCTCAAACTCAAAAAAGAACTTGTGATACATATTAAAGAAAAATATGGGGGCACCAAAAGCTAATTTTGACCCTAAAAAAGCTCATTAAAAGAATTTGAATGGCTAAAAGAAAATAGATTTAAAGGACTAAAAGCTAAGGACATATATATAATGCTAGGTAGCACAGTAGATCAATCTACCTCCTTGAATAGAGGATGAAATTTAAACCTTAATCTTAAACAATGGAACAAAAATTTCAGTTACATATGGAACAATGTATTATATCCTAAAAAAGCTAGCTTTAGATGGATGTTGTTGTGGAAAAGGTTGCCAAATGTGGATTCTAAAAATAACACAAGCATATGTGATATTTGAAAAAAAATTATTCTATAATGCATATTTTATTTGACTATTTCTTTGCAAAAGAAATATGGAAATTATTTCAAATTGATGTGGGAGGAGGGGGAGATATGAACAATAAAAAGACAAATAAAATCATAATGGAAAAAATACAAGGAATTGGAAAAGTAAATAATCTATTTTGGTTAATCCTCCCCTCTAAAATATTATGGCATAAATGGAAAGAAAGGAATAGCGAGAAGTAATAGGGCTATAGGAGGGATCTTACTGAGTCTTACAGAAGACTCACCTTACATAATATATATATGTAGGTAACTATAAAAATACAGGTCACTAGTACAAAAACAACAATATGTGATTAAAAAAACTACTAAAAATTGCTTATAAATGACTAAACTTGGTCACGTGACCATTAGTAGTTTATTTCTAGTCACTTATAACGCAACTAAATTTATGACTAAACCAATTTTAGTCATTTATTTGGTCATTTTGATTGATCAATTTGGTAGTATACTTAGTCATATTATTCATTGAGCTTGGTCACGTGACCATTAATGTTTTATTGCCAGCCATTTATTTGGTTGTTTTGATTGATCAATTTGGTAGTATATTTTTAGTCATTGATTTAGTCATATTTATTCACTAATATTTGTCAATTAGTAGTATATTTATTCACTGATTTCTATCAATTGGTAGTATATTTAGTCATATTTATTTATTGATTTATGTCAATTGTAGTATATTTATTCAATTGGTAGTTTATTTAATTATTTTTGTTCACAACTGATTTTTGCCTAAAAGTGCTAGAAACAAGACAATGATTTTGAGGTTTAAACATAAAACAAAAAAAGATAATCAATCATTCATTTGCACATAATGAAACATCTTCAAGAAGGAAAAATACTAAAATTTTATTGAGAAAAAGTGTTCTTACAACAGATATAAGGCTTAAATATTTTTTTTCTTTGAAAAATGTGTTACAAAGTGTGTTTCTTGGTGCTATGACTGAGAAAACTGAGTTACAATGCTTTATTTTTTGCTTATACAACTCCAAAACATGAAAGAACTACTTGAAAAATGAAGCCTAAGGGTCCTATGAAAGACTCCTCTGCAGACTTCACACCATGAATACTCTGTAGAGGAGTCTTTCATGCTTGGTTTGTCACCCTTATCTTCCTCTTCTATAAAATCAAATAAGTATACCCATCATTCAACCACTACATCCTTTTCAATTTTGGTAATTGATTTTAAAATTGACGTCTAGATGAGTTCTATGTATAGATAAAGGATGAAAAATCCTCACCTTGTGTGGATCTTATCTAGAAAAATGTCCCAAAGAAGAATGAAACTTGTCCATATCTTATTTTAGAAGAATTGGAATTTGATATTCAAATCTTAATATTTCTTGCCATGATAAAACTTCTACATGTCAGCTTTATTTTCCTTAGGATTCCTATATATGGTAGGTGGGTAGGTGGGGCAAAGAAGTGACTACAGACGTTGATCCAAAAATTAGATTGCATAAGTTCTACCATTGGGGTCATTGTGTCCCCAATTTAATCAAGAGTTATTACAATGCCTAGTATCATGAATTTGTCAAAGTTTTATATGTTTCATCATAACATTTACTTGCTTTATACAACATTTTTTTTCACTTGACAGTTGATTCACACATTCAAAATTCTCAGAATTGTTGCAACATTTTTTGTCATATACTGTAGTTACAAGTGCCATGTTAGACATACATGAAAATGGGGAAGCATAGACAAGGCAAGCAAATTGTTTCAAAAAATGCCTCAAGAAATGTGATATCATGGATACCCACTCTCCTGTAAGCACTTCAAGTCATGCTTATGGTGATGCAGGGATTTCCCGCATCACCGCAGGCATGACTTGAAGTGCTTACAAGAGAGCAGGTGATAATATTCAATCCTTTTAGGATGTCCAAAGACAAATTCTAGAGGGTCTACAAGAAAATATTCTACATGATTACTTCCCTGAATGCATTAAACACATCACAGATATCAATTCTTTAGAAAATTTAGTTCAACTGATATGTTCATGCTCCTCTTGTTCAAACTAGTTCCGCTCAAACTTTGTTAATGTACATATCAAAAATTTAGCTATTCAAATAACAATGTAAGGAAGAAGTGACATCTGATAGTTGACTCCAATATTTAAAAACCAGAGACTTGAAAAACAAAACAAGCTCACATGGGAGAAACAACACTTACAGAGATAGCTCATAGTAGTATTTGTGGAACCTTGAATTTTTTTCATTATTCCATTGCCATGTTTTACATCATTGACTCTCTGAACAGAACAAGCATCCCTTGACATATTTTTGTGATGCCACCTTGACAATGGTACTTCCATATTTGAATCATCAAAAAATTTCTCCAGGTAGTAATGTTTATTCACAAGCCACATTCTCCAAGGATCGTTGCTATGCTTGGTCAAAAAACTATAGTAATTAATCAATCTTAGATGATTAGAAGCTTTTGAAAATTTCCATACAAAATGAAAAGCATATGTATTGATACCTCAAATGATACCTTCTTTCTTGCAAGCACTTCAAGTCATGTCTGCGGTGATGCAGGAAAGCCCCGCATCACCAAAGGCATGACTTGAAGTGCTTGCAAGAGAGCGGGTATCCATGATATCGCATTTCCTTGAGGAATTTTTTGAAACCTAAAGGTGCACCAAGGATTGTAATTGATCCTTAATTGAGGTAGCTATGTCATGAATCACTTCATCTCTTGATAGTTAAAATTCTGGTTGCTTCCAATGTTGATAGTTGATGTGTCATGAAATGGCTCTAGAAGTTGAGTTTAATTGTTGCATGTAGTGTCCCAAGATGTTGCACTACATTGTACACAAGGTTTTAGATTGCACATCCAATATATGCTAATGCACATAAGTGTAGATATGGTTAAAAATTCAAGCAGAGTTTCCTATGAAGCTATGCAACATGATCCTTGGCATTGAGTGAGTGATGCATGAAGCAAAAGGATATGCAAGAGCTATGTGATGTCTTTGTGTTGTGAAACATGGTTATAAGTGCATGAGTGATGCATGAAGCAAAGACCTATGTGTGGGAACACGACATGATTCTTGGCACTACAGAGGTGGTGCATGAAGCAAGGAATTGTGTGCATTGTCATGACACAATTCCTAGCATTGTGCACATGGTGCACGAAGCTATGCATTGGATTGTGCATTGTTGTGAAAAATATTAATATTTTCATACATCCTTTTGTATTAAGATGCATATCATATGCCTCTTCTTTAATTACAATCATCCCAATTGTGTTGAAAGATACTTGTACAAACTAGTGTGGAGATTGCAAGGCATGTATGAATCATGGAATCATTTCAAGAATCCAATTTCTATAACCACTCATTGATATTGTGATGCTTTGAGGTGAGGCCCCTATAGAACCCTTGAACCGAGTTACTATTAGATTTGCACAAGTTTTTGAGGATGGTGCCAAAGACTGCACAATTTTGCCTTATACTTTCCAATCACAATTGTAGAAAGAGCTTTCAACACTTTATTAACAATATTTTAAAATAGTTGAATTCCATGGAACTGTTGAAGCATTTTATGGAAATATTTGTATATGTGTGCCCTATATATGCTTCTAAATTATGCATACACATTAGTGCAATTAGAACTACAATATCTAATAAAAATTGGCTTCTAGTAATTATTTTATGGATGTCCATACCTATTCAATAATTTCCATTTTTGCACAGGCTGAGTGGATACTATTGTGGTTGGCACCATGCCTACCACTACATTTTTAAAAAAACATTAGAAGCTTTTCACCAACCCCATTTTGTTCATATACTATAATCTTTTCATTCCTTGACACAACATGACAATTTGCATTAAAGCATTTGTGAAACAATTCGCTTCACTTAATCACTTTAAGAATAAAGGAAAACATACCACTATTTTTGGCGATCCTTTTCTTCTTTGTGAAAAGTATTTACTATATGCCTAACAACTATTTTCTTACACATATTTTTTCTAGAATCATATGTGCATTACTTCTACCATGAAAATGTCAACAACAGTTCAACTATTGAAACTAGATCAACATAATTCAATTGGAATAAATGTACTATGCTCAATTATGTATGTTGATTGGGTTTTCAAAACATCGTGGTTATAAATTTAAAAAAATATGTAATTGTAGTCATTACACAAATATTAGCACCCTTTCTGATGATTTTAACTAGACTATGTATGAGCTCAAGGTTATATTTTTAATAGGTAAATCAAGGGTTGTATAGGGGCCTCACCCAAAAAGACCACATTTAGTCAAGAGTATAAAAAATCAATCAAGTTTAGTGGAAATAACAAAACAATTATTGATTATTCAAGATATTGGATTCTTGAAATGATTCCATGATTCACACATGCCTTGCAAGAGAATAAAAAATGAATCAAGTTTAGTGGAAATATCTCTAGCTAGTCAAGAGTATAAAAAATGAATCAAGGGTTCCAGTGATCTCATAAGAAGACAGTCATAGCTTATGTTTTGGATCAAAACCATGAATGCAACAAATGTCATTAATCTTTCTATCCAACAATGTCATCAATATAGAGAAAGCAAAAGAATATAACAAAGTTAATTCAACCACAAAAAATGCTACCTCTATAGTATCTTGATTATTTCCATTCTCATTTATTGCTTTGATCAATGGAATCTATTCCTCTGCACAAAGAGCCATACAACTCAATCAAGAACAAGTTTCAACCACTAAAATTTAAAATTAAAAATCACATTTTCTATAGGTGCCACATGTATATGAAGTAATGAATTCTAAAAATTTGCAAAAGAAAGCAATAAATTTTATTCTAGAATAATAAGATGATGTTTCACAAGATCCCTTCGTTATCACCTCAAACAATATATGCATTGAGGTATCTTGATGACTTAATTAATTTTCATCCTTTGAGACAACTCAAACTAGATATATAAATCACCCTCTTATCAAATTATAAGGGGAAGCTCCTTGATATCTAAACTATCCTTGACACCAAGCTATAGACAAAATATACAATTATTCACACTATACAATGTTTCTTTAGGGGGTTTGTATAAGTGAAACAACTATCTGCATGTTTTTTTATCTCAGGTACAAGCACAAGATTGATAAATCTTGTCTTACACGAAAGATTTTCAGATATAAAGAATGAAATCAACTAATCTAAGCACATGCATGACACCTCTTTCCTGTTGGCTAAAACAGAGACCAATAATCTAATGCAACCAAGATTTCAAATGAATAACAATTGGATCATTAACAACACATGATCTCAGGAATCAAACACATATTCTGCATACAAAGCTACACAGGGAACACACTTAAACAATTTTATGTTAAGAAGGGAGGGAGGGAGGGAGGGAGAGAGACAGGGAGAGAGAGAGGTGTTACTAAAAGTGCCATTTGAAAAGAGAAACAAGAAAAATAGATACCATGTTTAAAACTCTAAATAGTAAACAACAAGATTGTATTATACAATTTTTTTGCATAGAATCTAAAAGATCAAATGTATACCATATGATGCCTAACTATGTTATTCTATGATCTATCTGATCAGTATTAAGAGAATAGTCATTGAAATTAATACACAAGGAAGACAAAAGGATGATTTGGTAGTTACAAGAAACTACAAAATCCAAAAGATCAGATGTATACCATATGATGCCTAACTATGTTATTCTATGATCTATCTAATCAATCTTAAGAGAATAGTCATTGAAATTAATACACAAGGAACACAAAAGAATGTTTTGGTAGTTACAAGAAACACAATTGATGGGCTTGGTCATTAGTACTTTTTCTATTATTTTTCATATGCTTTTAGACACTTTACATATATTTTATAAGTACCTTTCAAACAAAAACTTCCATAATATGCTATCCTTTCATAGCATACCTTGCAAATTTGAACCTGTGAATATGAAATAAGGTGATAATATTTGTAGTATTGCATGATTTAAACATGAGAATGTATGCATATGAATAGAATTTCGTGATTTAATTATGAAGGTTGGTTGTATATGTATGTTGTGTGGATTAACCTCTCTGTAGCTCAGCACACGACAACAAATATAGAGCATTTTTAGTAAGAACCAAAGCAGTTGAACATGGGATCAATGGAGTTCAAGCTGCCAAAAGTGCAGGGAGCTGTGGAGTTGAACGTGAACCATCATGGAAGGAATGAATACTGAAGAAGGATACTTGTTCTAGAACTCTGAACATTTGCTTATGTGTTTCACATGCAAGTTGCTTCATTGAAGTTCTTAGTTGAATAGGTCTCTTTTTCCTTTTCACTTAGAATAAATAAGTCAATCTTAATTTCATATCCTCGTATCTAGTAGTGGGATTAATGATTATAGTTAGTTAGCAGTTTGAATAAGTCTCTCCCTATTTTTGTATAAATTCATGTGATGATTTTATAGCAAAGTTAGTTAGTTGTTACAAGTTATTATAAGTTAGTCATTTTCCAGTTCCAAGTTATCTAAAAACATGTTGAAATGCAATTATTGAATACAATCTACAAGAAGGATTTTTTTTGAATATTTGGTGATATGTAATTAATGGAGTTGTATGTTACATGGATATATAATAATTTGAGTTAGATTTGGTTCTAAGTTAAGTGAGATGGTCCCCTGAGCTGGCCACTTGAGGTACTGCTCCTCACTTCATTTATTCACTTTTTCATTTATGCATTCCTGCTAATTATGTTTTCATTACTTTATAAATGCATTGCAAAGTAAAGTAGAATAGCTCTTACACTTGATTACAATAGTTGTTGCTCATGAAAAGTTGTGTAATTAATGAATCGTAGCACTCCAGAGATTAGGATTGGTTATTTTGTTATTTTGAATAGTTTCAGATTGATTCTATACTTGTTATTAGCAACTATCTATAGCTTATGCTGTAGGTACTCGTAGCCATTAGGTTTTGTAACTACTTTTATAGTTTTTGTAATTATGTAAGATTTCAACAAAGTAGAATAGTTTGAATAAGTTTGCATAGGATAATTTAGGTGAACATGAGCTTGTGAAGGCACATATAGTGCAATACCATCATAAGTTTACACACCTTGGTTGATGACTTAATGTAGTCTTAGCAATGTGAAGTGGAATGTTCAACCAGTTAACCCTCTGAATTGAGTAAATTCTACCAAGTTTACAATACATTAGCTTAGACTCTACATTTTTGGCATCGTTTCTAGGGATGGTGCTATCTTCATAGACCCGTTCTTATAGTTTTCATAGTTAATTTTTCTTTTCAAGCATTAGGACTTTTAGATACCATCTTTTTCAACACCAAGGTACTAACATTGTGCAGGACCACTGGAATTAAAGTCATATTTCATGTATGCAGAGGTAGAGAGATCCCTTGGGTAGGTTCCTTCCCTCCACACACTAGGAAGCCATTACATAAATTGGTGACCCTAGTACTCAGAGTGAAGGTACCATTGAAGAAGAAATTTCCTTTTCACCAACCTCTAGCACACATACATAAGGAACATACCACACAATGGGTGATGCAATAGATGATGATGATGCTCGACCAACATTTGGGTTTCCTATTACTAACTAGCAAAGGGCTACAATGTTGAAGAACATTCCTCCTTCGACCTTTCCAGTTTTCTATGGGTTAATGACTAAAGAACCAGATACATTCCTCTTTGAATTTGATGTCTTATGTAGAAGTTATGACTATACTTATGATGCACATAGGTTAAAGCTTTTTACTTCCACTCTCAAGGATGCAACTTTGAGATGGTTCATGGGATTAGGTAAAGATGTTCCTGACTGGGACACCAAGAAGACATTGTTTTTGGAGAAGTATCATAATTACTATAGAGGACTTGATAGGAGGAAGGATGATATATTCTGAATGACACAAAAGGATGATAAGCCTTTAGAGGATTATGTTGAAAGATTTCAGTTTGCTCAAGAAAAACTCCCAAAACAAGTTGTCAGAAGAGTCTCTCAAGCTATCCTTTTTGAGAGGGGTTTAATGAAGACTGTATAGATGCCTTGAATCTTATTTTCCAAGGAGATATTTCTTAGCTACCATTTTTGGACATCTATAAGGCCTGTAGGAATTATTCTGGGACCTCCAAAAAGAGTCCAAGAGACAATAGAACATTAGTTCATGGTAAATCATCTATTGGAGTTTCAAAATTAGAGCTGAGCAGTATGCTATCCAATATGAAAGAGGATATAATTAGTCATTTGGAAACTCAGTTGGATAATCTCCACATTAAGAAGAAGTGGGAGGAAGTTGAGGCTATGCTCACTGAATATTGTCCAAGTTGTAGGAAAAGAAAATAAAATTTTTAAATGCAAAAGAGTGGCCAGTATCCAGTAGGATAAAGTTGAGAAGCTTGATTTTCAACCCATTGAAGGAGATGATGGACAACTCTTTTATATAGCACAAAGGAGGGCATGTAAATAGAGACAAGGTATGCCACAAGACCCCCTTAGCTTTAATTCATCTTTTCCTATTAACAACCAAAACTTTTCTGCTTGGAACTCTCAACCCTGGCAAGTAAATCAAAACTAGTGGAAAAATCCTCAATGGCCAAACCCTCAACAAAATTGGAACCAACAGCCAAATCCTTGGCCATAGCAAAATTTTCAAGGTTCTAACTACAATCCATGATGGACAACCCAACAAAATCAGTGGCGACCTCAGTGGTAGAAAGGCCAACAATGGCAACAACAAAATCTAAATTATCAGCAACCTATGCTCCCTCCTCCACAACAACAACAAGCTCTAATGCCTCCATTAAATCCTACATCCCAGCCACCCAAGCAATAAATACTTTCCCAACCTGCACCTAACCCTAACACTAAGCCTGTTCAATAGTATTATACTAATGAAACTATGCAATACCCCACTTATGGGGTAGAGGTGAGTTATGTCCACCTTAGATCAGGAAAACAACTTACTGGACCTTCATCTCCCCAAATTATAGAAATGGAGGATGAGGAACTTGCAGTTGAGGCTTTCGATAAACCATTTTTGGAGCCTAAACCAAATCAAGTACACCAAACTACCTCAAATCCCAAGCCACCTTTGCTTGAATTCCTAGCTATGCAAAAACATCACACAAGATAAGACAAACCTTTTAGGGCAATTGAAAGATGTGAAAATCGAAATCCCACTCATCCATGCTATCAAAGACATCCCTATCTATACCAAAACTATAAAGGATCTATGTCTTAAGAAACCAGGAAGGAAAAGGAAAGATCCATAGACAGTCCATGTCTTGGGGAATCTTGCAGATATCATGTTGGGGAATATTACAGTCCCTAAGTATATTAATCTTGGTAGTCTAGTTGTGGATGTTAAGATTAATGGGACCCTCATTAAGAATACTTTGATAGACTTGGGGGCAACCATCAATGTCATGACAAAAGAAACAATGCAGTTGCGTCAGTTGGTCAACCTCAGGCCCACACAAACTATTTTTTAATTAGTTGATATGTCCATGGTCAATCTTGAGGGAATTATTGAAGACCTAGTTATTGCATTAGATTCTTGGGAATTCCCTATGACTTTATAGTGCTGCAACCCAAAGTCAATCTTGTGAGTTACCCAATCATCCTAGGGAGGCCTTGGTTGGAAACAACCAATGAATTTATAGGGTGCGTGTATGGTAGAATGATAATATCTAATGGGAAAATTACGAAGAACTTGACTCTTTATCCACTTGCCCAACCATATGCAAACCTTGAGCACACCATTTGGCCCAATTTGGGTGAGGAGGAGGAAGATAACTATTCTCTGCAAACACTGATGACTATAGAGTGCAACCTCTTATTACATGATGAAGATGGGCTCATTTCTCATATAATCCAAAATGACTATGGTAGGAGCCCACAACAACAAGACTATCTCATATGCCTACAAGACCCCTTGCAAAGTATTATACCTACAGATTCTACAGAGGAGATATCACTTCTATTTCATTCATTCCTTCCTCAACAATGTTTACCAATCATACCAAGCCTTGATCTCTCATCAGTTCAAGAGTCATCAAAGGAGTTGGAAATTATGCTAGGAAGGAAGTTAAACATCAACAATGCCTTGACAAAGGAACAACAAAATTCTCTGCAATCAGTGCTGCAGGAACACTCAGCCACATATGCATGGGATTACCATGATATGAAGGGAATTGATCCTAATCTATGCATGCACATGATTTACATTAATGGTGGCTACATACCTATAAGAAAACCACAAAGATGCATGAATCTAGCTCTAAGAGATATAGTGAAAGATGAACTACAAAAGCTTTTAGATGCAGGTTTTATATACCCTATATCAGACAGTGAATGGGTTTCACCATTGGTAATAGTTCCCAAGAAAGGTGGGAAATGGAGGGCTGTGTTGATTATAGAGAACTAAATGCTGCCACGAGGAAGGATCACTTCCCATTGCTATTTATTGATCAAGTTCTTGATTCTTTGGCAAGGAAGAAATATTTCTCATTTCTTGATGGTTACAGTTGTTATAACCAGATCAAGATTACACCAGAAGATCAAGATAATACCACATTCACCTACCCCCAGAACTTATGCATATTTTATCTTACCTTTTTGTTTGTGCAATGCTTTAGCTACCTTTCAAAGAGCAATACTTAAAATATTTTCTGATTTTGCACATGACTGCATGGAGATATACATGGAAAACTTCACCACTTATGGTGAAAGTTATGAGGAAGCTCTTAGTAACCTAGAAGAAGTTTTAAAAAGGTGTAAGGAACACAACTTATCACTCAACAATGAGAAGTGTTTCATGATGATGACACAAGGAATAGTATTGGGACACTTTATATCCAGTGCAGGAATCCAAGTTGATCCATGCAAAATTGAGATAATATCTACCTTACATGTTCCTTAGAAACAAAGAGATATCGGGAGCTTCCTTGGTCATATAGGCTACTACAAGCGGTTTATCAAATATTTTAGTAAGATTGTTGCATGTTTATTTATTTTACTAAGGACATGGAGTTTGAATGGACCTCTGAGTGTCAACACTCCTTTGAAGAATTAAAGAAAGCTATGACTCAAGGACCAGTGTTGAGAGGACCAAATTGGAATCTCCCATTTCACATACATGCAGATGCTTCAAATTTTTCCATTGGAGCAGTCTTGGGTCAGAAGGATGGCAACAAGGAGCATGCAATTTATTATATCAGCAAGAATCTCCAGGGAAAAAATTAAACTATACTGTAACAAAAAAAGAGATGCTTGCTATAGTTTATGCTATTAATAAATTCAAACACTATATTATTGGCTATCTAGTCTTTGTCCATATAGACCACACAAAAATTAGGTATTTGATGAACAAGCCAATAGTTGGGGGTAGATTGGTAAGATGGGTACTTCTCTTACAAGAATTTGACATTACCATTGTAGATAAACCTCGAAAAGAAAATGTGGTGGAAAATTTCCTATCAAGACCACCAACAAAATCAACTGAAGGAGTGGTGGATGACTCATTTCCTGATGAACACTTATTTGATTTGCAAGTACAATTACCCTGGTATGCATATATTGCTAACTATTTGGTCACAGGGCAGATTCCACCACATTTCTCACCAAGAGAGAAGAGAAAATTGGTTCATAAATGTTTCCCTTACTCCTGGATATCTGGTTTTTGTTTTATACATGGCCTAATAACATCATGAGAAGATACATCAAAGAAGATGATATTTTTGATATCATGAAAGCATGCCATGATGAGCCATGTGGAGGTCATTTTGCAACAAAGAGAACAACTTTTAAGATCCTCACAACTAGCTATTATTGGCCTACTTTACATACAAATGCCATTCAATACACTAGGAGTTGTGATAGGTGTCAAAGGATGGGAAGGCCCACAAAGAGTGATGAAATTCCATTACAACCTCAATTAACATTGGCACATTTTGACAAACGGGGTTAAGACTTCATTGGTCCAACCTCTCCTACTTCCAATAACAAGGAATATATCCTTGTTTGCACTGATTACTTGATAAAATAGGTGGAAGTTAAAGCCCTACAATTTTCTAGAGATGGTAATGTGGCTAATTTTTTATATGAAGATATTTTTACTAGGTATGGAATCAAACATAAGAAATCAACACCCTATCATCCATAGGATCATGGTCAAGTGAAGGTCACAAATAGGGAGATTGAAAACATTCTCACCAAGTTAGTACAACTACATAGGAAAGATTGGGTTTCAAGGTTACCTGAAGCAATATGGGCATATAAGACTACATGGAAAACAACCATTGGGTTTACACCTTATGAGTTAGTTTATGGAAAGACATCAATCCTTCCTATTGAGTTTGAATATAAAACACCGAGGACAATAGTAGAGTTAGGAATGTATTTAATAGAAGCACATAAGGAAACACTACATTCTTTAAATGGATTGGATGAGATAAGGATGGAAGCAATCCATCATATAGAGGTAATACAACATCAACAAATGAAATGGCATGATCAATACATTAAAACAAAAGAGTTCATTGTGGGAGATTGGGCACTATTATATGATTCTAGGTATAAAGATTTCAAGGGTAAATTCTAGTCTAGATGGTTGGGATTTATGAGATTATCAAGGTTGACCCTAATGGAGTAGTATAGTTGCATACCATTGATGCAGTCTAGTTCTCACTTATTGTTAATGACCACAGACTAAAGTTATACAAGAAACCAATGCAACATGATGACTTCATCTTTTCATTGATCCAACAATATGATACTCACATTGAACTTGAAGTAGAAACTAATTCACAGAGTCTTACATCAATAATACGGGACATGCCCAACATATCTGGTGACCCAGAGATTGAGTTACACAACTCAACCCTTGAAATCACCTAGGCATAATTTCTCATGCTTTAAAACCACATGCACACACAACACATTATCAATGATGTACAAAATCTGCTCTAGAGGGATCTGTTCTTCAGTTCATTCAGTATTTATCCAAACCTATTTTTGATGGGACCTAGAAAAGTAAATCTATAAAATATAGAAGGGCCATGTGCTTCGAGTATCTGCATCAACATCTATTGAAACAAAATACAATACCTTGGCAAAGTTGAATTATTTTTCCTACGCATTATCACATGCATCATTTATTTCCCAATAAAGTACCTGTAGCAAGTACATTTTTAATCATGGCTGACAAATTTCCATCCAATCCCATGCATTTAATGCCAAAAAAATCAATTACACACCAAAGTACATATTTCTCCAGTTCCAAGATGTGCCGAGTGATAATTACCATCACGTGTATGACATGTAACTTCTCATAATTGAACTGGAGTTCTTTTTGTATTCATTATTATTCTTGGTTTCCGTTATGCATGCAAAAGATATTTCACCATTACTTTCAATTATTATCCTATCACCCCTGCCAAGTCATGTGTGAAGTGAGGTCACTTCAATTAAAGTTGGGGGGAGGGGTATAATAGTCATGATTTTTTATTTTCACCACCTAAGTTTGTCAAATAGCATTTTATGATTGTCCTCCTAAAAATAAAACACCTATCTGTTGTTTCCAATAATGTGATTTTTGCCCTAAATATAAGCTAAGATACAAAGATTTGAACTTAATTGAGCTAGAAGAAAGGGGATTGTAGAGTTAAAATATTGGGTAGAAGAGGAGGCATTAGAAGGAGTAGTGAAATTGGAGGGTTTTAAAGGTGGTGGAGTCAAATTTTGAGCAAAACTTGAACCTTTCAAGGTTATAGAGCATCAAAACAATGGGAGGTGATGTTATACATAGGGAACTATCTACGCATAAAGAAATATTAGAAAATACAATAGTTTTATCCCTCTTCAATAGAGTGGGATGGTTAGAATATTTCTTGAAGTTGATGGAGTATGAAAATGAAATGGAAAGAAATTTTGCAACAACATTGCAATATGATGAAGCAATAGTGAGAGGGTTGGTAGTGGATGTATTTGAAATGGAAATTGCTCAAGTCATAGGATTACCTTAGATGGGGTATGAATACCCAACTCGTGTAGATGCAGTGGCGAAAAGAGAGGAGTTCTGTGAGCGAGGAGAAATTCTGGACTCCACATCACAAGGTACAAAGTGACTTTCCCTTCCATTCTTTTGGGGAAAATGTGCTAGTTATATCATTAAATATCTTACTTGTGATGGCCGTCACAACCTTTTATACAATGTGCATTTTAAGTTGTTAAATCATTTATGACATGACAAGTTGGTGAATGTACCCAATTTCCTATAAAATTTGTTGAAGAGAATGGAAATTGAATACCAGAGGAAACAAATAGACACCACACTATCCCATCATTGCTTAATAATCCTACTAGTTAAAAGTAGTCTGAGAATTCAACACTCACAGGTTAATTGGGATGATTTCAAAAATTGCAAGGATATCATTGAGTTGCTTGAGGCACCTGAAGGAGAGGATGAACCTCAACTTGGATCTGAACTAGAAATTAAACCTGGGTAGAATGAATGTGAGAGAGAAAATTCTTCTGTTACACCATTAGCTTCACCTACCCATAGCCATAGCAGGTCTATAAAACATGGTATATCAGAACATAGGCTAGTGGTAACAAAAGAAACCTCATCCTGTAAAAACCCTAGAGCTAGGGGAGGCACTACATCAACATCTTCTAAATGTAAAAAGAAGAAGAAAGGTGTTGAGAAGCAGAAGAATGTTGTAAAGGAAGGGGATGCAAAAAAGAAAAAGGGGAGCGAAAGGAAGAAAAGAAGCAAAGTTACACAAGAAACTATTACTCCCAGATGCTCAGGTAGGTTGAGAAGAGAGAATGTTGAGAAAAGAAGCATGGAAGAGCACAAACAGGAAGAAAATGGTGAATGATAGTAGCAACATGATGAAATGATGATAGACATAGACATAGATAGGGAAAGAGATGTCCCTAAAAATGTTTCTATTGATATTCCTAAAAATGTTAATGTGCCTATTAGGAAAAGAAGATATATTTATTTTTCCTCTGATTTTGATTTAGAGGATATCTTTATTGCAAAGAAAACAAGGAGAGGAGTCCTCAATAGCCCCATTAGGGAAATATTTGATATTATAGGGGATGATGGTGATGATTTGAATTTTGAGAAAGAGGAAGAATTTCTAGAAGATAGGAATATAAGGAAAGAGCTCCAAGAAGCTCTTTACATAATAGAAAAATTGGAAGCACAAGTGGTCAGATATGAGCAAAGAGACAAAGAGAAGGAGAATAATTTAGGAGTTGGAAGATAAGATACAAACTTACGGTCATGGAGCTAAATTGGACTTATTAGCACAAATGCCCAAGGAAAAAATATGAGTTGAGGAGAATGTAGCATTAAATCCACAACCTCCTGTTGTAAGAACACTGACATATCATACTACTTTTTCTTTAGGTTTTGAATTGTTGAAAATCACCAACCAATTCAAACAAGAAAAATAAAACTGGGAGACTTGGAGAAACAAACTTTGAATGCTCATTCGAAAATAAGAAATTGGAACTGAGTAAATTGGAGGGGAAATTGACAAAAGTGATAGATAGAGCTATTCAAATTATTGAGTGTAGACCTCCACCTAGATTGTATGCATTATTTTTAAAAGATAAGTTTCTTATTTTTCAGTTTAACAAGTTCGTTAATGATTAGTCCTTTGCTTTAAACAAGAGACATAGTTTTCCCAATTTATTTAATACAATAAATTTAGAGGAGAATGATCAGTTGTGTGAGTATTATCTACAAAACTATGTGATGACAGAGGACATTGAATGGAGTCCCTTAATTTATGTTGGGGACTTTCAAGTAAGGGCCCTAGCATCTTATTTCAGGAATGAGCAGCTCTGAGGAGAACCAATGGAAAAATATAAAGAACAAGAGAAAACAGTGGCACTGCAGCTCAAGAAGGAAGCAACATATCCCAATAGAGTCATCACTCAATGGTTGACACTCCTTTCTCATTGAGGTCTTGGAAAAATAATTGTGGATTTGAGACTTCAAGATTACAAAAGGATTCAATAGCTAGCAATGACCATCATCCAGAACTGCCTAAAATATGTGAAAAACAGGTGGAAAAGCTTGACTCCAGAATTATAGAATAAAGAGCCTCACTCTTTCCATAATTTTATGAGTATGTTTGAGAGATTGTGCAAGTATATCAAGGTTTCAAGAACAAGAGGAGTGGAATGGCTTCCACTTACTTATCATCCTCCTATTCTAATTCATCCAATACCATATTGAACAGGAGAAAAGAATGATCAATGTGCGAATGAAAAATTAGTTAAGCTCTATAAAATTGCATGTTATAATGGTTTTTATCTCAAATAGGGACAAGGAGTAAATATAGTTATGGATCTTAGGCTGATTGCTTTATACTACAATCTTCTCCCCTAGATGGTTTAGTTAATTATTTTTCTTGGGGACAAGCAAAAAGATAAGTTGGGGGGAATGATGGGCTTGGTCATTAATACTTTTTCTATTATTTTTCATACACTTTTAGACAATTTACATATATTTTCTAAGTACCTTTCAGAATTTTTTTTTCATAATATGCTATCCTTTCATAACATACCTTGCAACTTTGAACCTAGTTTGTGAATATAAAATATGGATAATACTCATAGTATAATGATTTAAACATGAAAATGTATGCATATGAATAGAATTCTGTGATTTAATTATGAAGGTTGGTTGTATATGTATGTTGTGTGGATTAACCTCTCTACAAATCAACACGTGGCAACAAATATGAAGCATTTGTAGTAAGAACCAAAGCAACTGAATAGGGTATCAGTGGAGTTCAAGCTGCCTAAAGTGCAGGGAACTATGAAGCTGAACGTGAACCATCATGGAAGGAATAAATACTGAAGAAGGATACTTGCTCTAGAACTCTAAATGTTTCCTTATGTGTTTCACATGAAAGCTGCTTCATTGAAGTTCTTAGTTGAATAGGTCTCTTCTTCCTTTTTAGTTAGAATGAATAAGTCAATCTTAATTTCATATCCTCATATCTAAGAGTGGGATTAATGATTATAGTTAGTTAGAAGTTTGAATAAGTCTCTCCCAAATTTTGTATAAAGTCATGGGATGAGTTTGTAGAAAATTTAGTTGGTTGTTACATGTTATTATCAGTTAGTCATTTTCTAGTTCCAAGTTATCTAAAAACATGTTGAAATACAATTATTGAATACAATCTGCAAGAAGGATTTTGTTTGAATATATAGTAATATGTAATGAATGGATTTGTATGTGTAATAATCTGAGTTAGATTTGGTTTTAAATTAAGTGAGACAGTCCCTTGAGTTGGCCACTCGAGGTACTACGCCTCACTTCATTTATTCGCTTGTTCATTTATGCATTCATGTTAATTTTGTTTTGATTACTTTATAAATGCATTGCAAAGTAAAGTAGAATAGCTCTTACACTTGATTACAGTAGTTGTTGTTCATGAACAATTGTGTAATTAATGAATCATAGCACTCCAGAGATTATGATTGGTTATTCTGGTATTTTGAATAGTTTTAGATTGATTTCGTACTTGTTATTAGTAGCTACCTACAACTTATGCTGTAGGTACCTGTAACCATTAGGTTCTATAACTACTTTTATTTTTTTTGCAATTTTGTAAGATTTCAACAAAGCAGAATAGTCTGAATAAGTTTTGATAGGATAATTTAGGTGAACATGAGTTTGTGAAGGCATATATAGTGTAGTACCATCATAAGTTTACACACTTTGGTTGATGATTTAATGTAGTCTTAGCAATGTGAAGTGGACTGTTCAACCAGTTAACCCTTTGAATTGAGTAAATTCTACCAAGTTTACAACACATTAGCTTAGACTCTACAACAATCACTTGCCATTTTTTGACTCACATCCTCTATCTTTTTTGTTTTCTAGAAATGTTCTAGGACAACTGTATTGACCAATGACACTGTTGAAATTGTTCAACATGAATAGAGAGGAGTTAGGACTTTATGGAATGCCCATATGATATAGGAGAGGACCTAAAGATATTGAGGATGAATGTTATCTATAACTTTCTTGTTGATAGTTTATAGGATTTACCAAAAAGTATAGATATTGGGACAAGGCCTTGTGAGTCCTTCCTTCCATAGATGAGGCCATAATCAGTCACCAACCTAAAATTTTTGTGGTGCTTTTTGCTAATCATGACATTGTTTATATTTGAAAAATAATGTTTCCATCTACTTAGGCCCAATAATCCACATCTTTGACTGTGTCACAAGATTATGTATTACACCTTTGAAAGTTTGGGTGCAACTGGTGACTATTCTCTGAAGCATAATGACTCATGGGACAACAAACCTAAAAAGCACTTTTGAATCTTCATTACCTTGCATAATGTAAAGGTTATTAGTATAATAATTTTGACTATTTACATGCATTATTATATTATGGCCTAATACAGGAGACATTAGGGTGCATTAAGATCTATGAGGCATTGTTACCCTTTATAAGCATCCACTAGACATTTTAGAGCTCTTTCTTGTTCTGGGAATATTGGCACATACTAGTCTAAAGATCTAAACCATTGGCAATCCAAACCATGATAGCAAAAATACGTTAAAAATTTATGGCTATGAGTAGATGAATTGAGACAAAAATATTATAGCCAATATTCATGGTTAGTACACAAATTGAGTAGATGAATTACTTTGCATGTTAATTCAATCTTGAGGTATTATGACCATAATATAAAATTATTAAGATCATATTGTTCTAGTAGACAAGCACCATACTATAGTTAATGTTAATTTCTACAAGAAATGAATGGTTCCCATATTATTCAATCATGAAAGTTATACTATTTTGAGTATAACTATCTAATGTATGACCTAATATATGAATATCATGACTCAGTAACATATGCATGTATGCATAGAACTAATATAGCACCTTCATTGGATGTCCATGACTCAGTAACATATGCATGTACATGCCCATGTGTTATATATTTGACAATTCTAATATTCAGTAAACTCTAGAATCAATGAATCATTTAAATTCTTAGCATTATCCTACCAATTTGCTCTGGTTGATTTAGAGTAGCCAAATAATCTCTCTGTGTTCTGTAGAACAAGAGCTCATTTAAGTTTTAATAGTAAAAATAGTATAACAACTATCTCAATGTTTACACTATGCAAGAAACTAAGGCTTTTAGGAAGCATCATAATATTTATATGAGATTCATGATATTCATGAATAGTATGAAAGTAAAAGTTGTAGAAGAAATTTGAACACCTTAGTCAGTTCTAATCAACATTCAAAATAATTTATCATTCTAGGTTTAGTCTTCATCTTAAGATAATTCCTTGCCATACATCTTACTAGTGTCTTCATCTTAAGATAATTCCTTAGCAAGCACCCATATATATAGGAGTATGTTAGCTTTGATCTGTAGAATGTTGAAGTCAATTATCATTGTAAGTTGGAGATAAATTTATCTCCTACTTCAAGCACATTGAGCTGTGGGGTCTGTATTAAGACTAATATGTGACAATTGGAGGCATTAACTTAATACTTTTATATTATGACTACTAGAACAATAACAGAAAAATATAAAAATATTGTTGCATTATCCTACTCAAAAGAGCAATAACATTGTTGTATAAAATCACTTATGAAATTGTATAACTTTCATACTATTCATTAACCTCATGAATCTGATATAAATATTATGATGCTTCCTAAAAGCATTAGTTTCTTGCATAGTGTAAACATTGAGATAGATGTTATACTATTTTTACTATCAAAACTTAAATGAGCTCTTGTTCTACATAACACAGAGAGAATATTTGTCTATTCTAAATCAACCAAATCAAATTGGTAGGATAATGCTAAGAATTTAAATGATTCATTGATTTTGGAGTTTACTAAATATTAGAACTATCAAATACATAACACATGGGCATACATGCATATGTTACTAAGTCATGGACTTCATCTCTCCTTTATTATTTAATCATAGGGAATCAAGAGGTAACACTTTCATGATTGAATAAATGCTATGAGTAGATGGAGAAATGTGTGGTAAATTGGTAGACATTATTCTAGACATGATGTCTAGGATAATGCTATCATCACTATTTGTTCTTTCACTAGTAGTCTAATTGGTCCCCATACTATTCTCTGAAAACCATTTTGAATTCATCCTAGAAACCAATTAAAGTCATATATATTATAACACATTTATTAGTTGTATATGACAATAAAATCACCACAAACAAAGGCTTTAAGGTGTTCATGTTTGTGGTGAAGCCAAATAATGGTAAATTTGAAAGTTGGCTCACACACATAGGAAATAAAGAGATCAATTGCCCATAAGGTATGATTCTACTAGAAAGTAAATCATATTTCAATAAAGTTGATTTTAGTGGTTCATAAAACTTAAATGAGTCTACAACTTATTTAACATATATAAATCATATTAAGTATAATGACATAATATACATATTATTATGCATGTACCTATTTATTTATTTGAATTTGAGTCTTATCTATGAATGGTATATTATGGTATATAACATATTGTTACATAACTCATAATATTGTTACATATGATACATTAACTTAAAATCAACAACTGCAACTTATATAAGAAAAGTTGTACATAACTACAACAATATTTTTGCATTTTTCTCAAGACTCATACCTTAATAGTTGTTAGTTGGCTTCACCATACATCTACTTAGATAGTTCCCATGTGTTATGTATTTTGTGAGTCCCCAAATACAATGCGGTATGTAGTTCTAGTAGCCAACCTAAGTGTTTGTGGTGCTTTTGGCTAATCATGACATTGTTTATATTTGGCATTAGACTTCTACAAAATTGGTTTGAACTTGCTATTGAACTTATCAAAAAGTTGCCTTAGATCAAGGTATGTTTATAAGAAAATCTACACAACAAAATAAGGGAAATACACAGATAAACATACCTAGTTTTCAATAGAAATGACACTAGAAAGCTACAAAATTTATTATGTTCTCCAACCTCTCAAACTCTTGCAGAAGACAGTAATACACTTGAAACACTAAATTAAGATTCCAACAAGAAATCATCATTGAATATAGATTATTGAAAAATATAACTCCAACAGAATATGTCACCAATTTTCAACCAAGAACACGACAAAATTAAAGACCTCACAACCATCGGAATCTAAAAGCCCTATATATTTGACACATTATCATTAGATGTGGAGACAAGATGAAATGATATGGGTGTTTTATAAGAAACAGGAAAATTTTGTCATGCCAAGTTTACATTTAAAATTGCTTGATCTTATCTTTCATTATAATACATGCCTGCCTAGGAAAATCTTGAAATTTTCAATCTTAAGATAGTATCTACAAAGAGCCATGAAACTAACATCAGAAAGAAAACTTACATGCCTAAAAGAAAGAAACTTGAATATACTTGTTTGTAGCCATGTGTTCCAAACAGAATATGATTTCATTGATCTTCAAAGACAACTTAATCAAGAATATGAAGGATATGATCTCTTCATGTCTCAAAAATAAAACACAGGTTGCAAAATAAAATTTGAGAAAAAAGTATCAAGAAAATACACTTTCCATAACAAAACATAGTCCTTGTCTTGCCAAGGTAGCATTTCACTATTAAATTGCAGGTTTTACTGCAGAAACTCTAGCATTGGCCCTCCCATGGTAAGTGGATGATGATGCCACTCGCCCTAGCCTAAAATAAACTAAGGTTCTATGCCATTAGCTTCTATCTCTTTAGATCACATGCTAGAACTTGATCCAAGGTCCTTGGGGTCATAAGTTGTGTTGATACCATATTGCAAAAACTATCTCTATACACAACATGAATGGAGAAAGTGTGGAGACTTGGAACATTGTTTACTATTTTTTCATCGATTTTTTATATTTTTAAATATGGATACTAATTGAGTGTGAGGCATGTTGAATTTAATGTTCACAGTGATGATTATAGTAGACTTAAGTTGAGTTTGAAACTTTGAGATAATGAATTATATAAGTATGAATGTCATGTTTTCACAAATCTTGAGTCAAAAGGAGACATTCAAATTCAAATTAAGTGAATTGGAGAGTTAAGCTCTGTAGTTCATCATTATTGTAAATTTAATTTGCATACTATACTAACCTTCATATCAACTCATGTGTCTTAATTTTCTTGCTGGAGGTTGAATTAAAACTTCTGTTTAGATACTATAATTTAGCTATTGATCGATAGATGTTTAAATTTCTAAGTACTTGTGAATGTCAATGCTAGACTTGCACAAACATGAGAAACAATCACACAATTAGATCAATATGCAAGTTAAATCAACATTCCCCATAAAATTCATTTGAAATGCACAAAATAAGAAATGTAAATGAAGAACACAATAAAAAAATATCAAATCCTATCTAATGCAAGCAAACTCTCAATCCCATGGAGGAATTGGTGCCATTTTGATGTGGAAAATGGACCTTTTCCAATCCCTTGTAAGCTTGGTGATGATTGATGAAGATTGAAGCTCCTTGATGCAATTTTGACATAACCTAGCTATGAAATCATGAAAATTATGAATACTTGATGAAATGGATGAAAATGGCTCTAAGTATGAAGATAATGACTTTGCAATGAAGTTGTGGATCCAAAGTCAAAGTGAGAGCCTCTTATTTATAGATGAGAGTGATGGAGAATGAGGCAAAAGGGATGAATGTGGGATCAAACACCAACTAATGGCCAAGTGCCACTTGTCAACATGTGAGTGGACAAAGGTGGAGCACATTTTGGTCATTGTGAAATTAAATGCAATTAGGTGGAATTTTAAAATTGATGAAATGACATGTTGGAGGGAGGAAAAATGAAGTTAATGCCACTTGGCTCAAGGAAAAGGACATGTAAGAGGTTTAAATGCCTTGTTGGATGTACAAACCCTTTTGGAGGGATTTTCAAATTTGGAGAATATTCCAACATTGATGCCTTTTTGAAAGTAATTGAGGATTTAATAAATCAATTAAAATGATATTCATGAGCAAGTTGCAAAATCTAGAGGATTTAGGTGATTGAGATTAAATTAATTTAAAAGGACATTAGTTGATTTGACCATTTTGATTTAGTTTTTTGGATTGAAATAAGTCAAAATGAGAGGAGAATGATTTAGACTTAATTAAATAAAGATTTTGATTTATTTAATTAAAAGGAGATGATGTTAGATTAAATTAAATAAATATTGATTTATTTAATTTAATAGAATGAATTTAAAGATTAATTAAATAAAGTGAATTATTTAATTAAAGGGAGACTACAAGATTAATTAAATAAAATGATTTATTTAATTAAATAAGATGATTTATTTAATGATTTGTTTAATTATTTGTGTGGTGGCATTTTGGAGACTCTTTGGCCTTTGGGTCATTTGGTTTGTGTTTGGGATCCCCTATGCGAGTTTGGGGCTTATGGTTTTGTGCTCCCTTCTATTTTGGGGAGCTTTTGACGCCTCTATTTTTGGGTCTTCTCTTTTGTCTGGGTTTTTTTTTATGGTTATCCTTATTTCTTTGTCGCCTCTTGTATTCCTCTTTGGGGGGATGATCCTTTTGTTCGTTTTGGGTTTTCCCTTCTATGTGGTGTTGGGCCCCTTGAGGATGTTGGTGGTTCTATTGGTGCTTGGGCTAGGGTTTTCTTGGTCTTTGTTGGCTTGTTCTGGGTTATCTTTGTTCATCTAGACTTTTTCCAAATGTTGGTTTGTTCTATGTGGGGTATTGTTTTGATGTACCCTTGGTGTTGGTTTATGGTTGTTGGCTGGGTGGATCTTCATGCGTTTTATGTGTACCTAACAGAATTTAAAGTCTCTGTCGAATTTGGTGGTTCTGTTGTTCAAGCTTCTTTGCTTGGTCCACCTTATGCTCTTGCTGCTAGGATTTCTAAAGGTTGTTGTGAGTGCTTATCCTAGTGGAGTGTTTTCTTTTGGCTAGTTTTTGTAGATGGTGTCTTCTCTAGAGGTGAAGTTTTCTTTGGTTGAGGTAGATCCCGCTCCTTTTAAGGTGAAGTTGTTTTCTATAGGTCCAACAGAAAGTCCTCTTCTCCTTGTTGGAAAATGTGCCTCAAGCTTACTGGCATGAAAATCCTGAAAGAGAAAATTTGGTGAGACCCTCTGGAAGTCTTATCGACTAGCAGCTGTGTTCTAATCATTTGAAATGCTCAGGTCACCAAGATGTTGTTTCTGTCTTGCCGACGGGAGTCATTGGCAAGACATGTCAATCGCTGTGAAAGATCTAACTCTTTCCGCTTGAGGAGATCTCTTGCCGACAGGTTGGTTTCTAATGGTTATCGGGGAGACTCGTGGCAACATAAGTTATCAGGGAGAGGCATGAACACTCAGAATGACTCATTCCAACAAGATATGTCTCACTGACGGTTATATACTCAAAGTCATCAGGGTGGCATGAAAGCTCAATAAGAGTCTAAGCGATGGCTATGGTCTCGCCGAAAGGTTTGCACTCGATATGATCTCTTGCCGATGGTGTTTCTCTTACCGACAGTTTAGCTTTCGTTATGACCTCTTGGCGATAGCGAGGGTCTCGCTGATAGAGCGACATGAGTTGAACATCGGTGTGAAGTCTTAGCGATATATTTTGTCTTGCCGACGGGTATGAACATCGGTATAACCTAAGGTTCTATAAGACTCTTGGCAAAAGCAGAACTCTTGCCAATAGATCTGCTCAAGATGGATTTGTGTTCGGTATGACCTCTTGTCAATAGCAATGGTTCTGCAGTGGATATCGTTGTGATGTCTTAGCAATAGAGTGAGTCTGGGATACAGTTTTGAACTTGATATGACTCTTGTTGATGGTGGTGACTCTGGGAGATAATGACAGTTGGGCATTGCGGCATCGGGGAGACACAACCTAGTGTCTCACCGATATGCGACACTGTTTGAATGCCTTGAACGAATGTATGTCCTACATGGTCTGTTCTAAGCCAATCAAAGAAGAAGAATGTGAACCTCTTGCAATTAGACTGTTGCGACCATTCCTGTGAGGAAGATCAACAAACCATGAATGACATGGATATACTCTGTAATTGAAGATGATGATCGGTTCAGTGAAGAGTTCGATGTGTGATCAGTGTGTATGAATTCAATTCAGAGAGCATTGCAACTGGGATGTTCTGTACAAGGTTGATCAAGGAAATTATGCTGCTGTAAATTGACATCAAAAAGTGAAGTTTGTACTCTATATGTAATTTTGTTTACTGTAATACAAAGAGGCTTTTCTTGGTGTGGTGGATTTTTCTCTCGTAAGGGTTTTCCCACGTAAATCTGGTGTCCAAATTGTGTATGTTTATTCCTCTGTTTCTGTTATTTATTTCTTGAGTATCTTAATTGAACTGTAGTTGTAAAATTTAAAGTCACCTTTGCATTCTTCCCTAAGGTTTTGACGTTAGGAGAGTTTGTTCCGCACCTAAGCTTTCCTTACAAGTGGTATTAGATACTGGCCAGTTGTATTATCCTTGTGGGTACATTGGGTTTTTTGAGTCAATTTTGTTCAGTGGGAGTCTTGTAGAAGTCTGGTAATTCGAATTATAGATTAAGATGGAAAGCACGTTAGGAAAGATTGAAATTGAGAAATTCAATGGCAGTAATTTTGAGTTGTGGAAACTCAAAATGGAAGATATGTTGGTTGATCATGATCTCTGGCTTGCTGTGTCTGGAATGAAGCCTACAGGAATGAAGCAAGAGGATTGGGACCTTGCAGATCAAAAATAAAAGGGGCTAATAAGGCTCTGTTTAGTAGACTCTGTTCTTCTGAATGTTCATGAAGAAAAGACTGCATCTTCTTTGTGGAAAAGACTAGGAGCTATTTATCAGGGCAAGTCCTTGGTGAATAAGTTGTTCTTGAGGAAGAAGTTGTACTCTTTGAAAATGTAGGAAGGAGCATTTGTTACTGATCACTTGAATGATTTCAACATGATGATTGCTCAGTTAGCATCTGTGGGTGTGAATATTGATGAAGAAGATTGCTGTATGTTGTTATGTTCTTTGCTAGATTCTTGGGATCACTTGGTGATGGCTATTAGGAGTACGACATCCAATTTTAAGATGGAAGATGTTGTTGCTTCTTTGTTATTAGAAGAGATGAGAAGAAAATCTTTTGAGATGGCAAAGGAGGCTCTTGCTGTTAGAGGCAGATCGAAAGAAAAAGGAAAGAAGAAGGACAAAAAGTCCAAATCAAAATTAGAAGGGATATCGAAGTTTCCTGGCAAGAAGTCCAAGGTGAACTATTGGAATTATGGGCAACCTGGTCATGTCCGAATGGATTGAAAAGAGGAGAAAAAGAAGAAGAAGAAGTATTCTTCTGACAATGATTCTTCTCATAGTGATGCAGATGCCTTCATTGCAACCTTGGCTACACATGCATCAGATGATGTCTAGTTGATTGATTCTGGAGCATCTTTCTAGATGACATCTCATAGAGACTGGTTCACTAAGTATGAAAAATACGATGGTGGAAGGGTGTATTTGGTAAGCAATTCATCTCTGGAAATAGTTGGCCGTGGAAGAGTCAAAATTCAATTCCTTGATGGAAGAGTAAAGGGAATCAATGATGTAATGCATATACCAAGTCTGGCTCGAAATCTACTTTTTGTTAGTAAGTTTAATGATATTGGAGTGCAAGTCACGTTCTCTAGAAATGGCTGCAAGATGACTAGAGGCTCAATGGTGCTAGCTAGGGGTGCTTGAATTGGTACCTTGTATAAGCTGGATGCACATGTTGTGCAATGCAATAGTGTCTCTGTAAAGTCACCGAAAGCTACTTATAGAGAAAAAGAGGAAAAAGTTCCTAATAGTGCAAACTCTATGGAAGTTAAACTTCCAATAGAAAAGACTATGCTCTAGCATCATAGGCTAGGCCACATTGGAGAAAAAGGTTTAAAAACTTTGAAAAATAAAAAACCTGGTTGAGGGGCTTGATGATTGTAACCTCGAATTCGAGTTTTGTGAACATTGTATATATGGTAAACAACACCATGTTTCATTTTACTCCAGTTCTCACAAATCTTCTGATTTACTTAATTACATTCATTCTAATGTGTTTGGTCTAGTAAATGTTCCTTCTTTGTCTAAATCAAGATATTATGTATCATTCATTGATGATTATTCAAGAAGGGCATTTGTTTATTTTTTGAAAAGTAAAGCATAAGTGTTTAGTTGTTTTAAGGAATTTAAAAACCTTGTGGAAAATTAGACTGGAAGAAAAATAAAATGTTTAAGGACTGACAATGGCGGTGAGTTTTGTTTTGATGAGTTCGAGAGGTATTGTAAAGATCATGGAATTAAAAGACATAAAACTACACCCTACACTTCGTAGCAAAATGGAGTTACAGAAAGGTTCAACATGACAGTGATGGAAAGAGCACGAAGTATGCTGAGCAATGCTGGCTTGGAGGAGAATTTTTGGGCTGAGGCCGTTGCAACATGTTACCTAATAAACCGTTCTCCGAATTTTTCTCTTGTTGAGAAAACACCTTTGGAAGCATGGTCTAGAAAGAAGCCCTCTCTGAGACACATTCATGTCTTTGGCTGTGAGGGATATGCATATGTGCCGAATGAGAAAAGATCCAAATTGAAAAACAAGGTTGTCAAATGTATTTTTATTGGTTATAGTGCTGGCATTAAAGGATACAAGCTTTGGAATCCTTATACAGAGAAGGTTCTATACAACAAAAGTGTTATCTTTCGTGAGCTGAAGTCTTCTATCTTGGATCTGCATTCATAGACAAAATCAAAAGATAAAAAGGATGTTGAAATTCCTCCAACACCAGATAAAGAGGAATTGAAAATTCAAAATGTACTTGAAACTGAGGAGAGCTCAAGTAGTTCTGAAAGTTTTGAAGAAGATCAACCTCAGCCTCAACCTGTGAGGAGGTCAACACATGAAAGAAATCAACCTAATAGGTATGGGTTTTCCTTGATAGATTCTACTTGTTCCTATGCTTTAATTTCTAGCATTGATGAGCCTAGGATTGTGAAAGAGGTATTTAGAATGTCTGATTCAAACTCTTGGTTGGAAGCCATGAATGAAGAAATGACATCATTAGAAAAGAATGATACTTGGAGTTTGGAGCCCTTTCCTGAAGGCATAAAAGCTATTGGTTACAAATGGGTATTTAAAAATAAAATAGGTCTAGATAGCAGTGTGGAAAAGTATAAGGCAAGGTTGGTTGCGAAGGGATATTCCCAAGTAGAGGGAATTGATTATGGAGAATTTTTTTCTCCTGTAGCTAAGTTGACGTCTATCAGATTTCTTTTCTCACTTGTAGCAGTGTATGACTTAGAGATTGAACAGATGGATGTGAAGACAACATTTTTTCATGGTGACCTTGAAGAAGAAATCTATATGTCCCAGCTTGAACACTTTGTGGAAAAAGGTAAAGAAAAACTGGTTTGCAAGTTAAAAAAATCTCTGTATGGATTAAAACAATCTCCTAGAATGTGGTACTAGAGTTTTGACACTTTTGTTTTGTCATTGGGATTTGTAAGATTGAAATCTGATCATTGTGTATATTACAAAGCTAAAAGTGATCGTATTCTTATTATTGTTCTCTATGTTGATGATATGTTGTTCATAGGCAATAGTAAGTTAATGATTTCTGATCTATAATCTCAATTGTCTGCAAAGTTTGAAATGAAAGATCTTGGTGCAGCTAGGTATATTATGGGAATGGAAATAACCAGGGATAGGAAAAGTAGAAAAAATTGGCTTAGTCAGAGTAAGTATATTAATACTGTTCTGGAGAGATTTTGTATGAATAATTGCAAGCAGCTAGTTGTTCTAGTTTTGCAGGGAACAAAGCTATCTGTTGAAGACTGTCTAAAATCTCCTACTGAGATAGAGGACATGACCAGAGTGCCTTATGCTAGTGCAATTGGCAGTTTAGTGTATGCAATGGTCTATACAAGGCCAAACATTGCCCAAGCAGTGGGAGCATTTAGTCATTTTATGGAAAATCCTGGAAGGACACATTGTGATGCTGTGAAAAGGGTGTTTAGATATATGAAGGGAACTTTAGAATATGATTTGTGTTACCATGGGAATTTAGTTGAATCACAGAGGACTCTTAGCATTCGAGGCTATGTGGATTCTGATTGGGCAAGGGACATTGACAACAGAAGATGCACCAGTGGATATATTTTCATGATGAATGGTGGTGTAGTTAGTTGGATGAGTAAGTGACAGGATGTAGTCGATTTGTCCACTATAGAGGTAGAATACATGGCAGCAACACACGCCTGTAAATAAGCAATCTGGTTAAAACGTTTGTGTTCTAACATTGGGTTTGATGTAGGAAAAAATACAATTTACTGTGACAGTTAGAGTGCTATTTGTTTGGCAAAAAATCCTACTTTCCATGCCAGAACAAAACATATTGATGTGCAGTATCATTTTGTACGAGATATGGTGGAGGATGGAAAGGTCTCTTTAGAAAAAGAGGATACTTTGGAAAATGTTGCAGATGCATTGACGAAGCCAGTGAGCACATAAAAGTTCAGGTGGTGTGCCAGTTCGATGGGCCTCAGTGCCCATGAATTTTAGTAGTTTTGTTGTGCTCTAGAGGTGTCAGTAAGATCTTCATCAAGTGGGAGATTGTTGGAAAATGTGCCTCAAGCTTACTAGCATGAAACTCCTGAAAGAGAAAAGTCGGTGAAACCCTCTGGAAGTCTTATCGACTAGCAGCTATGTTCTAATCATTTGAAATGCTTAGGTTGCCGAGATGTTTCTGTCTTGCCGACGAGAGTCATCGACAAGACGTGTCGATCACTGTAAAAGATCTAACTCTTTATGCCCAGGGAGATCTCTTGCTGACAGGTTGGTTTCTAATGGTTATTGGGGAGACTCGTGGCAACATAAGTCATTAGGGAGAGGCATGAACACTCGGAATGACTCATTCCGACAAGATATGTCTCACCGACGGATATACACTCAAAGTCATCGAGATGACATGAAGGCTCGATAAGAGTCTAAGCGATGGCTGTGGTCTCATTGAAAGATTTGCACTCGACATGATCTCTTGCCGATGGTGTTTCTCTTGTCGACAGTTTAGCTTTCGTTATGACCTCTTGGTGATAGCGAGGGTCTTGCCGATAGAGCTACATGAGTTGAACATCGATGTTAAGTCTTAGCGATATTGTTTATCTTGCCGACGGGTATGAACATCGGTATAACCTAAGGTTCTGTAAGACTCTTGGCGATAGATCTACTCAAGATGGATTTGTGTTCGGTATGACCTCTTGTCGATAGCAATGGTTCTGCAGTGGATATTGCTGTGATGTCTTAGCGATAGAGTGAGTCTGGGTGATAGTTTTGAACTCGATATGACTCTTGTCGATGGTGGTGACTCTGGGTGATAACGACAGTCGGGCATTGTGGCATCGGGGAGACACGACCTAGTGTCTCACTGACATGCGACACTATTTGAATGCCTTGATCGAATGTATATCCTACATGGTCTGTTATGAGCCAATCAGAGAAGCAGAATGTGAACCTCTAGCAGTTGGACTATTGCAACCATTCTTGTGAGGAAGATCAACAGACCATGAATGACATGGATATACTCTGTAATTGAAGATGATGATCAGTTCGGTGAAGAGTTCAATGAGTGATCAGTGTGTATGAATTGAATTCAAAGAGCATAGTAACTGGGATGTTCTGTACAAGGTTGATCAAGGAAATTATGTTGCTGTAAATTGACATCAAAAAGTGAAGTCTGTACTCTGTATGTAAATTTGTTTACTGTAATACAAAGAGGCTTTTCTTGGTGTGGTGGGTTTTTCTCCCGTAAGGGTTTTCCCACATAAATCTGGTGTCCAAATTATGTATGTTTATTCCTCTGTTTCTGTTATTTATTTCTTGAGTATCTTAATTGAACTGTAGTTGTAAATTTAAAGTCACCTTTGCATTCTTCCCTAAGGTTTTGATGTTAGGAGAGTTTGTTCTGCACCTAAGCTTTCCTTACACTCCTTTTCTCATTCCTTTGGAGGTGGAGTTGACTCCTTTTGAGGTGGGGATGGTATGAGCTAGAGATGGGTTGCTTTGGTGGTTCAAGCTCTTGTGTCTTCCTCTCCAATAGAGGGGGCCCCCATCCTATGGAGGTGGAGTGTGGGTTGGTTTTCCAAATTGGTAGGAGCTGTAAGATGGTTGTTGTTTTTCAATCTTTGGTTTTTTTGGGTTTAAGGTCTCAGCCAAAACCTATTGATAGTTCCCTCTTGGGTTTCAGTTCCCTAAATTGTTGTCTTTCTGAGGTAGGGAGGTGGGGAAAAATGACAGGTCTTGAAGGGTGCTTTGGAAACCCTTTTTGTTTTAGCTCACTGTCGAGCAGTTGTTTCACTATGGAGTGGATGCTGCAGGTTGTGTTTGGTGCATGGCAGATTCAGACAATTTTTTTAAAGATGTTCTAGGGTTAAGGCCTTGTGTTCCTAGGTGTAAAGGGTTTTCAGTCCCTTCAAAGCTAATTTCTTGCAGTTTGGTTTGTCTTGTATATCTTCTGGTAGGCAATTGATGTTAGGCTACTGATTGTCTATGTTCCTATCTTACTCCATCTTTCATTTGTTTGTAAGGGGTTTCAGATCCCCTCAAAACCTATTTGTAAGGGGTTTCTAGCCCTTACAAAACCTTTTTATTGCTAATCAAAAAGATTATAGTTATTAGAACTTTGTGAAAAATTGTATATTGACATCTTGTGTGCGATTAGAAATTGATGGGTTGAATCATTCTTTCATTTTACCTGTGGTGCTTAAGCTTATTTGATGTATTTGTTTTGAGTATATCATAGACATTAGATTTGCACCACACATTTCTCCATCTACTCATAGCATTTATTCAATCATGAAAGTGTTACCTCTCAATTCCTTATGATTCAATAATAAAGGAGAGGTAAATTCCATGACTCAGTAACATATGCATGTATTCCCATGTGTTATGTATTTGACAGTTTTAATATTCATTAAACTCTAGAATCAATGAATCATTTAAATTCTTAACATTATCCTACCAATTTGTTTTGGTTGATTTAGAGTAGCCAAATAATCTCTATGTTCTGTAGAAAAAGAGCTCATTTAAGTTTTGATAGTAAAAATAGTATAACATCTATCTCAATGTTTACACTGTGCAAGAAACTAAGGCTTTTAGGAAGCATCATAATATTTATATCAGATTCATGATGTTAATGATGCTTCTGACATTGCATTTAGGTTGAGACTGTATCCCATGAATTTGGGCATGCTCTACAACATATTCTTACCAAAAAAGATGAAGGATTAGTGGTAGGTATTCAAGGTATAAAGTGGGATGTAGTTGAGCTTCCATCATAGTTCATGGAGAACTGGTGCTACCATAGGTAATTGGTCTTTACTATCTAGTTCATATAAAATATTTTGGCACAAAGGGGTTGGATAATTCTTCAGCATAGTAACTTTCTTGAGAAAGCAGGAGATGATTTTTATCCCTCAGGTTCTTGAATGTGTAATTATGGATTATGATTTCTCCGATAGGTAAACTTTCTATACTTAAAGGTAGATTGCTTTACTAGCAAAAGAACAAACAACAATAAATACTGCATTGCAAAATATGTTTTGATTAAGGGGGAAAAGCAAGTTTTGAATCGACCTGAAACCATTTACAATAGGTTTTGAATGCCCCACTGCTACCCCGAAAAGAAGAAACATGCCGATATACTTCCCCCTTGAGAGATTGGAGAAAAAATTAGATTTTTGGGTGATCTATCAAAAAAGGAGGAAAAGGTGCTCGATAGGTCCAGAAAGGCTTTGGGATGCCAAAAATGTTCAAAAAATGATGCAAAACGACCCTCGGGTGGGCAAAAACGGGCTTGGGGGTTCAAAACCCTAGCTGGACAGCTAAGCAGGGTAAAAAAACCCTAACTTTAGGATTAAATAGGCCTTGAGGGGCCACTTCCAATTCATTTGCACAACTAGCCTTTAGACATTCTTGTGACTTGAGCTCTAAGGATTGATCGAGATGGCACAACACCTACTTCCACAAAATATTTTTGAGTGCGTGTGAGTATACCAGCGGTTTCTTGGCACCAGACCAATGGTAAGTCATCGTGTCTTGACCTTATTTTTCAATTTTTGAGCACATTAATTAGAGTCTTGGGGTCACCAAAGTCAAGCGGTGCTATATAGCGCCACTGAAAACCTTAAATTGGCACTATGCAGGCCTAAACTGCACTACTGATGAGAGTTGTGTCATGACAACGAAGTTTAAAATTAGCGTTTAGGTGCAAAGTCCACCGCACATGCAAACAACGCCGCGACAGTCCTGTTTGGAATTTAGGTCTAGGGTTGAAATTTGATCGCTATCAAACTGCACTACGACGGTGGAGTTTGGAAAATTTTGGCTTCTAGTGGCATAGTTTGGAACCTTCAAATAGTGATGCATATGCAAACATCGACGCATTTTCTATTTTGGTCGCACAAAATTTAAATAGTATCTCAATTTTTTATGAAACTTGACACAGTGACCTTCCTGATGTAGGAGGACATGGAGCCAGTCCATTCACGAGAGCACAGGTCTTCTATTTTGAGTAGATTGTCGCAGGATCCCCCTTTACACGAGGTACTCCAGGAGCACCTAGGGGCGATTGGATTATGGTACGTTGCTTATTCCCTAGTGATCAAGACACACCTCGGGATGATGACAACATTGGAAGAGCGCTGGTATAGTGAGACATCTTCATTTAACTTCCCCACAGGCGAAGCCACAGTGACCCTGGAGGACGTGTGGTGCATTCTATGATTGCTGATCCACGGAGAGAGTCATCTATGATGTGGATGCCGAGAGAGACAACTGCTTCAAGATTATGGGCCTGGATGAGATCATCTTTTTTGAGGGACAGATTGAGCTGGAGAGGTACAAAGGTCAGGTATTGTCTTTCCAATTGATTGTGGCTGCGATCATTTCAAGACTCATGGCACTAGATCAACACAACCGATACTTTAGCCTGGGATGGGTCTTTCCTAGGAGCGGATGCTCTGACGGAGAGTACTTCGCATGGGGGCCAGTGATGCTGGCCTCCCTGTACCATGATCTTCATGAGTTCGCGTATTGCGATAGCTGGTCCATCGGATTTGGAGTTACATTGCTGCATATTTGGGCATGGGAGCACATTGTAGTGCTTCACCCCATGAGAGTTACACTGGTTGACATGGATCTAGATGACCTAGTTATCTAGAGGTACAAAGGAGCCTTGACCTTCTCACATATAGGAGCAGTAGGCATTCGCCACTGGAGGAGGGTCATCGATGAGATGATAGTTTTCACTTGGAGGCCTTATCTTGGGATGCTGACCTGGTATGATGATGTCCAATAGTTATTCTTCACCAGGCAAGACCGTTTGATGTAGGGCTACGAGCACACGATCATCAAGACATATCTTCTTGATAGCGTAGAGCGATAATTTGGAGATGCTCAAGACCATCCCGATGACCAATATGTGGCCATCTTCACATGTATCACAAGGGAGATGATTTGGGGTCATACCATCCTAACAGATGAGGCAATACAAAGCTTCGGGTAGTTGGTGGCCACACCGTGGCCTTATGATTCAGGACCAATAGAACCAGGGATGATCCAAACCTATAGAGATTGGTTTTGACTGCTAGTTCGATTGACACTACTTGGTGCACCATTTTTGTGGAGGAAACCTAGAGGCCGGTCTGTAGGGAGGGGTAGGGTCAAGGAGGCAGGGGGATGGTGATGAAGACGGTGATGGAAATGGTGGCAGGGGTAGAGGAGGAGGTGGCACACCTCCATGACGGCTAGAGCAACAACCTGAGCAACACAAAGACTAGAGGGATGCCTAGGATCAATCCAGGGATGGTCATCAGGATCAGAATAGATAACAAAATCCATCAAGAGATGGTCATCATGACTATCCACTAGTCTAGCCACCACCATAGCCAAACCCTAGAGATGGCTAGATTTTATAGTTACAACCTCAGATCCAGGTGCTCACAACAGAGAGGGACCGAGCGAGACAACAGGTCTTGGCCCTGATAGCCGAGAGAGACCAGGCTATCTAGCAGCGATAGGCTGCTGAGCTACAAGCAGAACAGGAGATGGGATGATGATAGAAGCTAAAGAGTATGGGTGCATCCTCTTCTAGGAGCATAGTATCCATGCAAGCATATAGAGAGGCCATGAAAGAGGGAAAGTACTATTGGGTGCATTACCACCAGGCAGTGCCTCAAGTGGCTCGGGTCCCAAATTATTCACAGCAGACTAGATATAGGTCTCTAGAGGAGCATGGGGAGAGGCCGGGTGGCAAGGGGGGAAGCCAACAGGGCTGGCTGATTCATTATTCTTTTTGAGATCCACGGGCTCGTTTTTGATAGCCCCATGGACAATTGTACTATACTGATTGATATACACACTTGATCCTGATTTTGTACCATGATAGTGTATTATTATTTTGATGATATATGAGATGATATGAGATGATTTGATCTGATGTATGATATGTCCTATCTTATTTATGTATTATGGATGTTTTTACTTTTTATATGCGATGGTCTATATGCAATGCAATGATTCTATCTTATGTGATGCAATGCGATGTATGTTTCTATATGATGCTTGTGATGTGATGTGGTGATTTATGGATGCATTTATTTTTTCAATATATTTTCTATGTACTTTTATGATGATGTATGGATAATGTAAATATTATGATATGCGAATGCTTAGACTAACATATCTATATTATGTACTTAATGGACGATGCTGGTGAAATGTATGAGATGCAATATTTGTCTTTTTCATTATCTTTCTCATGTATGATATGGTGATGCATTTATGGATGTCATGATGATGCACATGATATGATGTGATGATGCTTTTCACAATGATGCTTATGTATATGACCTGATATGATGTTCATGGTATGATGATGCTTATATGGTGATGCAAACAGATGATATGCATGCGACGTTATATGATTAAGTAATAGATGCAAATGAATGATGTTATGATGTATATATGATGATGCAATGGATGCTTTAATTATGTATATGATATGAGTTAAAAATACTTATGTGATGGTTCTTTTATGCTTATGTAATGAATGCAAGTGTATGGTTCATGAAATGTTTATAATAACCAATCTATACTATGATGCAAATGATGAAATGCATTGCATGTAAGATGATCAATGTTTCCTATATGTTATGATATGATGTGGATTATGCTGATGGTTTGTGGATGTAGGATGGGTGCAATGGTGATGATTTCGATTAACTACCATGGTACCTTGTTAGCACAAAAAGAAGATAGAATAAAGAAGAGAATCCAACAAGTCAAAAGATGATGCTGATGATGATGATGATGATTTGCTTACCAGGAATTGGGAGTTTAAAAGGGCCATTTACCTTATGTTTGATAATACACATAGGCATGATGCATCAAGGTATAAAGAACTAGGATGGTGTTGCACCTAGTGTGATGGACTTTGAATCGACAATCAGATAGGAGTACTCGTATTCACACTTGACATACAAAACCTTATTCAAAATGCAGTTCAAATATTCCAAACATTTCAGACCAAAACATAGAAAGGAAATCCTTCCTATGTGGTCAACAAGACACCTAAAACACCCTCCCCACACCCAAACAAAGCATGCATGACCAAGGTTATATTACAAGAATATCCAAAAATCACAACAGATAAAAGATAATGATCATTGCCCCATTCCTTTCTCTCTAAATATTTTTTTTTGGACATCATTGAGAGGTCATCGAAATGAGCGCAATAAGATAATCCAAAAGATAAAGATAAAGTAAACAAACAAGCTAATGTTCTTCCATACCACTAGCCAAGAATAAACTATGGTGATACCTGATGTTGATGTCCATTGTAGGAATGATGAATCCTAGGAAATGATGTTATCATACGATTGATTTGGGACTGATTGGATGATAGGCTATTGACACAAAGAGTTGACTAACTTGTTTACCTACTAACCTAGACTTGAGACTTTGACATTTTGAGTTTTCACTTTTAACCTGCTAGACTTGTTTTCGATTGTTTTATCAAAGGGTGAAGATGACGATCATTTATTATGAGTGAATGTTTATTTTGAATGGAAGCGAGATGGGGATGGATGGTTTTTTTCAAATATCTAGATGTTTTTTGAAGTTTTTGAAATATTTTGAGGCTGTTTTTGGTATTTTAGAGATTTTGCAAATGTTTTGATTTTCAAAAATTCAAATGTTTTGGGGTTTTCTGAGATTTTGACCAAGAGACTAACCTAAAGACCTATCCGAGGGGCCTCAGGGGCTAATAAAAAAATTAGCCTTGCCTATGTCATATACGCAGAGACCACATAGTTCAACTGACACAAACTTGTATTGATGAGATATGAACAAATGGATTGCCAGTTTATTATGACAGACTCCTAAAGGACTGATCTAAGTGTCTCGGGGGATGATCAAAGATCAAAATTTCCTATGTTCAAAGCTCAGAGATGATGTAGTTCGACAAGATGACTCTATTTTTTGACTTTTTGACCTGTTTTTGGATTTTGATGTGTTTTGAATGTTTTTGGATTTTTTGATTTTATGCATGTTTTTGGATTTTTCTAATTTTTTGATGTTTTTGGATTTTCTATTTTTGGGAAGACTTCAAGAATATACACGAATCCAACCTGATGAGAACATGCCCCCAATGTGATGCAATAGACTACTCTGATATAGGCAGGAAAAACTGACTTTGAGGATAGGCTGAGTAGTACTAGGAGGGATCATGACATGACCAAGCTATGGTGCAGATATGGAAGGGTGATGGATGGAGATATGGAATGCAATGGATGATGGAAGCGTAATGGATGGATGATGCAGAACGAGTCATGGGGGTCCTGGTGGATGGAAGGTGCTTATTTACACAAGGCGCCTATTTGCTAGGTTTTCACCAAGGTACTTGCCCAAAGCACCACCGAAGTGGTTTTCACTATAAGACAATTTTTCTCTTTACTATTTTATTCCTTTTTATTACTTTTTTGGATTTTTATGTTTTTATTTTATTTTTTTGTGGTCACCAAGACACCTATTTACCAGGTTTTCATCATGGTGACCATTTTTTCAGGATATTTTCTCATATTTTTTTAATTTTTTGGTTTTATTCCTTGAAATTTTAGGCATAAAACTTTTTGAGATGGGGGAAATTCATTGGCTCCTGTAGGGGTTTCCCTTCAGGTGTTGATAACTGATATGCACCTGACTTGTAGCTTGCTGTGATGATGAAGGGTCCCAACCAATTGGGTTCAAAATTTTCCTTGCCATCTAGATTTGGAACGTTCTTCTGATTCTCCTTGAGCCCAAGTTCCCCAACTTGGAAGGTGTGACTCCTGATCTTCTTATTATAACTCCACTTGAGTCAGTTTTGATACACCTACAAATGGTTTAAGGCCTCCATATGCCACTCATTCAGTAATTCCAACTCGTTTAATCTTGACATCTGATATTCTTCATCCATGATGAGATTTTGCAATGATATTATCAATGACGGGAGCTCAATCTCGATGGGGAGTATGGATTTTGATCCATAGATGAGGGAGAATGGGGTGGAACCTATTGGTGTGCAGATGCTTGTTTGATAGTCCCATAGGGAAGGATTTAATTGAAGGTGCCAATCACGACCAACTTCATTGACCGTCTTCTTGAGTATTTTCAAGATGGTCTTATTTGTAGCCTCAACTTGGCCATTTCCTTGGGGATAATATGGAGTGGAAAAGCGATGTTGGATTTTGAATTTTTGGAATAGGTCACTAACATCTTGATTCTTGAAAGGTGTCCCATTATCTGAGATAATGGCTTGAGGGACACCATAACATAAAATTAAGTAGTTCAAGATGAACTTTGATATCTGCTTTCTAGTAATATAAGTAATGGAGATGGCTTCTACCCACTTGGTGAAGTATTCAGTGGTGGTGATGATAAACTTGTGTCCACTGGATGAGGTGGGGATGATTTTTTCAATGAGATCAAGCCCCCAATATGAAAAGGGCCATGGTGTGACAATCAGGTGGAGCTCTTGAGCTGGTGCATGGATGAGGTCCCCATGTTGTTGACATTGTATACACCTTTTGATATAGTCATGTGCTTCTCTTTCCATTATAGACCAATAGTACCCCATCCTCAACAATTTCTCGGCCAAGGTCATACCACTCGAGTGTAAACCACAAATGCTGTTATGTACCTTGATTAAGGCATTCAATGCCTCGTCAATGTTTAAGCAATGTAACAGGGTCCCTTCAATGCTTCTACGGTATAGGGTATCTCCTAGGATGCCAAAACGGGATGACTTTTTGAAAAAGGCTCTTTTGAGATTTAAGGTTATGTTGGCTAGGAGGACCTCTATTCTTAGATAAGTGTATATATCATGGTACCAAGGATCATTGGGACCAACGAGTTCACACACAAATTCAAACTCTGGTACCTTGAACGCAGGCATGAGAAGTTTCTCTATGAGGAATTCTTGCTTTGGGATGTCATGTGGGATTTCTAGGAGTGACCCAATTGTAGCCATTGCATCCGCCACTCTATTGTTTGCTCTTGGTAGTTGTTCAAATGAGATATCGATGAAGAACTCCTTAAGACTTTCCACCAATTTCCTGTAGGGAGTCAACTTGTCATCCTTTGTTTGATACTCATTATTGACCTGATTGATTATGAGCTATGAATCTCCATAGACCTTTAGTGCCATTATCTACCATTGCACTGCTATTCTTAGCCCTATGACAACGACCTTGTATTTTGCAATGTTATTCATGCAAGGGAATGACAACTTGTATGATTTTGGAATTCAATACCCTTGTGGGGTGATGAGGAAAATTCCTGCTCCTGACCCATGTTGTGTGTAGGATCCATCAAAGTACATTTTCTAGTGATCTGCTACACTTAGGTTGAAGATTGATTCATTGGGGAATTCTGAGACAAGTGGATTCTCTACATATATTGGTGCCTCCGATAGCTAATCTATAATTGTTTGTTCTTTAATGGCCTTGCACTCCACATACTCAATGTCATGCTCTATGAGGATCATAACCCACTTGGCTATCTGTCCTATAAGCGTTGCTTTGGAAAGAAAGTACTTAAGGGGGTCTATCTTTGCGATAAGCTTTATCTGATGGGCTAGCATGTAATGTTTGAGATTTTGTGCTACAAATACAATTGCTAGACAAGATTTCTTAATGGACATATAGTTCAGTTCATGGCCCACCATAGTTCTATTGATATAATAGATAGCTCTCTCTTTTCCATTTTCATCATGCTGTGCAAAGAGAGTACCGAGAGCTACCGCTATTGCTGATATGTATAAGATCAAAGGTTTTCCTAGAATTGGTGGCATGAGGACTGGCGGCCTGAGTAAGTATTCCTTGATCTTGTTGAAGGCTTGATCACACTTTTCATCCCACTTGAATGCTAACCCCTTTTGGAGTAGATAAGAGTAGGGGACAACCTTGTTTGCTAGTTGCGCTATGAATTGACAGATGGACTAGAGTCTTCCTTGTAGACCCCTTAGCTGGTTTCAGTGTTTTAGGTGCCTCCATTTCAAGAATGGATTTGACCTTAGTAGGATCTATCTCAATTCCTCTCATGGAAATGATGTACTTGATGAGTTTCCCTGACTGTACTTGAAAGAAACACTTCTTTGGTTGAGTTTGACTTTATATTCCTCTAACCTATCAAAGATGGAGCCCAATGCGGCTATGTGATCTTGTCTTTTCTTTGATTTAGCCAATATATCATCCACGTAATCTTCCATAGTTTTGTGGATCATGTCATAAAATATTAGTGTCATGGCCCTCTGATAGGTACCTCCTACATTCTTCAACCTAAATGGAATCATATTCCAACAATATGTCCCCCATGGGAAAGTGAAAGCCATTTTATGTTGGTCTTCTTTACCTATCATGATCTGGTTGTAGCTTGAGAATCTGTCCATCAATGATAGCATCTCATGTCTTGCTGTCATATCCATGATCATGTCAATGTTCAAAATTGGAAAGTCATCCTTGGGACATGCCTTATTTAGGCGTTTGAAATCTGTGCAGATGAGAATGCCCCCAGTGGGCTTTGAAATAGGTACAAGGTTTGAGACCCATTTTGGATAGTCTATTAGTCGTATGAACCCAACATCTAGGAGCTTTTGCAATTCCATTTTGACTAATAATGATATCTAAGGACACATCTTCCTAAGATTTTGTCTGACTGACTTTGCTTTGGGGTATACAACTAGGTGATGAACCACAACCTCTGGATCAAGCCTAGGCATGTCAGCATAGGTCCAGGTAAATTTTATATTTCTTTCTTTCAGGAATACAGCTAGAAGTTCCTGTTCTTCTATGAGAAGTGATTCTACATAGAATGTTATTTGTGGTAGTTCCTCTGTTCCCAAGTTGACTGGATTGCACTTCTCGGCTAATATTGCTGACTTATCTTGATGAATTGCACTGAGAGGAAGATTGAATCCTTCATCCTCTGATGCCTCAAAGAGGTTTTCATTGCGGGATACGTCCTTTATTTTTACTATTTTTGAGTCAGAGGGTGCCACAGTGTGGTTTTCACTTAAATACCTAGATATTATTCTCATATTTTCACTTTTGTGACTGAAGGATTCAATCATTTCCTCATAATAGGCTTGTGTGTCTAGTATGATGTCGAACCCGACCTTGTGATCTCCATATGGTATCGTATCTTGTAATCCCATGAATTATGAGAGCACCTCATCATTTTTGAAACTGTCCATAATTGGTGGTCCTCGTTGGTTTTAATCAATAAGCTAAGGATACACTAGGTTTATTTCATGGGTTTGGTGGTCTAACTCAAAAGACAAGGTACTAATCATGAGCAGGGAGGAATCTTCGAAAAGCATAGGAAAGTTAGTTATGGGATCCTCATCACTACTACACACATCAGTTATGTCAAAGGTAAAATTATCTAAGGGTAGACCTGTGGATATTGGTAATTGAAGGGCAACTGTTGATAGCTGAGGGGGAGTTTTGACCTTTCTAACCAAGGAACCATTGCCAAGTATGATCACCTTCAGAGGGGTACATCTGAGACCAAGATTTCTTAGTCACTTCTCTAGAATGAGGGGTTCAAATAGGCTGCTATCATTCTGCCCGAGTTTCTTACTTCTGTCATAGCCCATACCGAGCGTCATTTGTAGACCTTTGCCACTTTCATCCATTAGAAGACCAGTCACAAGCATTTCATCTTGATATAGGAGACTAGATATGTCTCTATCATCTACTATTTCTTGACTTAGATCCCCCCAACTTTTGAATCTAGAAGGGTCTGCTTTGAAGGAATGGGATGATGTTTCAACTGGTTTGGGTTGCCTGTGAGTCCTAGGAGATTGAGGTAATTCTCCTATGATGAAAGCACTTTTCTTCATTCTATAATCCCCACACCCATTATCTTGGATAATAACCTTGATTTTAGATATATCAGGGATGGCGGGTGTCTTTGTCTTAGAAGTGGAGGTTAATGTAGCTGGGTCTATATACAGAGTGGTAGGGCCTTCATCATTCTTTGGGACTTGGGGGTTTTTATAGTATTTTGCTTCCAAGCTCTTGTAGTAAGCAAAGGGTTTGAGATCACCATGAATCATGGCCTCTTGATTTTGATATGGGAACTTGACACACTGATGGAAGGTGGAAGCGACTACTTGCATCCCATGGATCCACATACGCCCCAGGAGAATATTATAGGGTAAATCAAGGTTAAGGACCTGGCATGTGGTTTCCATAATGGTTGGCCCTACTTGGATAGGGAGTTGAATAGTGCCCTGAGACACTCTTTCTTGATCATCATACGATCTGATTGTGATGCCCTTACCCTTTTCAATGGCATCCTTTGAGAATCCTAGATTCTTTATTAATTTGAGGGAACATATATTTAGATCCACACCCCCATCCACCAAGACCCTTTTGATTTTTTTTTTTATGAATCAGGACTTCAAGGTGGAGTGCATGATTGTGAGATGGTTGGGCAAGGAAGTCCTGATCAAAGAATGTTAGGAGGCTTGAGGTAGTGATATTTTTGACTAATATAGCTTGGAATTGGTAAGCATCAAGGTCCGCGAAGATGGTGGATGAGGCCAATGCTTCCTCTAGGATTTTTCTATATGCTGGCGATATCTTCAGCAAATCCATGATGGAGATCTGAGGTGGGGTTATTTTTAGATGGTTTAGGATGTTGTAACCATGAGGAACAAACTTTAGATTTGAGGTGGATTCCCTAGGTGGCTGTGATGGTCTAACAATGGTGACTTTGTCACTACGTATGGTGAATCTACAATAAGCTTTGGCTCCTTTGATGCTAACAACAGTGACCATTTCATCAATGGATGCGACAACATGATCATACACATGGTTCACATTGGCATACTTTTATTTTCCATGGTTGTTTCCTTGGTTATGATTCGACATCGGATTCATGTATATTTTTTAGTCCTAATTCCCAGCTGGTTGCTCAACATTTATGATCTTGTCGTCGATGAGGTCTTGGATCATATTTTTCAACCTCATGCACCTGGCTATTGTGTGCCCTTTTATTTTGCAAAAATCAGAAGGGTGATTCACATTTTACCACGGTGGTTTCACTTGGGGTTCTTGATAGTTCTCATAAGTGGGAATTTTGATGAGATTTTCATTTATTAGTTTCTTCATGACTGCTTCAATCAGTTCCCCAAGGGTAGTGTACTTTCATTTGGGGGGATTTTTGTTTCACAGAGGTGGTCCCCCTTGATTATTTAGATTGTTGACTTGATTGTTGGGAGGTTTTTGTGATATCGCATTAGCTTGCGTGTTGTTTCAATTGTTGTTTTGCAGTTGTTGGTAGGTTTGGGTGTTTTGTTTCAAAGCATTGATTATGACCTTGGTGTCCACCACACCGTCATTGGTGACATTTTTGTTCCTTGCCCATGTGTGCAGTTTCTCATTATAGCTGGTGGATGGGAAATTGTCTTGATTTTCTTGATATGTAGGTGTTCCCCCTTGTTGAATAAAGGCTTGTTCAATGCTGAGATCCTTGGGGATCAGTTGGTCATAAGTGGTGATACATTGTACCTTAAGATGAAACACCAAGGTTTTCTCAAGATTGGCAATGATGGTGCAAACTTGTTGTTCTTCAGGCATGGCCTACTTGCTCCTATTGGCCTTGGATCACCATCTTTGCAAGAAGGAAGTGAATGGTTCCCCCTTAGATTTTTAAAGCACAAATAGTTCCTCTAGACTAACATCCATACTGATATTGAAGGTATAATTTTTTATGAATGTGTCTACGATCTCTTGGAACTTTTTGATGCCAAGGGGGAGGTGAGGAAACCACCCTATGGCAGGGCCAGCCAAACTTCATGGAAATAGCCACATCAGATATGTATCATCATATGCGACCTCCATGCAATGTACTTGGAATTCCTTGATGTCATCTTCAGGGTTTCCTGTCCCATGATATTTTTCAAACTTAGGGATTTCAAACCCCTTAGGGAACGGTACCATCGCAAGGATCCTGTTGAATGGATAAGGACACAAGTTGCTTGGTGTCTTTGTCATTTTCCCTGATTGGAGATCGAGCACTTGTTGCGAGAGCAGTTTGATTTGTGCTATCACGTCATCTTGTGGATCAGGGGTGGAGTGAATGTGTTTTGAAGTGGTCGAGGTGTTTGAGTGATGGGTGGAGTGTTAGGTGTGTTGGTGGGAGTTTGTTGCAAGCTCTGTTATGCAATCAAGGCTTGCTAATATGCCTGCATTTGCTGTTGTTCCAACAATGTTTGTTGTTGGTCTTTCTACTACTGCACCAATAACGCTTGTTGTTGGTCTTGTTGTTGTTGTGCCAACAATGCTTGTTGTTGGTTGTGTTGTTGTTGTGCCAACAATACTTGTTGTTGGGCTGCTCGTAGTTGTGCCTAGTATTGAGCTTGTGCTTGTTGGAAAACTTGTGCAACTTGTGTAGCCTATGCGGCTTGAGCGGCTTGAGCTGCTTGAGCTATTTAAGAGGCTTACTATTGTTGTAATAAGGCTTGGGCCTGAGTAGCTTGCTGTGCGGCTTGAGCTGCTTGTGCTTGCTGAGAAGCTTGGGTAGCTTGTTGATTTTGAATTTTTTGAAGTGCCTTTTGATAGGAAGCCTATTGAGCTTTTTGAAATGTGATGTATATGGATTTTCCATGTTTAATTTTGGAGGTGGTGGTGGATTTGGAATGGTGTTTGTTGTTGTGATGAGAGGTACCATCGTATTGATGGTGGGGACTTGTGTGGTAGATGGTGCAATTTATATGCTTGGTCCTTGAGAGACCATGTTTATGGATGGTGTTGTGATTGCTTGGGTTGCTTGGATGGTTTCCATCCATTGTTGTGATATTGATGGCAAGATCAAAGGATTTGGTATGATGTTTTGATTGATGATCAGGGGGTTGTTTTGAATTTGATTGAGTTGTGGCAAAGGAGGTAACCCAAACTGAGGGGTGGTGTGGATATTAATGGAAAAGGTGGAAGTGGTGGAAAAATGGGTCGTACACTCCTTTGAGGAAATGATGAAGATGAAGGGTCAAAGATGCCCCCTGGTCCAAATAGCCCACCTCCTCCTTGCAAAGTCATAGGGAGAGAGGTTTGTGGGTTGAGAGGCGTTGTGTGAAAAGATGATGATGGGTCATTGGCATCCTGAAAGGTGAGTGAGACATATGGGTGTAATAGATTTAATGGGACAGATTGACCCAAGATAGTGTTCGCATCCAAATCTTGGTTGTTCACAAGGGGGTGTGTTTGTAATGCATAGAGTAATGAGCTCCCCTTGTTAACAATTGGTTGAGTTGGAGAAATGGATGATGTGATTTCCAGGATGCTTTGAGTGATGCTTTGAAATGGAGGTGTGGATGATATTCGGGGTGTGAATGAAATTGGGGTCACGATCTTAGGAGGTTTCTCCACAATAGTGCTTACATCAAAATCAGAAGGGAGTTTATCCCCTTCTTTAGCTAATTCAAGCATGTATTGGGAGGGATTAAGTCTCATCATGGTATTGACAATTCTGTGAGTTTTAGGATTTTGAACCATTTCAACGATTTCATCTTGTGTCATCCCTAAGACATTATTGGTGAGGTCTTCCACTTGGCCTTCCTCTTGAGGATTTTGTGGTGATAGAGGAAGATTGGTTAGGGGATTGCTTGATCCAACAAGATTGATTTTGGAATTGGTTTGACTCAAGTCACTCGAAGTTGATGTTTCTTTATTCGTTTCCATGTTCTTCTTGTGTTGAGATCTAGTTTGAACCATAAAATGAGGATCAATTGTCAAGAATGTAAGAGATGAACCTCTAATTCTTTGGATTGACCTAATATTTAGGTGCAAAAAAGAAAGTCTAATATTTTAAGGATCAAAAGGATGATGATGGGATGATGAGATATGAATGATTGGAACCCTTAGGAAACCTTGAGGGGGATACTAAACTTTAGGACTTTGGATTGATTTTTTTGATTTGATTTTGGATTTTTATTTTAGATTGGTTTGATTTGATTTTGATTTTGATTTGGGATAATGAACTCATAAAATCTAAGAGGTTGGATGTTGTCTTAGAGTGAATTTTTCCACAAGATGATAATTTGACTAAGTGTGCAAAGAAGGATTCATCTACACACACATAGTCAAACAAGATGATTTAGATTTGTTTTGATTTTTGATTTCAAGAGGATTTTACCAAAGTTTAGCATAGAGGATTGTTTCAAGATTTCCAAGAGTTGTTGGTGAGGCAAATTTTTTATTTTGATGTTTGAAGGATGGATGAAAGTTTTGATTTTGATCCTAAGAGACTTAGAGAGACTTTGTTTACTAGACCAATGTGTTGAAGAACATGCTAATACTTCCTATGTGAGATACTCAAACCTTTGAAAGAGACTTGGATTTTGACAATAGTAAAATGAATGCAAATTTGGATTGTTCCTTGATGCATGTTTGTAAAAGTTGAAGGTCAATCTTTCTCTAAACTTGTAAAGCATAAACAACATTTTCTTGTGAGCCTTTTGACTTTGGTTTTCGGATTTTGATCTTTTGGGAAATCATTTAGAAGAGCACACATGTGAGGTCCAATTGTTTCTTAGCTTTGCTTAATGAATTCTTTTTACCTTAAACAATTCTTGATTAGGTTTTCAAACTGAATGTTCAATGTCCCAATTTCTTCTTATCCCACAAGGTCCATTATGTGGAAATCAAAGAAATTAAGGAAAAGGTTCCCTATTGTTGAATTTAGTGAGAAAATGGAGATATAAATTTAAATGTTTAGAAGCCTCTAAGGATAGAATCCCTAGGGCAAGAAATAACACTTGAATCTTGTCAAAGGTATTTTCTTCCTAAAGGGTTTGAAATTTGATGATCATGTTGAATGCTTGTTTTCCAATGTTTAAGATCCAAGCAAAGTGTTTTGATTCGAAGGACATGCACAAACCTATGGATATTGAGACAATATTTGTTGAATCCCCACTTAGATAAATCCAACTACGCCTACTCTTAGTGGATTATTAAATGCTTGACCACATAGGCTCCCCCTTATAGTGCACTCGCTTCTCGGGTTAGCCAAGCATCAGTACCCATGAAAATCCCATGGAATACTTCTCATCTCTACTAAAATCCGTAAAAATGTGGGGCGGCTTCAAAATGACCATTCTTGCATCAACAAATAAAGTAAGGATTTTTGACTTTTAGACAAAGGGTTCTAGTGTAGGCATTCCATTCGTGGGGGATCATCCATGCGGCAAGAGACCATTGTTGCCCTTCTTGTTAGAACAATCCTCGTGATACTTGAACTTTCCTCAAGTACCCACACTTATATATTGGTTGGAAGTCGCTTGGCTTTAGCGTGTCCCTGGTTGGGTCGTTCCCTTGGGTGATTACTTTTTCCCACAAGGTAGACCCTCTAAAGATTAAAAAAAGTGAGCAAGTACATCCGTAGTTTGTTCAATCTTTGTTGAGAAAAAAAGAGAGAATACACACGATATACTCCATTCACACTCACAAGATTTTGTTCAATTTTAAGAATCCCAAATTGAAGTGTGGAGGTAATCACTTATACAACTTAATATCACAAAAGCCTTTTGATTCTCAAGATCGTCGTGAGGCATGAGAGAAGCGCATACATCTTTTAGATGATATTATTTTGGATAAGAGATTACAAAACATAGAAGCACATGTTCATTTTAATACCTCAAAGCAATAATTGGATTCTTTTTAAGCACCAAAAGGAAAAGTGAAAATTTCTTGTTCAATTGTTAAACCTTAAACAAAATCTAGTAAGTTGCCCAAGGTTTTTTTTTTTCCTTTTGTCTTGTTCTTTTTAAACCCAAATTGAAATCTATTGAGTCCTAAAAACATGAAAGATAGAAAATCCTTAGAAGAGGGATTGCAATTTCTCCTCAAAGTGTTTAAAAACACTTGATACAATGAAATGATGATGTCATAGAAGCCTTCGTCTTTGTTTCCTCCTTCACCTTCGATCAAGCCAACCTACAAAAACTAGCTAGAACTACAAAAATAGAGGTCAAAAGCCAGTTAGTAGTCAAAAGAAACCAAAATAAAAAAGCACATGTTAAAATAATCTAAAAAGTGCCTTTTACCTCGCTCCAGTGGTGTAGTCTGCAGATGCGGCATAGATTGAAGAGGTCAGCGGTGCTATATGGTGTCGCTAGGAATGGAAACAACACTTTGCAGTAGAACCAATGAGCGTAATTGCAACACTATTTTGAGCAAGTGGCATTGTTTGAAATTTAGAAGCTTAGTGACAGGAAAGTGGTCCAGCGTAGCAGTTTGAGATTCAAATTTTTGGGCAGAAAGACCTCAGTGACAAAGTTTGGAGTGTGCAGTGTTGTTGTATGGTGTTGCTGGAATGATAGCATCACTATATGGTGCCACTAGACTGATAACGACGTAGTTTCCTGTAGGCACAAAAAAGGTTCAAAAAACCATAGAATTTCACAAAAAAATGTGTTAGATTCTTGGGATTCACCTTCCTTCTAGCACCAAAATGTGAATGTCGATGTTAGACCTACACAAACATGAGAAACAATCACACAATTAGATCAGTATGCAAGTTTTTTTATTCAAGGGGTAAATGCTTTTGACCGGAGCTATGAACCGGATACAACCATTCAAGAATTCCACCCCAACGGGGTTTGAACCTTGGTGGCAAGAACAACAATGCCACCTATAAACCATCACACCATGCCAATATCGACTAGATCAATATGCAAGTTACATCAACATTCCCCACATAATTCATTTGAAATGCACAAAATAAGAAATGGAAATGAAGAACACAATAAAAAACTATCAAATCCTATCTAATGCAAGAAAAATCTCAATCCCATGGGGGAATTGGTGCCATTTTGATATGAAAAATGGCCCTTTTCCAATCCCTTGTAAGCTTGGTGATGATTGATGAAGATTGAAGCTCCTTGATGCAATTTTGACATAACCTAGCTATGAAATCATGAAAACTATGAATACTTGATGAAATGGATGAAAATGGCTCTAAGTATGAAGATAATGACTTTGCAATGAAGTTGTGGATCCAAAGTCAAAGTGAGAGCCTCTTATTTATAGATGAGAGTGATGGAGAATGAGGAAAAAGGGATGAATGTGGGATCAAACACCAACCAATGACCAAGTACCACTTGTCAACACGTGAGTGAAAAAAGGTGGAACACATTTTGGTCATTGTGCAATTAAATGCAATTAGGTGGAATTTCAAAATTGATCAAATGGCATGTTGGAGGGAGGAGAAAATGAAGTTAATGCCACTTGGCTCAAGGCAAAGGACATATTAGAGGTCTAAATGCCTTGTTGGATGTACAAACCCTTTTGGAGGGATTTTCAAATTTGGAGAATATTCCAACATTGATTCCTTTTTGAATGTAATTGAGGATTTAATAAATCAATTAAAATGATATTCATGAGCAAGTTGCAAAATCTAGAGGATTTAGGTGATTAAGATTAAATTAATCAAGATTTGATTAATTTAAAAGGACATTAATTGATTTGACCATTTAGATTTAGATTTTTGGATTGAAATAAATCAAAATGAGAGGAAAATGATTGACTTAATTAAATATATTTTTTGATTTATTTAATTAAAAGGAGATGATGATAGATTAAATTAAATAAGGATTGATTTATTTAATTTAATAGAATGAATTTAAAGATTAATTAAATAAAGTGAATTATTTAATTAAAGGGAGACTACAAGATTAATTAAATAAAATGATTTATTTAATTATCAAGAGATGATGACTTCATTAGATAAAAAATAATTTATTTAATTAAGAGATGAAATGTGATGAACTTAATTAAATAAAGATTATTTAATTAAATGACCAACAAAGGAGATGATTTAGGATGAAGCGGTGTTAGTAAAATCAGGATTAGGTGCATAAGATCAATTGGTACATTTTACGTGTCTACAGTACTAAATTACATGAACTATGATGGTCATAAATGCAACACTCCTATTGAACTTAGGATACTAGAAATATCATGTGCTTGTTTAAAAGTCTCATATTTACTATAGATACAATAGAAAAATACTTCAACTCAACATTTGTAGTTTATTTGTAGCTAATTTATTTAAACTTAATAGCATGAAGTGAAACCAAGTACTGAGCATGGGGGAGAAAATGGCTGGATTGTTGTTAAAAACCTACTCCTAATTAGTTTATATTGCCTTCCTTAACATTCAAGTTATTAAAGTATTATAAATGGCAAGAGCAATAGTGAAAGAAAGAGCGAGCGGTAAGAGCGGGGGAGGAGGAGGTTTGAATTCCTCTATCAACGATGGTGATGTTGAGGATGAATCTGATGTAGATTCATGGGTTTTTGTGGTTTTCCTATTTCCTGTGGATGCGGATCTGATGTTCTCCTATTCAGTGTCATCGGTCTTTTTCTTCTTTGTGGTTGAGCGCGTTTCTGAGGCTAAGTGACAGGGGTTTGTTCTCTAGGCTTCTTCTTCTTTGTTGGTGGAGCCTCTTTCTTTGGAGGGCAGGTGTTTTTTGGGTCTCCTACAACTTATGCATTCATGGGTGGCTACTGCTCTCTCCCTACTCATCCCTCCTGTGTTCTGGTGCCTGAGGTGCTTTTTTGTTGTGGTTCAGGTTGCTTTTGTTCGTGTGGTGGCATTTTGGAGACTCTTTGGCCTTTGGGTCATTTGGTTTGTGTCTGGGCTCCCTTGTGTGAGTTTGGGGCTTATGGTTTTGTGCTCCCTTATGTTTTGGGGAGATTTTGATGCCTTTTTTTTGTGTTGTCTCTTTTGTTTGGGTTGTTCTTTATGGTTATCCTTATTTCTCCGTTGCCTCTTGTATTCCTCTTTGGGGGGATGACCCTTTTGCTCGTTTTGGGTGTTCCCTGCTATGTGTCATTGGGCCTCTTAAGGATGTTGGTGGTTATGTTGGTGCTTGGGCTGGGGGTTTCTCGGTCTTTGTTGGCTTATTCTGGGTTATCTTCATTCACCCAGACTTTTGACAAATGTTGGTTTGTTCTCTATGGGGTATTGTTTTGGTGCACCCTTGGTGTTGGTTCATGGCTGTTGGCTGGGTAGCTCTTCATGCTTTTTATGTACACCTAACATAATTTAAAGTCTCTTTTGGATTTGGTGGTTCTGTTGTTCAAGCTTCTTTGCTTGGTCCACCTTATGCTCTTTCTGCTAGGATTTCCAAAGGTTGTTGTGAGTTCTTATCCTAGTGGAGTGTTTTATTTTGGCTAGTTTTTGCAGATGGTGTCTTCTCTAGAGGTGAAGTTTTCTCTTGTTGAGGTAGAACCCACTCCTTTTGAGGTGGAGTTTTTTTTTTTCTGCAGGTCCAACGTAAAGTCCTCTTCTCCTTTGCTCATTCCTTTGGAGGTGGAGTTGACTCCTTTTGAGGTGGGGATGGTATGAGTTGGAGATGGGTTTCTTTGGTGGTTCGAGATCTCGTGTATTCCTCTCCAATAGAGGGGGCCCCTGTCCTATGGAGGTGGAGTGTTGGTTGGTTTTCTAGATTGGTAGGAGCTGTAAGATGGCTGTTGTTTTTTAGTCTTTGGTTTTTTGGGTTTAAGGTCTAAGAAAAAACCTATTGATAGTTCCCTCTTGGGTTTTAGGTCCCTGAATTGTTGCTCTCTTTTTGAGGTAGGGAGGTGGGGAAAAATGACAGGTCTTGAAGGGTGCTTTGGAAACCCTTTTTGTTTTAGGTCTGTGCCGAGTAGTTATTTCACAATGGAGTGGATGCTATAGACTGTGTTTGGTGCATGGAAGATTCAAAAAGTTTCTTTAAAGATGTTTTGGGGTTAAGGCCCTGTGTTCCTAGCTGTAAATGGTTTTCAGTCCCTTCAAAGCTGATTTCTTGTAGTTTGGTTTGTCTTGTATATCTTTTGGTAGAAAAATAATGTTAGGCTTCTGATTGTCTATGTTCCTATCTTACTGCATCTTTTTTTTTGTTTGTAAGGGGTTTTAGGTCCCCTCAGAACCTGTTTGTAAGGGGTTTTTGGTCCCCACAAAACCTGTTTATTGCTAAAAAAAAAAATTCTAGTTATTAAAACTTTGTGAAAAATTGTATATTGACATCTTGTGTGTGCTTATAAATTGATGGGTTGAATCATTCTTTCATTTTGTGTCGAGTATATCATAGACATTATATTTGCACCCCACATTTCTCCATCTACTCACAACATTTATTCAATCATGAAAGTGTTACCTCTCGATTCCCTATGATTCAATAATAAAGGAGAGGTAAATTCCATGACTCAGTAACATATGCATGTATGCCCATGTGTAATGTATTTGATAGTTTTAATATTCAATAAACTCCAGAATCAATGAATCATTTAAATTATTAGCATTATCCTACCAATTTTTTTTGGTTGATTTAGAGTAGCCAAATAATCTCTATGTTCTGTAGAATAAGAGCTCATTTAAGTTTTGATAGTAAAAATAGTATAACATCTATCTCAATGTTTACACTGTGCAAGAAACTAAGGCTTTTAGAAAGCATCATAATATTTATATTAGATTCATGATGTTAGTGATGCCTCCAACATTGCATTTAGGTTGATACTGTATTCCATGAATTTGGGCATGCTCTACAACATATGATTACTAAAAAAGATGAAGGATTATTTGTAGGTATTCAAGGTATAGAGTGGGATGTAGTTGAACTTCCATTATAGTTCATGGAGAACTAGTGCTACCATAGGTAATTGGTCTTTACTATCTGGTTGATATAAAATATTTTGGCACAGAGGGGTTGGACAATTCTTCAACATAGTAACTTTCTTGAGAAAGTAAGAGATGATTTGTATCCCTCAAGTTCTTGAATGTGTAATTATGGAGTATGATTTCTTAGATAGGTAAAATTTCTGTAATTTAAGGTAGATTATTTTACTAGTGAAAGAACAAACAACAATAAATATTGCATTGCAAAATACATTTTGATTAAGGGGAAAAAGCAAGTTTTGAATGGACCTGAAACCATTTACAACAAGTTTTGAATGGAGCTGAAACCATTAACAGACATGATTTGATTGGGACCCAAAACCCGCACAAAGAAGAAAAAGTTACACAAGGATTCAACATAGACGACCATCAACAAACCAACAACAAAACATATGAATAAAAACATGACTACCAAGATCTGTACAAAATAGAAGGTTTTGATAGGAACCTTAAACCCAACAAAGCCAAGTTTTACAAGGGATCTTGAACCCAAACCAAGTTTAAAAGGGAACCTGAAACCCACTTACATCCAGAAACATACTAGGTTTTAATGAGGACATTAAACCCACAGCTCACATGATCACAACCTAGCTCCACCAAGCAAGAAGTAGAATAATATTGACAGATCATTCCAAAATCAAAATAACTAGAGATAACCAAACAAGAGATACATTACTTAAAAAACTAAGTTAAAGAGTCCACAATATCTTCCAAACTAATTAAGCTCACCACCAAGCTTATCAATCCTGCCTCTCCGCCTCTATAGGAGAAGAAACTAAGAGCATTGTTATCACAGAAGAAACCACTGTCCAATAGATGTACACTCCACCTCCATAGGAATAGCCTCCACCTCAAAAGGAGCAGCGAGAGAGAAACCTTAACCTAGAAGCACACCTCTATCTGAAAATAAGATGCCTCTACCTCTAAAGGAGACTCAAAATCCAAGGAAAAGGTAGAAAATCTTGCAAAAACAATGAACTTAGAATCCAAAGACAGTAAAAGTCCAATCCAAGCCAACCCACATAGGGGGTAACCTTAAGATCCTTCAATAGAGGGAACATCAACAAATGAAATAGATCCATAACCTCCACAAGAGAGGACAACACTCCAAAGGAGAGTGGATCCATAAATTTCATAAGCCAAGAGAACTTGGAAGAGAAAGAAACCTTACAAAAAAGCCCAACCAATAGCTTGAAAACTAAAAATAGAGCATCAGAAACACCCAAATGCTCCAAAAAGAAGAGGATAATGAAGGACCAAAGCCCAGCTAAACAAAACTCAAACACCAAGAGAAACACCAAAACAAGAGCAAAAGAGACATCATTGAGAAAAACTGAAAGGAAGCCATCACCTACCAAACCCAAGTAATAATCTAAGACAACAAAAAGGAAAGCATACCACAACTCCAGAAAGGTCTCAGTAGTAGAATAAACAATGAGTGCAACCCTCTTGAGACCCCAACCCATGACAAGGAGCAGCTTAGAAACATCACCAGAGAAGGGAGGAAAAGCACACAACTAGTGTCCCTAATGAGCCATAGACCAACAAATAAGCTCCCAATACACATAGAATGGGTGCAAAAAGAAACCCCAACAGGTGGAAAAAATAGAAAACCACCACCAACATCAGGCAACCCCAAAAGAGATAGGAGAGCATGCAACCTGTAGATGAAGCACCACATAAGGCAATGTAGAAGCCAAAAACAAGGGGAGAGAAAAAGAACCGCCACCACCTCTAGAACCAACACCCACAAAGAAACCTCCTTGTAGAACAAGAACAAGCATGAGACTGAACCAAAGGACCACAGAAAAATGCCACATTCACGAAGGGTGCCCACATCCACCCGCAAACAACAACACGGGCCTCAAGAAATTGTTAGAAAAATACCTTCGAGCAGAGAAGACTGACCACCAAAAACATAGACCAGGGAAGAGAAAAAATCCTTCCACAACACCAATGGATCATCTTCATCCGCTTCAGACTCTCCATCTGCCATTCCCTCTCCCGAATTCAAAATTTCGCTCCCGCTCATCGCTCTCTAATGCATTGCAAAATACGTTATTAGAGTTCACACAAGAATTTTATACATTCTTACATTTTGCATAAAATCACTTATGAAATCCTTATATAACATCACATAAACTCATTAATCTCAAGGAATAAAAGTATAAGTTGTAGAACAATATGATTTACATACCTCGCTATAGAAGATCTAAAAAAATCACAGAAGTCACACCTCTTGTTATTTTTGTTACCAAACAGATTGCACCCGAATGCTTGAATGACTAAATTCAACAATCTGTTGAAACATGGGAACTATCTTCAAGCTGTGGGTACTCCTATGGTGAAGATAGACCTCTAGATTCTAGGCTGGTTCCTATATGATTCTCTGATTATGGACTTAAAAATTTTCTTGTAAAAGAGAACAGACTGAAACTGATGCAAAACTAGAAAAAATGAACTATGGTGACACACCTATTTGATTTAAAGAAAATAAATTAATTCACAACTGATTCCTTACGATCCTATTTTCACAACTCAAATTGAACAATTTAATTGCATCAATGATTCACAGAAAGGCTTGATAATTCATTCTTTATGAAGGAAAAATTTACTTTCACAACTTAAAGATATGAATATATTATAAGCACAATTTATGACTTGCAATTAAGATCTTTTTGTCTGTGTACATGCATTCATGAATGTGACAAAAATTTAAAGGTTTTGATGTAAAACACATTAAATTTGCATCTAAAACATTCATAAAACAAAACACCCGAATCTAAGAAGAATAATATCTAACTTGCAATGACAACAGAAGGAAAACTCTGCAAATGATACTCTGACACAACCTATAAAAAATTGCTGCATAATCTATTAAATTCTGAAAGCGGAGTTACATGAAGTCTCTTTGCTGAAGGAAAAGGCAGAAAACAAGAACTAGTGAAAAATGACTAAGTAATATCACTTTATACAAAAAGCATCTCTAAGGCATGAAGGTGAAATTGAATGCCAATTTCAGTGTAAAAATGATAATTCCAAGGCAAATCCCGATCAGAAATAAAAATCTCCAAAAAGAAGGCCCAAACTCATGCAAAAATGAGTGAACTCAGGCTAAAACTAGCCATCCACTCATAACTGATCCATGGAGCACTCAAAATGAACTGGAAAACTCTCAAAAAGTGGGTCCAAGCATGTGAAAATCATCTCATTTTTGTCAATCCGTCCATGATGACTGAAAATCAATCTCTTTTTTTTTTGCATAAGTAATAATTTCAAAAGAGACTCAAGTTTCATTCCTCATGGCATGCATAATACATCACTTCATTTTAGTTCACGTGCCCTTCAAAATAGTTTAATTTAACAATTATTAAAAAAAATCAATAATTTTTTTTTAATAAAGTTAAATAAACATTTACAAATAAAGTGAAGGGCTTACAAAAGTGTTCTATTAGAAAAAATATGTATAAATGGCTCCTCACTTGGCTCACGGGCTCCACATATCATATGATTAGGATTATTGACTTAGAGTCAAGACCTTGGTAGAATAATATGAAATAATTCGCATAAAACATGGTAGAAAATACTGAAAAAACAATGAACCCTAATTATTCCTTTCATTCTCAATTTGCAACTTTGTGAACAAGTTGCTGCCGCCATGATCTTTGGTAAGGGTTTGGACTGAACTGGAGCTCGAAACTTGAGTTCATACTGCTGCTTCATGTCAATTTTTTAAATATTTCCACAAAGAAATGTGTGGTAAGCTTTTCTTTAGACAAATATAGACATTTTGAGCTTGTTTTTCGAAGTCATCTTCAGGCTTTATAGCCACGGCTTATCATCATTTCTTCTGATTTATTTCTCATGTATTTTCCTTTCATTTCTATGAAAAATGCTTAAAAATTTGGAATAGAATATGGGTCTTCATTTAATATGTTGAATGATGCCGCCATTGGAGTATCTTGGGCTCGAGTTTTGCCATTCCTTGCTTCTTTTGTCAAATTTTTTTAGAGGGGTTTATAATAACAGTGTCCGATAAGTCACATTTCTTTACCAGATAGACATTTTAATGAGTTTTGAGGGCCTTTATAGGCTTTACAACCATGGCCTCTTTATTATCTCAGCTATTCTTCTTATCTCTATTTCTGTATTCTCATGGTTGCATCCTTTATTCTTTCTTGTTATTTCCATTTGTAAGGGTTTCATCTAGTTATGGCCAAGAGTTTTATCTTACCACTATTCTATTTGTCTTGAGCTATTTTTTTTGAGCACCTTTCATTGATTTGTAAGGGCGCGACTTTGCATGTTGGTTATTCTTATTTTGAATACTGTAAATGTTGATATCGTTCAAACTCTTTGTGGATGAAAGCTTCCATTTTACACCATTTACTTATAGATTGCTTTATGGCATGCTTTCAAATACATGGTCGCTATTGTTTTTGATACAAGAAATGCAAATCATGAAAATTGATTTACTGTCCTCTTGATGACAATGCTGAAGTTGCTATGAAGTCAATGCAACCTCAAATACCCACACCTTTATTATTCATTGTTGTAGATTAATAGTATGAGACTGCTAATCTGTTCATTGTCTTGCAAGAATGGCATCATGTCTGCCATGGTACCGTGCTTTAATCACTGCATCATGCCATAGATTGTGTATATGTGGCTATCAACTGTCCATGTTCTTCTTTTAAATGTACCATCTACTGAATGCAACATATCATGGAACAATATTTACTTTGTGATTGCTCCTATCCGGGAATGCCATTATCATTTGATACATCATTTATTCCTAAGAACATTTAAAAAATAATCCCATTATGACACCTTGGTTATTGAAAATCTCTTGATAAAAAATATGGCTGCAATTATACTGATGTTCCTATTTGAACCATAAAAATGCAAAAATGTAAATTGCATTAGTGTCCCTATAAATTGCAAGTATCTTCTTTATTTCTTTATGAAATGCTAAATAACTCATGTCTCTTAGTTGAAAGCTTGAGTTCCTGTAAATGAACTTCTCCATTTTTTTTCTATGGTGTCCCATTCGATGAGGAAACTTATGCATTTGCATATGGTTCTTGTTTCAGCTTCATTCACTATATTGAAAAGTCGCATGATGACTGTGTTGTTCATCTCATTGTTTATGAGTTGGGCTCAACCCTTGTGGGAGCCACATTTCTCACCACTCATAACAATATCTGTTGATTGAAATGATCTGATTATACCTGTTCTTACACACTAAACAAACATATAAGAAAAATAATTGAAGCTAAAAGCTTCCATTAAACTTTGTGCCTTCTGATCATATCATTTTCATTTGTTCAAATCATCTGATGAATGCCTAATTGAGTGTGTATTACATTTCTATTGGTAATATAGGAATGAGGAAGGATGTGATTTATCATTGCTCTAACATCACCTTTCAACATTCTTGCAAGAAACCATGGAGTTTGGAGCTGAAACAACCTAGAGACACTCAGACACAACAACTTGAAGACCTTGAGTAAAAATGATTCATCATTATAGGAAATGATGAATCATTCCCCTCCTTTATGTTTACATTATCTTCAGTTGTGTAGTTTACAACCTTACTTGTATTCATTATTTGATTAAGAAAATCAAATTAAGTTACTCCCACGGCTTGTGTGGGACTTTGGTTTTTACAATATGAATAAAGTAGCATTGCTATGCAATTTAATGATTTCTTCTATTACAAACATTTGCATAATAACACCCTTAATTCACAAGTAATTGGATTCTGGAATAGAATGAATACTATAGTAGAAATATTGTACCTTTCGATGAGAAATGCAATTAAGCTTTGCCTATTTTGTGCTGTAGCTAAAAATAGGTAACAATTTTCATCTACACAAATTGAGCTACCCCGTCTTCCCTCTCCAAGCCTCGAGATTTGTTGGTTTCCTTGCTCAAACAATATCCTTTAACTAAGTCTCCACATGGAAGCAGAGTAGATCAAGGAAGGAGAAGTGGCATAGAATGGTGTGGCAGAGAAAACATTGAGGCCGTGAACTCCAAAGAGAGCAAGAGGGAGTCCATCTATGATGCGTGAATCTCACAAAGTCAAAACTGAAACCCTCCCTCCTCCATTTCACTTTTGACGCCCATATTTTCTTTTTTATTTTCTATTATTTCCCCTCATTTCATTTTTGGCACCCATATTTTCATTTTTATTTGTGTGACTAATTATTTAGTCATTTTTATTTGTGTGACTAATTATTTAGATGTGTTTTTTATTCGTCGATCAAATTAGTCAGTTATAATTGTGTTGCAAAAAATTAGTAGAATTTAGTCATTTTTAATTGTCGTGACTAAAATTTTTAGTCACGTAGTCATTTATTTGTCAAATTCTACTAGTGGGTGGCCAAAGAAAAATTCAAGCTGATGGAAGATGGAAAGGTGGAGATAAACAAAAAAGAAGTGGCTTTCGTGAATTAGTGGCTATACTGTAGTGGCTTCACCAAACCTAACACATGGGACCCCAAGACCAACATATAAAATGAAAAAGTCAAGAATGTAGTCAAAGAGAAGAAAGACTAAAAATATAGCAGTAGTAGGACTTTTGTTGGTTATTGAAATAGTAAAATTTATTTTTCAACAACCCTTTTGTAAACTATATAATTCAGTAGTCCCATTTTCTGTAAATAGGGATAGACATGTAACTATCACAAGAATCTCACTTTTGTAAAGAAAAAAAAATAATGTAAATAGTATGCTTATGTATAGATAGGTGAAAGATGAATCACTAAGGGGCAAATAATCAACATGTAATGATGGATTTGCATGATCCTTTTTTGTAAGCTATTATGAATAAAAAAAAATACATATGCTTAGTAGTAATGTAATACAAAAGGAACTAATTACAATTAAAATTTTGCATTTGATTCATGATTGGAAAAAATATAGGAATGAAGATTATGAATTTAATTCATATATAGAATCTATTCTACAATAGAGAATAAAGGGATGTAGGTGAAATGGAACTAAGTTGGTGAAAAGAAATTTCACACATTTGAATGGTCAAGGAAGACATGGAAACAAAAAAGGGATTGGATGATCTATGGAGAAGAATTGAATGCAGTCATTGGGATTAAAACCCTATTTTTTAGATTGCTAACACTTTTTGACTATTTTAAAAATGGTTTTTCACTTGCTATTTGAAAAAAGTAAACTTTTAAATTCCAATAGAATATTTTTTATTATTTAATTAAAAAAATTACCTTGTATATAGTAGTGGACCCTCCAATCCATGTTCTTTGTTTTTGAAAAATACTCTATACCCCTTTTGAACAAGTTGCCCACTTCTCATCAAATTATCTTTTAGTCCAAGAACAAAATATACATCAAAAATAAAAAATTCTCCCCCTTCTTGGTTAGAATATTGATCTTTCCTTTTTCCCATAATTGATACTTTTGTTGTCATTTCCTATTGTGACATCAAAAATAAAGAAAATTATCCCCCTTCTTGGTTACAATATTGATGTTTCCATTTCCTATAATTGATACTTTGTTGTCATTGCCAATGTGACGTGTGATTTTATATTCTCATCCAAAATGGAAAAAATTTCTAGGTTCCCTATCATGTGATTGTTGCATCTTGAGTCTAAAAATGATACATCATTTTTATTTTCTTCTACAATATTTCATGCTAAGAACATACTACCCTAGTTTTGGTTTTGTCTAGTAAAGTTTACATTTTATTTTCTAGTTTCATATTATTTCTTTCTACATTCATTTGAATAATGTCCACAAATTCTGCACTAATGTCATTGAACTTGGAATTCGTCATACCTTTAGCCTTGAGAATGATTTTTACTTTATTTTTGGTTGTTACCTCTTCCACTTGAATTTTTTGGGTTGGTTTTTCCACCTCTATAGGAATTTCTTCCTCCACCTTTGAAATTCGATCTTCCTTTTCCTCTACCATGACTAATTAAAACTTGTGTTTTGAAAGCATGCTGCAAAGATAAGTTTGATGACATAATTAGCCTATGATCATGATAAATAAGGGATTCATGAAGCTCATCTACAAAAAAAGGGATTTTTTTGTCTCTTCTATGGCCACAATAATGGATTCAAACCTTGTGGGTAAATCCTTTAAATTTTTTTCAGCTATTTTCCTATCTTCAAGAGTCTCACCATGAGATTTGGTTTGATTAATTAGTCCAATAATTTGAGTGATAAATGAATATACAGATTCATAATCTTTCATGTATATGGTTTTAAAATCTCTTCTTAACACTTGTAATTTAGAAATTTTCACCTTGTCTATTCCTTGATATACTATTTGGGTTTACCCCATGCCCATTTTCACTTTGTTTCTATTTTGATCCTTGGAAAAATTCTCTCATGCATTGCTTGAAGGATGTCAAAAATATCTTTGGAGTTATTTTTATTATCCTTGAGTAAATCCTTCTCTTCTTGAGATAAAACATTATACGCTAAGTTGTATTAGCTGGTTTTGGGAAACCATTCTCTACAAGCACCTATATGTCTTGAGAATTGAAAAATACCTTCATTGTGATTGACCAATAATTATAGTTTTTATCATTGAAGTAGGCAATTTTTTAATTTGTTAAGCTTGAGCTTGAGGTTGCCATTATTGATTGTAAAGACCTATGTTGAATAATATCTTAGCTTCTTGAAAACATTTAGGTTTGAAATTTTTTAGCTTTGATAACCTTAAGCTCTGATATGAGGTGAAGGAGAAAGGAAGAGGTAAAAATAAACTACAAAAAATAGAGATTAAATAGATGATGAATTGGAAATTGTTATATATTTATAGATAATTCAAAGTATAAAAAAATGATAACATAAAAAATGGCACAAAGATTTTTCTCTTTCATTCATTCATTCAGAAGAATAAAATAGATTCCTTTAATATTTGCTTCTTCAATTTTTTTTGATTGATTAAGCAGGGAAAGGGCCCTAACCCTTACAAGGAGAAAAATAGACCAAAGAACAACAATCAATAAGAACAACACAAAGACAAAGAAAAAAAGAGAAATGCTTCCCCAACTAACCAATCAAAAACTCAACCTATGCCCTTCGCATCAAACCAAATATCTCTATCATCCATGCCAAAAAAATGAGTCCACCACAAAATTAGGTTATAACCACATAACCTTAAGGCATTGTCCAAACCTAAAATAGAAATAGTAATATAGATATGACAAGATATATTTTAGTTCAGGCCCCACTGGCCAATGTCAACATTATCATAAAAAAGACTAGCTAAAAACCCATAGAGATAAGCATCAAAAAGAGAGAAAAAAAAGCTCGAGATCAAGCATCCTTGATCAAATTCCAAGCCTTTAGCAGGTCTTCAACAGTGTCTTCAAACTTCTCCTTAGGCTCGATCTTTCCAAAAATTTCAGCATCATCTTTAGTCACCATTTTCCTCTGCTGCTTTTTAATTTTACCTTGGCTTGATACCGTGGCCATCACAAATTTTTTCATGACCGAATCCACCACCTTGAAAAGGCCTAGAATCTTCTTTTATTAGCTTCCTCTTGCACAAGTTTTTCTAACCTTTCCATTCTTTCCTCCACCCTTTGAATTTTAGTTGTGTCAAAACCTTGCAAATTCATTTCCCCAGGGTTACCAATCTCCAATGCCTCCATGTTATTTTCCACATCTCCAATATTTCCCACATCTCTGTCATTTTCCTTTTCATCATCCTACATCTCCTCTTGCTGTGACTCCCCTTCCCCATCCTCATTGCAAGCAACATCCTTGTCTTCCAACACCGATTCCTCCTCTTCAGTAGACTCCTCCCCAAGGCTATCCGAAATTTCCTTGGGAGAGAAAGCAATATCCTCTCTTACCTTCTTCCCTTTAATATCCTGGGCCCTAGTTGAGCACTTTTCATCTGAGCTTCTCAAATTTTTACTACTATTAGACCCTTTAGACGCCACCAAAGAAATCCTTGTAGACCTTCTACCAACCGGAGTAGAACACTCAAGACTAACGTCCTTGTCATCCATAATCATGATAGTGTTGGCCTCAACCCCCAACTACTGGATAAGCATCTTTCTTTTTTTGTTCATAGTAGGGATAGTAGGGGAAACATTTCATTTTTTTAGGAGTGACTGTAAGCAAGTCTGACCAAGTAGAGTCAACTGGGTTAGGAGAAGTCTTAGTAGATTTTTTGATTGGGGAATGGGAATGGCTCTCGATAAGCTCTATTTTCATAGAGCTCTTGGGGGTAGGGTTTTCAAGTGAATTAAGGAGAAGATTTCTCTGCAGGTAAGTAGCAATGACATATTTACAAATGGCTCAAATAAGACCCTGATGTAATGGTAGATCAACTCCATTGGTGAGACTCTGGCTCAGGGAAGAAAATAGGAAGAAATGCAGGTTAATCATTTCAATGTGTCAAATATGGTTCAAGATTAGGAAGTGGTAGCCATGAACAAACTAAAACCTACCTTCAAGTGTAAATTATTTCATCACAAAAAAACATGTTATGGTATGAGGGTGAAAGAAAAACCCTAGAATAACCAGTCTGGAATCTTTGTGCTTTTTCCTTATCCACAAAAAAATCTCAATATAGGATTGGTACTTTCCATTACTTACCTTTGCCACCTTCTTCCCTTCATAGGCCAGCCTTGTCGCCATAGCAATGAGATTAGCATCCACCATAAAATTTAGACCAGCCATCTCCACTTCACCATCCTTCCAAGTGTTCACGAACTTATAGCTCAATTGCTTGTTATATCCTTCCATAGCAGCAAAGTACGGGGTAAAGCCAACCATCTCAAATAGACTCCACAATTCCAAATTCTTTCTCAGAGAATCATATTGACGTGACTCCATCCTTTTCCTAGGGCCTCCCATGGAGTTATCCTTGCCAAAGTAATTCTTTGGAAGGAGGATAAAATCATATTTTTTTCCCTCTTCATTCACAATAGTTGCATCCAATAGCTCAAAATTCTCAGTATTGATGGAGACTTTATGGTTTTTCATTTGAGAAAATAGCGGATAAAAAAAATTTGGTAGATTGTATAAAATAATCACTTTTGAAGAAAAGACAGTAATCATCTTTTCGACCTCCTTCATTATGAACTCTGACATCTCTGCCACCCTTAATATTCATGAATATTCTAATTTTAATACTTTCAATCTCATCCATACCAACACATGTGAAAGTGTCATTTCCAAAATCAAACTCAAGATTTTTATTGGTGCGAATGATTTTCCCAAAATTATCATTTAGAACTTTCATTTTGGAGCATGAGGTGCCCCAAATCATCTATCCTTTCCATCTCACACTTTTAATTTCTTTGGGATTTGGTATATCTCTACACACATTCCACCCATTCCATCTTGTCAACTCACCTAGATGCCACCAAGGATAAACCCACTTGAAATATGGACGACACATCACTCCACCTCTTTTAAAAACTTTAATTCTGTCCATGATTAATTGACACTCACATTCTTCCCTTCGCTCCAGATTTATTTGAATCAATTGTTTCTTTTATTTGGTTAGATAGATTGGAGAAATCCAAGTATTTTAACACTTCTTGTCTGAGGCCAAAATTTTCCATGTAGCATCGACAACCTTATTTCCTTCCCTAAAAGTATGGTAGATTTTGTAGGTTTGAAAAGACTGTAGCATATTTTTACAATCATCCAAAAGGTCTTTTATTTCCAAAGGATCCTTAGCTATATTATTCAAATAATTAATAATAAGCTTTGAATCGCCTTCAACAATAACATTCAAATACCCAAAGTCTTTGAGATAGCTTATTCCTACCCAAACAACAAAGGCCTCAACAAAATTGTTGGTTACTGTACCCAAGCCTTTGCTGTAACTGACCAAATATATATCACGTTCATCTCTAATCACTCCACCTGCTCTTGCCATTCCAGGATTCCTTTTTGAACATCCATCAAAATAGCATTTTACCACCTTGGATCTAGGGGGATCCAAACTGTGTTGCTTCTAATAATTTGTTTAGCCCAATTAACATTGTTAAGGTCATGGGAAATCCCCCACTATTGATTTATTCTTAATTCATGAAAGGAAGGCCCTTTCCTTGACTTGGTATACTTGCAACTTTCTATGTTTTCTTGGATCTGTTTACTTATAATCATACATATCTCCTTACTAATTTTAGCAAAATATCTAAAAATTCTATTATTTCTCTTTCCATGGACCCCAATTGAGGAATGGGGGAACTTGTCTCCAAAGGTCAAGAATAATTCTGTGAGAGTAAGGACATAATCTCCATCCTTCAACAAACATTTTGATAGAGGTAGGGAAAACCCATTCCACCATTAGATTGTTTAGGGAAAAATCCCAAACTTCTTGGGCATAGGGGAATTGAAAGAAAAAATGCATAATATTTTCTTCTTCTTCATTGCACAGATAACATTTATTGGCTAGATACCAACCTCTTTTCTTAATATTGTCATAAGAATCTTACCATTTATTATAGCACACCAAAAGAAATTGATCTTTGGGATTAAGTTCTTACACCACACCATGTTCCAATTAAAGATTCCAAGATTCAGGGGATGCAAATCCATAGTCTCATAGGCAGACTTAATTGAAAACCTCCCTAAAGCATTTTTTGTCTAGATCCATTCATTCTTTTTGTTTCTTGAAAAAAATTCTGGATCCCCAATTAGTCTCAACAGAGAGTCCAATGAAGAATCCTGATTTTGCTGTCTACCACCCCTGAGAACAACATTATTCAAATAGTACTTGAAGTCAATCCATTGTGGTTTCAATCCTTCCCAATTTAAATAATTAGAAACCTTCTTGCCAATGCTTCTTTTTAACTCGATTCTTATCTACAGAAGACTGTCATTAGCCGATAAAGGAACACAAGTGGACCAAGCATCTTCCCAAAAATTAGTACCGAGTCCATTTTTGATTCTCAATTTTGCTCCTTTAGTGAGGGTTCCTCTTACTTTTAGGAGGTTATCCCAAAAGACAAAGCTATAAGGTAGCTCCTTTTTCCTGAGAAAACAACAAGCATCCTTGTTATTCAGGTATTTAGCCATTAGAATCTGAACCCAATCCTTTTCTCCCTCCAGAAGAAACCAACCCATTTTTTCCACTAGAGCTTTGTTAAACATTTTTTATTCTTCAAAGTCCTAGACCTCCTTCCCTCTTTAGAGTGCAAACAGTTTCCTATTTGATGAGTGTCATTATTTTTCTTTCTTCTACTCTAGACCATAGGAATCTTCTTTGAATCATTTCAATTTTCTCAACAATATAGGTAGGGATGCTAAATAGAGATAAGTAGTAGATAGGAATGTTTTGTGGGGAAGCTTTTAGGAGTTGTACCTTTCTAGCAAATCTTAGTAATTTACCCTTCCACCCAACAAGTTTATTCTGGATCTTTTCCATAATGTAATTCTAGTAGTACTAATGGGATTTTTGGATATTAAAGGTAGCCCCAAATAAGTAGCTGGAAATTCAGCCTCTTGGCATCCTAATAAATTTGTAACTTTGTCCTTAACAATCTGGCAAGTGTTGAAAAAATAGATTTTACTTTTCTGATAATTGATGAATTTTCTAGATAATTTAGCATATTTATCTAGGATATCCTTACATCGTTTTGCTTCTAAAATAGAAGCCTCCCCCATGAGGATAGTGTCATCAATGAACTGTTGGTGTGAAGTAAGGGAAAGGGAAGAAGCAGAAAAAAATCCTTTTAAAGTTTTATTATCAAGCTATTTTTGAATATTTCGGCCCAAGGCTTCAACAACAATAATAAATAAGGAGACAAAGGGTCCCCCTGTCTCAGGCCACGACCCAAAGAGAAGAAGCCTTTAGGAACCCCATTGATCAGGATAGAATATATTAGAGTAGTGAAACATGATCTAATAAGATTGGGTAATTTACCATTGAATCCAAATTTCTCAAGAGCAACAAATAAAAAATTCCAAGAAACCAGATCATATGCCTTAGAGATATCCAATTTCAAAGCCATACCCTATTTTTTGCTGTGATCCATCAAGTGTAAAACCTCATGGGTGTAAATAGTAGCACCCAATATTTTGTTCCTTGGACAAATCTCTTCTGATTGACAACAATCATTTTACTCAAGACTAATTTCAACTTGTTAACCATAATTTTAGAAAAAATATTGTAGGTGGTGATGCACAAGCTAATAGGCCTATAATCATTCATAGAAATAACATGACAAGATTTAGGGATTAGAGCAATAAAAGTGGTATTTATTTGATTTAAAAGCCTTCCTGATCTGAGGAAATCCCTGACAACACTGAACAAGTCAAGAGAGATAATGTCCCAATAGACTTAGAAGAAACTTGGGGGAAATCCATCCGGTCCTAGCGATTTAAAGGTTCCAAAAGAAAATAAAAATCCTTCACCTCATTCATAGAAACAACTTTAGACAATTCTTTTAAATCTGGCTCTGAGATAACATGAGGGATAACTTGCAAAAAAAATCCAGAACATAATTATCAACCTTTGGAAGATCAGGGAAGTTTGAGAAAAAGGAAACAACCTCCTTTGCAATGTCCTCTTCATTAACAAGTCTTGTGCCATTAGCAATAATTAAAGATCTGATTTTGTTTCTTCCCCTGTGTTTTAGGGTGGATTGATGGAAACAAATTGTATTTATGTTCCCTTTCCTTAACCATTGGATTCTTGATTTTTATTTCTAGAAAATTTCTTCCTTTTTGTTTATTTTATACCATTGATTTCTCAACTCCCTTTTTTTTCTACACATATCATCATCCATAAATCCCATCTCCATAAGACCTTGAATCTCCTTAATTTTCATGTTTAATTCTTTCTTAGTGGAAAATATATTCCCAAACGAATATTTGTTCCACCCTTTGACTTTTTCTTTGACTCTTTTCAACTTCTGGGCTAATCTATACATTGGAGTGCCATCACAAGGAAGATTCCACCATTCCTCAACCAAAGATTTGAAGTCTAAATGAAACAACCCCATTATGTCATATCTAAAAGGATAAGGCCTTATAGTCATTTTATCATCCCATTCCAGGAGAATAACACTATAGTCTAACCCTGTTTTAGGGAAAGCAGTAAGAGATAGATCTTGCAAAATGTTGAAATTAGAGGAAACAAGAAATATGCCCAATTTAACCTGTATAAGATGACTTCCCTACCGCTCATTAGACTAGGTAAAGAGAGAAAAATTTAGAGGAATGTCCATTAACCCCCCTGAGTTAAGGAAATCATAAAGGTCCAACATACTATAAAAAAAGTCTATAAGACCTCCACTTTTTTCAAAGGGGTATAGCGGGGAATTAAAATTCCCCCAAGCATCTAGTTCTCATCTTTTCCATCAGCAATGATTCCTTCCAACATGTTCCATAAGTCAAGTCTGTCCAATGTTGAGTTGGGACCTTAAATATTGACCAGATTCCATTTGACCGAGGTAACACTATCTTCCATATTGACTAAAAGACTTTTTATTACTCAAATTCACTTATTCTGACAAGCCTAGATGAGTTCCAACAAGTGGCAATCCCTCCTGAGGCACCCTCAACATCAATGACTTCAAAAATAGCTCCATGCCAAATCCATCTTAGCACTTTCTCAAAGTTGTCTTTTTTCATTTTAGTTTCTTGAATCAGTAAAACATCTGATTTCACATAAGCTAGACAGGATTTTAACAAATGCTATTTATAGGGGCCATTAATTCCCCTAACATTCTAGGATAGCATACACATCATAACAAACGGGGGAAGTAGTATCACTTGATACTACACAAAGAGGGAGAGGATCTCCCCTTACTTCTTTTTGGACTTACTCCCTGCCAGGGAGTCACTAGTTCTCTACTTACCCGCAACCACATCTCTTGTTGTTTCTAAAATTCTCGACTCTTTTAATTGGGGTATTTCCCACTTTATTATTGCCTCCTACATCTGGTTTCTTCTTTTTCCTTGATTTTTTATTTATCCAATCTTCATCAACCAATCCCTCCTTTTGGGGAGAGCAAGAGTTTATGCTTCCTTTACTTTTTTCATATTTCCCTTTCATATTTTTCTCTTCTGGTGTATGATTCTCCCTAAAAAGAGGTTTAGATGCAGGGAACCTAAGAGAGGGAGTTTGAATTATTTATTTTTACCTAAAAATATCACCCTCCTTAGGAAGCACACCCTACAGATCACCCTCCACCAGAACATGAGACTTTTCCAAAGGATGTGGGGAGGAGAGCCCATTAGTAGTCTCCTCCAAAAAAGTATCAGTCACATTTTCCTTTTGAACATCCTCATTCGAGGTTAGACCTTCCTCCTCTCGCAACTTTAGGAGATACATCCTAGCCTTATAAGATAGAATCAAGGCCTTAACAGGAGTTGGGGTTTCAAGCTCCTTCATCAGGTTCATTGGGACTACATTTTGCAAATGAGAACTCTATTGGGTTTCAATTTGAGGCTTCTTAGGTTCCAGAGGGGATTTGTTGCATACATCCTATAAATGTTGAAACTTATTACATCCTTGGCAATATACCATAGCTCTTTCATACTCCAGTGGTTGAACCCATCTTTCAAACTTTGATTTTAGAGTAACAGAGGTGGGTAGAACTGTGTTGATAATAATATTGACACACATTCTAGCATATACCAATCAGGTCTTAAGAAGGGTTACTTTATCCACCATAACCAAGGTCCCAAAAGAATCAACAATCCCTTTAAAAAATTTTTGGTGCCAAACTTCTAATGGCAAGCTAGGGAGCCTGACCCAGGTAGGGTCAACTTTCCCCAAGTCAGCAGAAGCATCAAACCCTGGTTTCCACTTACACAAATACAAAATATTCTTAAATTTTTTATCAAAATCCCATGGGCCTCCTGTGAAAACCTTTATCATATCCTCAGGTAAACAAAAAATGTCCTTTATGCATAGAACAAATAGAAATGCTACCCTTGAGATTCCAAGTGTCAGTGGCCCACTTGCATACTTGGTCAATATTTGGATGACCAACAAAGAAATTAACCACCAAGGATAGCTTTAGGCTCTACAAAGCATCATTCAAAATAAGATTTGGGACGTCCAATTCATTCCCCACAATAGTACAAAAAGCAGACATAGATTCTTGAGGTGCCTTAGTTGAAGCCCTTTCTCCAATGAGATTTTCCACATAAGAAGCTATCCTTTTGCTAGTAACTAGAATGTCCTTACCCCCTGGAGAAGAAACAACCTTGTTCAAACCCCTAGGGAAGGAGCATGTGAAGCACTAGGCAAAAATTTAGTTCCCCCAGAAGGAGATGGCACACCATTCAGGGAAGAAGCAGAGTGCTTAGGTGGGGGAGCCCTAATGGGGCCCCTGCTAGGTTGATTCATCAAGCTAAAAAAGATAAAAAAATTGAAAAAGGAGCGCACATGCATTGCATAGCCCTAATTGTTGTGTTGTTAACTTGTAACAATAGTAGACCATACTCTTTCCATACATATGATAATATGGAAGACTACCTTTTTACAACACATATGCCTAGTAGTAATGTAATACAAAAGGAATTAATTACAATTAAATTTTGCATTTGATTTATGACTAGAAAAAATCTAAGAATGAAGATTATGAATCTAATTCATATTAGAATCTATCCTGCAACAAAAAAAAAGATATAGGTGAAATGGAACTAAGTTGGTAAAAGGAAATTTCACATGTTTGAATGGTCAAGGAAGACATGACAACAAAAAAGAGAGTGGATGGTCTATGTAGAAGAATTAAATGCAATCATTGGGAATAAAACCTTTTTTTTATCTCTAACACTCTTTGACTATTTAAAAAATTATTTTTCACTTGCTATCTAAAAATGTAAAATTTTAAATTCCAATAAAACATTTTTTTTTCACATTTAAAAAAACTTCATCATGTATGCAGTAGTGGACCCTCCAATCCATGTTCTTTGTTTTTGAAAAATACTCTATACCCTTTTGAACAAGCTTCCCACTTCTCATCAAATTATGTTTTAGTCTAAGAATAAAATGTACATCAAAAATTAAAAAAACCCCCTTTCTTGGTTAGAATATTGATGTTTCCTTTTCCTATAATTGATACTTTGTTGTCATTTCCCATTGTGACATCAAAAATTAAAAAATAACCCAATTCTTGGTTGGAATCTTGATGTTTCTTTTTACCACAATTGATACTTTGTTGTCATTTCCCATTGTGAAATCTACTTTTGTATTCTCATCCAAACTAGAAAATATTTCTAGGTTTTGTGTCATGTGATTGTTGCTCCCTAAATGTAAAAACCATACATCCTTTTTATTTTATTCTACAATATTACATGCTAAGAACATACTACCTTGGTTTTGGTTTTCTCTTGTAGAATTTGCATTGTGTTTTTGTTACCTAATTGTGCTTTTTAGCCCAATTAGGTTAGGTTGGGACAACACTAATATTTTCTACTTTGAAGAAGGAGAAAGGTACACCAAATATTCTGCTAAAGTTACTCATAATCATACAAATAGTGCCATGAAATGAATTTTCAATTTTCATTATGCAATTGCTTTATAGAAAGGAGGAATAGTACACAAAATTTTGCATAAAGTAGCTGTTTAAATTCATCACAAGAAATATGCTTACAAGTTTCCCACACAAGCCATGTGAATAACTGAATAATATGTAATAAAATATAAATTGTACTTCTAGAAGTAAAAGAAGACATGTAAGAGAAAAGGGATATGTCATTGCTTGAATGATGAACCCCATTGTTGATTAGCTACATCTTCAATTCCTTTGTTGCTAGCTCCAGAGGTTTCTGCAAGGGACAAAGAAAATGATGTTAGAGCTCAGGATTCCATGTCTCTTATATGCCAAACCATCATATATACAACCCACTTCTTGGTAAGAATCAAACTAGAGAGTTAAAGGTATTTCAAGATCAAATACATAGTTATCAAGAAGATCTAAGAAAAGTAAAGATCATCTAATCATCATGAGAAGCTATGGGCTTCTTAGTTTTCTTAACTTATTTGTTGACTGTGCAGGTATAGGAATAATCTTATCATACAAATCAACAATAATCATATGAGGGTGCAGTGGGAGTTGGTGCTGCAAAACATAGAAATGGAGTAGAATGCATATTGTTTCAACCTCATTTTAAAGTGTCTATGATAATATAGGAGCACATAATTTATGTACTTGGGTACAATTGAGAAATAGTTATGCAGTAGCTGAAGGATAGTCACAACCTTTTGCACAGTCATTAACCATCATGAAAGGAATTGACAAATTTTGACATTAGTTTCAATGGGAAATACTTATTACAAAGATCAAGTGGTTGCAAGAAAAGTAGCAACCCTTTAAGGAGGAAATGCAAATATAAGGTAGTGACAACCAAAGTCAATAAATGAAAAGGAAGGAAGCCTTTTCATTGGTGACAGTGAGCAACATTAAGAACAAGTAACTGTACAATCTTTGAAGCAAGGGACTATACAATCATTAAAAGATAATCAACTAAATGCAAAAAGATAGTCACAATCATAACCAAGAATATCAAGAATGCTTGGAGGACTTTGAAGGTAGGTTTGTGTATTAAGAAGACATTCTACTTAATGCAAGTGATAGTTAAATAAAGGGTAACTTCCTCCTAGGTGCTAAGGACATTCCTATGTCCAAGGTGAATAAATAATAGGATTGAGTAGGGACATTTCACAACATTAAGAGCACAAGACTGAGTTAGAGAAGGACAGTGAGAAGGGTATACTGTCAAGTTGCATACTGAAAACAAAATCACAGTGCTAATCATGTTTAGTGCAGGCCTACTATGCAAAGGAATAGAGATAGTCATAGTGGAAAACTTCAAGAAGCATCCAAAGATTGAATGTATGGGTTCTTGCAATAAAATCACAGTTATTTGTGAGTGATAAATTACTTTTTTATCTAAGGCATGTAGGAGACATCAAATGGGAATAAAGGATGATGAACTATTTTCCATGAAGATTATTAACCATGTTAATAGTGGACTCATGAGGCACAATTACTCCTTTGAAGCGATGAGTTGATGAGGATGATAGGGGTTTAAAAAACAACAGTGACAAGAGGTAACGATAATGGGAGATAGTCTTATGAAAGATGCATTGATAGAGATCATCATGGAATAGTTCAAAGTGGAAGATGGTCCAAACACATGGATAATGAAATCTTCGTAAGGACAACCAACAAAGCATTGAGGATAGTAAAAAAATACAACATAATAGCAATGGTAACAGTCAAAGGGTAGACTCAAGGTAATATAGATTATTAAGATTTTAATAAAATTCTGCCACAACCATACAAAAATAATGTCCTTTGAGGGACATCAAAAGGGTAGTTGGTTATAACAAGATAGCCACAAAATCCTACCATGGTGATGGTTTTGGAAAAATAGAGCAACATAAACTAAAGCTAGCATGCACAATCCAATGACTTCATAAAGAAAGATAGCCCACTAGAATGAATAAAGAGGTTTAAAGTTTAAGTGTAGATCATGATAAAAGGGACGATATGCATATGACAATACAATTTCTTATGATATTCAATGACAATCATAACTGTGTTTTGACGAAAATGAAGAGAATTTAATGGATATGAAGAAGACAACTACTATAGATCATAACATGAAAGTAACAACAAAGGACAATGCAATGAATAGTTCATATTGTTTACAAGTGACAGTCACCTATATGATGGTGAATGGTAATTGAAAGAACCATATACTATGACAAAAATGTCAAGATAGTCCTTTGAGACAACCATTGCATGAAGGGAAGTGTCCATGGCAGTTGAATGGAGATCATCATTCTCAGTTGAGAGAAACGTTGAAGGGAATTCTTGAAGACCTAGAAAGAACATAGCATATATGATGCAATAAGACAGTGATAAAGAATGAAAACAATAGTAGGAGCAAGCAAAGATGTGGATCTAGGTTTTATCTCTCAAACTCAAGTAATACAGTGAAGGTTTTCTTCAAAAGAGCCATGACCTATTAGAGGTCTTAGGGTTTCAATGGATTTTGAAACCCTATGAGCATAGTGAAACCTCAAACTGAAAACCTGTAAAGATGCTTACAAGAAACACAAAGAATAGAGCATTTTTTTATAATTTATTTCTAGGAAAATAAAGAAATATCTTACGTTTTCAATAAATGGATCAGTAGATAGAAGCAAAGACAAAGATAAAGAAAGATCAAGACCTCATGATCATGAAATACCACAAGAAATAACCAATTTCATCATCTTTTTTTCACAACCAGAGCACTTGCAATTTTTTTTTCACAAATATGAAAATCTCAGCATTTTCCTTCAAGAGAGTGGCTTACCAACAAGGAGGAAAAATTCATCCATCCATAGTCTCAGAAGCTTCAAACCCTTGGTGGTAGGAACAATAGTTGAAAACATTACAGGTGAAAATGAATGCAAAGTGAGCCTGTGGTTAGGGTTTAGACACTTCTTTCAAGTTTCTCAAATGAAGCCCTGGTCGACCAAAGTGTCTTATTTTCACCTTTATTTCATAAAATTGCATGGGGTTTAATACTTAGGCTGTGGTCAAGACCTTTCTTGACATTTTCCTAGTAGAGTGCATGTTGGATTTATGGAGATTTTGCCACATATGCAATATTTTGACCTTTTTATGGTCTTTCTTCAAATTTTGGTACCTAGAAGCAGAGTACTCTCCTTTGCATACTCACAAGAGATGTATTAGTTTATTTTAACACTTATTAAGGGAATGATCAATTAATTACCTTAGTACTTGTTAGAATAACTATGATATTAGGTTGTTTTAACATTTATTAAGGTAAGTAACTGTTATTGTTACCTTTAATACTTGTTAAAATAGACTAAGAGGTGCCCTCTAAATATGCAAAAAAGAAGAGTTGAGTCAAAATTAGTTGAATTGAGGTGTTATGCATGCATTTGGAGTTCTATCTTTGACTTCAAGTCAAATTGAGGTGTTTTTGGAGTTCTCTTTGATCAAACAACTTGAGAAGGGGAGTTTGGAGCTAAATTAGCTCAAATTGGAGCAATTATGAGCCCTCTTTTTTAGGATTTTCTATTTTGCTCGTGCAACATCTTGGGATGGATATTTTGGAGTGTAGTTGACTACAGTTGACTCCTCTTGGAACTTTGGGACTGATTTTATATTATACGAGGGGAAGCTTATGATTTTTCCTTAGTCCTTAATTTTTGTCCTCTCTTGCACATTGAAGAGAGACATAGAGTTTTGTAGCTCAACATATTTTTACAATTTTGATACAACAACAAATATTTCAACTTATTTTTTCAGTTATTACAGAGATTCTTTCTATTATTCAATAAAATCAGGTGTTTACCTTCTCTTTTTTAGGTGTTGTGTCTCTTATGAATGATCTTGATGAAAATTTAATGTGTTTTAGTATCAAAATCTTTAAATTTCTGTCTCATTCATGGTTGCATGTATACAAAATCAGTTAATCATCACAAGTCATAGATTGTGCCATTGACTTGTCTTATATTCCAAGTTGTGAAAATTTGTTTTCCTTCAAAGAAGATAGATATATCAAGCCTTTTTATGAAGTATTTATGTGATTAGATTTCCCAAAATGAGCTGTGTAAATAGATCTTTTGTGAAGTAGTTGTGAATCAGGCTGCATGTTAGTTACATTTTTGTGCATTACCTCCTAGAATTAGCTTTTCCCTTTTATCAACTATCTTTCTTCCTTTTTCCCACAAAAATTCATTAGCTTCTAGGACATCTAAAGGGGAAACGACCCATAATATGAAGATTCATCTTCATCATGAGAAACCCATAGGATTGAAGACATTTTCATGTTTCACAGGATTGATGAGCCTCCAAACTTATCATTTGGGTGCAATCCTTCATGATGACAATTTCCCAAATTTATATTGTTTCTTTCTACATTCATTTGAATAATGCCCAAATTTTTTGTAATAATGACATTGAACTTGGGAATTTTCATACCTTTCATATAGAGGTTGATTTTTACTTGAGTTTTGGTTGTTGCCTCTTCCACTTGAATTTGTTAGTCTGGTTCTTCCACCTCTATAGGAATTTCTTCCTCTACCTTTGAAATTTGATATTCCTCCACCTTGTTGATTGAAACTTCTGTGTTTTTAAAGCATGCTCCAAAGATTAGGTTGATGACCTACTTAGCCTATGGTCATGAGAAATAAGGGATGCATGAAGCTCATCTATAAAAAAAGTGTGGATTTTTTTGTCTCTCCTATGGTGACAACAATGGATTCAAACCTTGTAGGTAAACTCCTTAAAATATTTTTAACAATTCTCCTATCTTCAAGAATCTCACCATGAAATTTGATTTGATTAACTATTCCAATAATTTGAGTGAATAATATATCTATTGATTAAAAATATTTGATGTATTTTGTTTCAAAATCTCTTTTTACCATTTGTAATTTAGTAGTTTTTACCTTGGCCATTCCTTGATATACTATTTAGAGGATGTATCATGCCTCTTTTCACTTTGTTTCTATTGTAAACCTTGGAATAATTCTCTCATGCATTTCTTTAAACATATAGAAAAGAGATTTGTAGTCCTTTCTATTATCCTTAGAGTAAATCCTTCTCTACTTGAGATAAAGCATTGTATGCTACTACCTTAGCTAGTTTTGGAAAGCCATTCTCTACAATCTTGCATATGTCTTGAGAACTAAATAATTCCTTCATTGTGATTGACCAATAATCATGGTTATTTCTATTGAACTAGGGAATTTGTGGATTTTTTAAGCTTGAGCTTGAGGCTATCATTGTTGACTATGAAGAGTTGTGCTAGATAATACCTTAGCTTCTTGAAAACCTTTAGGTTTGAAAACCTTAAGCTATGATAGTAGGTTAATGAGAGAGGTAGATGGGAAAATAAGCTAAAACATAAACCAAGAAAAAATAGAAATTAAATAGAGGATGAATTGGAAATTGATATATATTATATATTTCAAAACATGCAAATTTGATAACATAAACACTCATACAAATTTTCTATTCTTTCATTCATTCAAAAGAATAAAAAAGAGTCCACTATTCATTGCTACTTCAACCTATTAAAACAATAGACCATACTCTTTTTCATGCATGTGATAATACTAAATACTCCCTTTTTACATGACATATGCCCAAAAGTAATACAATAAAAAAGGAATTAATTACAATTAAATTTTTGCATTTGATTTATGCATGTGAAAAACTAGGAATGAAGATTATTCATATTAAAATATGTCCTACAATAGAGAATAAATAGATAGGTGAAATGGATTTGAGCTAGTGAAATGAAATTACACACATTTGAATAGTCGAGGAAGATATGGAAACAACAAAGAGAGTGGATGGTCTAAGGAAAAGAAGTAAATGTAGTCATCGATATTATTTCCAACACCCCATGTTGTCTAGATCGCTAACAATCTTCGAATATTTTAAAAATGATTTTTCACTTGTCATCTAAAAAAGTAAACTTTAAAATGCCAATACAACAACTAAAAAATATTTTCCATTATTTTAAAAAAAATTCGATCTTCATCTTGTATGTAACACTGAAACCTTTAATCCATGTCTCTTGAACCCCATAAAATTTTATATCCCCCATCAAGAAATAAATCATATTAAGGTTGGTTATTACTGTTGCAATGGTCATCTCGGATACATTTTAGTCCAAAATAAAGAAGAATCAAATTTAAGGGTGTATGAACTTTCCATTTATAAATTCTTAAAATTTCCACTTAGTATAATGAATGGTACATAAGAAGTTTAAATTTTTTTCAAGTAAAGAATTCCTTGAAATTGGAGGCATGTTCCCCATTAATATCAAAAACCTAGTAAAATGTAGCATAAAACCTATTAGAACAAAGAACAAATCCTTGATTGATTGCATTGAAAATAACAAATAGTGAGTCAACTTTCCACTATACAAAACAAAATGAAAACACTGTTGGACATTTCTAGCGTGCTCTCAATGATGAATATGAGTCCTATAGCTAACACACACATTAGGCAACAAATCTTAAAAGATATGAGGCTGAAGGAAAAAAAATGTCAAGTAGGAGGGTATTCAAACAAAGGAAAGTTGGATGGCCTTCAACTAAAGGAGATGAACATGGATACACCTAAGATAGTAGAGTAAGGTGTTAATAATATTAAGGAAAGACAAGATAATAGATAAATGTATGTTGAAACCTCATGTTTCCCTATAAACCCAAATAAGGAAGGCAATGCTGATAGAGGGGACTACTTAATGAAAATGGAAACCAATGAGGAAGCCAATAAAATATTAGAATTTATGCTTCTTGATGAAGTAATTGAGTGTATTTATGACTATCAGTAGATACATGTTATCTTGTTTTTTTAAGAGGTATATCATCTTAAACATTTTTTTGTAAATGGGCTAAACTTAATTGGAAAAAATAGGGGTTGGGAAGTTGAGGCTTCAAGAGGGTTAGGAAAGGGTTAGGTTTCCTACAAATTCAATTTTGTTGAACATATTCAGGTTGTGCTAAAATACTATACTTGGGTCATTTATGGTCAAGTTTGCTATTTACAGGCTTGGACCCTAGATTTTCACCTTGAAGGTCCCTCAAGATCCCATCCAATGTGGAATGAGCTTCCTTTCTTAAATATGGTCTTCAAACCATTTTTGAGGGATATAGTTTGACAACTTGGAAGAGTTATTTGGTGTAAGAGTAATTCAGATGAATTTTCCAACCTAAGGGTGAATTCTAGAGTTTGTGTGGAGATGGACTTAAATAATCAGCTTCCTAAGATATTAGGTTAATTGGAACTAGGTTCAAGTTTTCCCAACCTTTAGTGTATATAAATAAACATAATTTTTGTTTTTACTATCAACATGAAGGTTACTTCATAAGATATTGTCTTATTAGATGGAATGGATTTGTTTAGCCACAAGTTTTACCTAAAACTAACCAATAGTCTTTACAAACCTCATTTCATCCTTAAATCCTACCTAAGGCCTCTACAATTTCATAAAAAAATAGATCAAGCCTTCTTTAGATGTTCAATGTAATAATAATAAACCTTATGTTACTCCTATCCCTTCTTACAAATATGTGATGGGGTTAGATGGTTAGAGATTAGTAAGGAAGAGAAAATAGCCTTCTAGGTCTTCTATGGTTCAAAATAGTATTGCTAGATCAGTTGTAGCTCAAAATGGTCCTATGGCCTCTCAAAATTATCATCCCTTCAAAATTCACCCTCTTCAAGGTCTCTAGTTCAAAATTCCATGTCCCCCCTTTTGCAAGGAAAATATTAAGATCCCCCTTAACAACTACAAAATAGTCGAGTCCTTCTAGCTAATCCATTGCTCTTGCTAACCACTTTCAAGTGCTTCCAGAAGAAGAAAAAAATTCTAATTTTTCTTAACCACTATTGAAAAATTATATCATGGAATGTTAGGATGATTTCTCTCCCTCATCACAACTATGAGATTGAGAAGATTATCATTAAGTAGAAACCCGATGTGATTTTTTTGTAGGAAGTCAAACTTAATGGTCTTCATCTTGATTCTTCTCTATGCAATATATAGAGAGATGCTACTTTTCTCCAACAATCACATAGAGAAGGTCAAGGTGGGGTTGTTATTGGGCTATATTTATGGATCAATAAAACTTTATTGATGAAGGGGAGGGCCCATCACACAATTATGTGTGGGCCTTGTTCTTTATCCATGGATAGTCTATTAGTTTGTATTTTGTATATGCTCTTAATAATGCAAAAGAGAGGTGTATATTATGGGATTAGATGGCTAACAGTATACTAATATATATTGGGTTGTAGGAGGTGATTTTAATATGAAAATTTTTATAGATCGTAGCTAGCATAATCATGTTAAGCTAAGTATGAAAGAATTTGATAAATGGTTGAATTTTCATAATTCTACAAGGATAGTAGAACCAATACAAAAAAATTTTACTATCCATGTCCATAACTGATTCACCTTTTGTAACTAAATATTTGGAGATGAGAGAAAGTTTAGAAGGAAGATAGATTCTATGATTCTCCCAACCTAGAGTTGATTCAAGAGCCCTCTGATATTTGGATAAGAGTTGATTATTCTACTACCCTATCAAACCATTCCCCATCCTTTGCTCCATTTTTGGGTTTGAAATTAGCAAAGTGGAGTACCACTTACCTTATAAGCTTAATATTTCTCACTTAAAAAAATCCCTCTTGTGTTGTTTCTTTGGTTGGCATTTGAAATTATATACCCAAGCTGAAAGAATAAGACTCTCATAGAGAATGGTGGCACCATGATATTTCTCATTATGTTGAGTTCTTATGCTCATTTTGCAGAATACTAGATTGGAAAAATAAATGTAAAGAGAAATCCCTTCAAGAAAAAACTAAATATACCAGAAAATTACTTTTTCCAATCCAAATAATACTAGCATTTAAAATATCATTGCTTCTAGAGAAGCTCAACTTTGTAAACTTGACATATATAGGGGTCAAGGAGCTAAAATTAGAGCCATATTACATTAGATTAAGGAGAGCACTTGAGATTCCAAGTACTTCTTCAAATTTTAAAACTATATAAATAGGGAGGAGTATGTTGGAGCAATGCATGATGAAGCTAGACATATTTATATGAAGTCAGAAGAGATAAAATCTATGTTTTAGAATTTCTATGAGAATATATTTAGGGAAGATACTCATTGGAAAGATACTCAACTAGTGAATATTGAAAGAGTCTATTAAAGATCTCATTCCTAAGAAGGTGGATTCTGAGTATAGTCAATTTCTAGATCATGAGCTATTATACCCTTATAAAAGTCTTGGGTTCTATGGGGTTTTAGTTGAGTTTTATCAAACAATTTGGCTACATATTAAGGAGGATTTTCATATTTTATACTTGGAGGCTTTGGATCAAGGCTCTTTAGGGTCTATTATTAATAAAATTATAATTAACTTTCTTCCAAAAGAGAAAAATGAAAACTCTATCTCTAGATGGGGTAAGTTCACAAAGATGGGGGACCAAAAAGGGGTCTTAAGTGGCCACTTTTTTTTTGAAATCACAAAGAGTTGTGCTCTGAATCTACTTTCTAAACTACCTTTTTTTTTAAAGTGGAACATGTTAAGGGGTTAAAAAAGGGGAGCCACACAAATTGGTCCCATTTTCTTCAAAAAAATATAACACAACATTTGGTGTGCCCCCCCTAAAATGTTAACTTTTTAAAGTATTTTAAAAATATCTTTGGTGAGTGTTAGTTAACAAATTTGTCCTTCGAAAATGAATGAAAGAAAATGACTCAAAATTCCCAACAAGAGAAAAAATAGTACTAACAGTTGAGTCACTTGCAATGATATTTGCAAGTGCTCTTTGCTTATTTTACAAGGCACAACTACCTTCGAAAGATATGCAATGAATGAAAACTTAGGATATGATTTTAACTGGAAAGTAGAAAAGGAAACTAACACCTACCCATAACCATGAAAGTAGATGCGAAAGATTTAAATTCAATATTAAGTGAATGTAGACAATTGATACAAAGCCCCTTATATCACACCCACATATGATACTTAGGAAAAAAACAAGCAACAAATTCTCCCTTAAACAGATGAATTATTCTAAATTCAAAGCTTCAGAAATAAATACACATACAACTTGACATAACATAATTAATACTAGAAAATAATTGCAAAGACCCAAAGTTCATTGAAAATTTAAAGAAAACATCAACAAATGCAAAGATCTAAAAACATCTTCCTTATTTCTCCAATATAAAAAATGTGAATACAAAGACTCAATATTCTATACAACAAACTGTGAGAAAATTAAATTAAATTTCCCTACTTCCTTCCCAAATAGCAGGAAAAAGATCCCCCTTTAGAAATAATTTTTACAATAAATAAGCCTCACCCATGAGACTCTTCAGTTCCCATAATTGTTTCTTTCAAAATGAAAAAGAATATTCTCCCTTTTGATATTAACTGCTTCTTGAAAAAGTTACAATGACCACTTCTTTCTTGCCATAACAATCTCTTGGACTGACTTTTGATTCTCTTCTTTAAATACATTCTATATAATCATAAAATATAGACACAACCATGTCATACTCATGATTAAATGAGGAGGTTATGAATCTTGAGAAACCTGTGACCAAGGTTACAAAACTTGAGAAACCCACGACCAAGGTTATGAAACTTGAGAAACTTGCGACCAAGGTTATGAAACTTGAGAAATCCGCGACCAAGGTTACAAAACTGAGAAACCTGTGACTCTAAGTTTCCAGCCTTTTTAAATTTTCATATGGAGTTTAAATGCATCTATTATTTTTCCCAACATTATGCTCTGGCTTCAAGATGAAAACCTTCATATCTTCCACAAATCAGCTTCGTTTTGCTTAAAATTTGGACAACAAGAGGATTAAGTTCTTCTGAGCAAAACCTAGAATTGTTTTAAGTTCGAACACTCTGAAAATTGAATTTTAGCCTCATTTGCAACTTGGCAGGGAAAAATATAAGGTTTAAAATATCTCAAACGGTGAGGCATTTGGGCATGAAAACTGGCCAGATTAATTGGAATGTGGTTAGGATCAATCTCACAAAAGGATTTTGGACCAGCTTTAATAAAATTTGAAAAATCATTCTTTTCATGTTTGGCAAGTTCATGGTTTGGGTGCTCTTGAAATTTGAAAAATTTCAAGTTCAAATTTTGGGATAACATGGGCTTTGACTGGGGACTATATTTTTGTAGGAAATTTAGAGAAATCTAGAAGCTTTGGGGTAGACCAGTCCAAGTCCATTGGGTACAAAGTCAAAATAAAAGTAGGTGTCCAGGGTGCTGCCCGTAGAAGGGTGGAGGGGAACCGGGCACAAACCAAAAATGAGACAAGAACACCAAAAAGGAAAGGAAACTAACTAAAAGGCACACCAAAAACTCCCTAATATGTACACGGTCATGAAGACCCTACCTCCAGGGAATACCTGATATTCATGCAAATCCATTAACCGGTTGGGAGAAATAGATGCCTGTGTGGAATAATGTCGGATGAATGAGGAGCATGTACACAATCAATTACCAGCTGGTGACCACCATAATCAAAGAAACATGAACAAAACCATGCAAAAATTATTTGGATAAAATCTTATGCTCAACAAGCCACTCTTCACTATATACTTCTGCAACTGGACGACTCATATCAACATTGATCATCATGCAATTACTAGCATCTATTTTCATATCATCAGGCGCGATACTAGAGTGTACTTGATTTAGCAAGGAAGGAGAAATCAGCCCTTGGATTGGGAAACCCACACACAAGCCATGAGATAAAAACCCTTCATTTGTGCAATATGTGAAAATAATTCCATTGTTTAAAATTTTTAGACCAACACATTCTTGCATATGATCATCTCTCTCAAAATACAAATTGATATCCTATAAATGAGAATGATCCCCAACTGGAACAAACTCCTCTTTCTTTGCAAGATTTGACTCCAAAACTTCATGACACACTTCATTAATTTTTCCTAGATATTCTTTCTGTGCATAATAGGCTGAAAGAATCTCTGAGTTTGTAATTGTAGACTCTAAATTTTGAATTGCATATTCAAAAAGCATAGGCTCAATTCTAAATGTAGAAACTTCTTCTTCATTTGTACAAAGAAATTCATCACTCAAATATTTCCCACACCAACTGGACTCATGAGAATGTAGATTAATCCTACCTTCACCAAGTTGAGACATCAAACCATCAAATTCTTCAGTTTTATCCTAACATGCGTATACTTCATTTACTGGAGCTTCAACATGTGAGTCTTTTTCTTCAATAGATGATAAAAACTAAAGTATAATTTCTTTTTCATCAAGAGAGTCATCATCCAAAATTTTTAACAATTCTTGAGGCTTTGGCTATAGTAGATCCTTTTCACTATCCCCTTCATGAAACTCAAAAACTGCATATTCTGGCTGTGTGTTACTTTGAAAGTTCTCATTTTCATACCTTTTGGAAACAAGTTCATTTTCAACTACCTCAACACTGAAAGTTTCCAGCTCTGCGTAAGAGAAGAGTCTCAATGAATCTTCATTACCTCCATTTGTTAGCTTATGAGAAATTTTTTCCATCATTTGGTCTACTTCAAGAATATTGAAAGAAAAGGTTTCTAGTTTAGGAAGGAGTGTAGGCATATGTGCATCATCACTCATACCTCCTTTTGTGTTAGCAAAATCACAAGAAAATAAATTCATCTCAACTTTAGTAATATGACCATTTCCATCTATGATTCCACACAAGAAATCATTACTTGAACCTTCCAAACACCAGTTAGGAATTAAAACAATATTAGAGTCTTTCGATGGTACCTCTTGTTTAGGAGAAATAAGAGATGGTTTAATCTCTCCCGTTTGCATGCATATCATGGAGGTTGTTGATTTCTCATTTCTAGTTCGCTCATCAAGCACAAATTTTTTTTAAGTGTAGACATCTAAATTTGGACACTTAATTTATCCAAATTCATCCCCTTTCATCTCATTTTTCGTTAATTAAGTAATACTGCTATTATTTAATTAATACCCTTAATTCTGCCAAATCCCTAAGGTATTTAATTAATAATTAAATAATTTACTCTTTTAATACTCCTTTCATCAAATAAATTAAATAAATAATACATTTATTTAATTCCTCACATGTCATTTTCATCTAATCCTAATCCATCTCCTAATCTCTTCATTAAGGATGTGCACATGCCTAATCCTTGATTAGGATGTGTCACATCCTCCAAATTTTGCAAGTTGGCTTCTAATCCTAATTAACCCCTAATTATCTTCTAATTACTGATTAATTAATCTTAATCAGTACCTTGGTCAACTCTCTTCATCCCCCAAGGAATTTTTAATTTTTTTATTCCTCCAAGAATCCCCTTTTCCCATGCATCTTCTAGAACCTTTGACTTGTCACATCAAGTCACACGTGACAAACTCCCACCTTTTGGGAACATTGTCTTATCCACTAGATTCTTCCAATCATTGTGAATTTTTAATTCACTTTTATTCACCCAAGATTCTTCCCATCTCCCAATGTACTTGCAAGGTACTTATCCTTCCTCCACCTCATGTACCTTTTGGCCACCTCACTTACACCTCATCTCCTCTTAGCCACTTCACCATCCACATGTCAAGATGTGAGGGATTGTGAGTTCTCAACTCATCATAGCCCTTCATCTTGACCTTGTTGGATGAATCTCAACCGTTGAATTCTCTAGAGAATTCAAATTCTTCTATAAATCCCCCCTCAAGGGAATTTTCAACACTTTCATTTTGAGCAACCTTATGCTGCCAATTTGCATTCTCAAGCATTTACTATCACTTAGCCATCCATTTTGATCACTTTGCATATTCAATCTTGCATCTAGCTATATCAAAAGTCATGCAAGGAGCACACAAATCCATCAAAATCAAGGGCCAACCAAGGAGTCTTCAACAACAAGGAAGGTATAATCGATTTATGTTTGTATTTCATCTATTTCCTTATTTTATCACTCTTTAGGCTAATCTTTGAAGTGTTCTTAGTATTTTTCCACTTGCATTTTCAGTTATTTTGCACATTAGAATAGGGTAAAATTCTAAGGTACACATTTCTGGCACGCCCGGTGGGACCCACAAACGGGTTTTTGCATTTAACCTTCATTTTTGCTAAGAATTTTGTAGGAAAAGGTCACAGAATGGCAGAAGCACCCTCTGCTTTACCGCAGAAAAGCGGAAGCGCCCTCTGCTTTACTGCAGAAAGGCGGGATCGCCCTCTTGTTTGCTGTAGAAAGGCGGAAGCGCCCTATATCTGACAATTTCATTTTCTTCTAACAGTTTGCTGTAGTTAGGTGTATACTTAGAAGTTTGTTTCTAACACTTTCTTGCAGTGGGGCATACAACTTTCCTTTTTAAAAATCTGATAACGTTTCCTGCAGAAGGACAGATACACCCTTTCATTTTGAAAGGTTCTTTTCCTCTAACCTTTTGCTGCAGAAAGGCGGAAGCACCCTCTGATCTTACTGCAGAAAGGAAGAAGTGCCCCTGTTTTGCTGTAGAAAGGTAGAAGCGCCCCAAAACAACATAGTTTAGAAGGTAAAATAGTCATTTTAGTGTCGTTTTTGCTCTCATTTTTAGCTATTTTCAAGTAATAACACTCTAACATTGTTTTGGCAAGGATATTGGTGTTTTTTTTTGGCTAATGTTCTGCAGCATATTATGGTGTAATTGACTAAGAACGAAGGAGAAGATAGCTAACGTTTGTTTGTAGGGCCATCTATTTGATCAAATTTATGAAAAACTATCCTTGTTGTTTGCACATAGTCTAATTAGGGACAAGTAACCTTTATTGCTTGTTGTGCTTGTCTACTATTATGTCATCCAAGGGGGCATTAATTTTTTTTCACTTTCCCCTTGCACTTCGTGTGAGCCTGGGGAGTAGTTGGAAATGGTAAGTGTCTTCTTTTTTTAGTGGGACTTGCTTGGGGATTTCATCACCCCAAGGGACGATTCCAACCACGCGTACCGACGGGGTATATAAAGGGGGGAGAACGAAAGTTGTACCCCAATCCAATCACATCGTAATTGGCAGAGCGTCGAAGCTAGGGTGATACCTAGATAGATGTGAAGAGTTGGTCTGAGCCTTTCAGTATCTCGCTGGGGTTCCTGACTCACGCTTGTGACGAGCTGGTGTTCACGGTTGTGCCTCACGTACTAAGAGTATATCGAGGACTCTCTAGAAGCCTTGTGCATCCTAGATTAAGACCTTTCCTGGCCATACCCTTAACATTAATCATAGGATTGTGCTTGCTTGAAGTGTTTTCTTGTGAAAAACCCATGAAATTTTTGATACATTGGCCTTACTTTATCATTTTGAGTCCTTGCCATAGCCATTTCCATCAAAACCAAGCTCTGTCTTACTGCAGAAAGGCGGAAGCGCCCTCTATTTTGTTGCAGAAAGGTGGAAGCACCCTCTGTTTTGCTGCAAAAAGGCGGAAGCACCCTTGTTTTACTGCAGAAAGGCAGAAGCGCCCTTGATTTTGCTGTAGAAAGGCGGAAGCGCCCCTAATTTACTGCAGAAAGTTGTCAACGCCCCTGATTTTTGCTGCAGAGGGGCGGATTTTCCCTCCTAAACACCCGAAATCGCCCCATTTGGATCTGTTTAGCCTCTAAACCATCATTTAACCATTCCCCAACCATTATCTCATCATCCCAAGCCTCCGTTTCGTCACTTTAAATCTCCCAAAACCTCCATTTGATCCGTTTAAACCTCCATCCTATCACTCCAAATCATTTTAAATCCCTACTCATTCTCCACAATCATCTTCAATCCACCTATTCATTTTAATTTCCTCATATTCCATTCAAAAGTCCACACCATCACTTAGGGAACATCATCATTTTACCATTTACAATACCAAGCGCCCTCTGTTTTGCTGTAGAAAGGCAGAAATGCCCTCTAATTTTGCTGTAGAAAGCTGTCAACGCCCCTGATTTACTGCAGAAAGTTGTCAAAGCCCTTGATTTTGCTGCAGAAAGGTGGAATTGCCCTGCAAAAAGCTATCAAAGCCCCTAATTTTGCTGCAGAAAGGTGGAAGTGCCCTGCAGAAAGCTGTCAATGCCCTTGATTTTGCTATAGAAAGGCAGAAGCGCCCTGCAGAAAGCTGTCAATGCCCCTGATTTACTACAGAAAGCTATCAACGCCCCTTGATTTTTGCTGCAGAGGGGCGGATTTGCCCTCCTGAGCACCCGTAATCGCCCCATTTGGATCCGTTTAGCCTCTAAACCATCATTTAACCATTCCCCAACCATTATCTCATCATCCCAAGCCTCCGTTTCGTCACTTTAAATCTCCCAAAACTTTCATTTGATCCGTTTAAACCTCCATCCTATCACTCCAAATCATTCTAAATCCCCACTCATTCTCCACAATCATCTTCAATCCATCCTCATTCTAATTTGCTCATATTCTGTTCAAAAGTCCACACCATCACTTACCGAACATTATCATTTTACATCACCAAACACCACTCATAACCAAACAAACTTAAACTTGTATTACAAAGTGGTTACCCAAATTGACCATAGCACTTGAATTTGATTATTAGTCTTTAACTTCGACCCCAATCAATTCGCTTCCATCTTAAGGTGGATTTGGTGTTGTAAGTTATCATCCTCAGCCCAATCAATCCATTCTTATCTTAAGGTGGATTCAGTGCCATAATCATCCTCTTAATTAATCAAAGCTCTAGGTCACTAAGGGAAACCTCCTTTGATTAAACTCAAGCTCTCTCTCACATCTTTCATCATCCAATCATACCCAGCCAATAACCCAAATCTATCAAAATCAATCATTTGATCAAATTATCCAATCAACCAAATCACATCCGTTCAACCAATACTATCCTATGGATCTTAATAATCCAATCTAGCCAATCAAAATCCGTTTCCATCCAAAATATTTTATCCATCCTCTTTATCCTTTCACCATCATGAGTCCTTATCCTCCATCAATAGTGGTCAAGGGAAACCCTAATTACGTCGATAACGATAACGAAAGTCTTGTCGATCAAGAAGAATATGACATAGATCCCCTTGATGCTATCGTCACTAGTAAGCTTTCTCCACCCACTTTCCACAATCCAATCACCCCTTCTAGTTATCCCATCATGTATTCATCCATGCCTAATCATGCTCTTTATGCCACCTTTGACAATGGATATCCAGTATCTTCTTCATCCCCATATTTGTCATGTCCTTCATCTACATCCTCTCATCCTAATTTTCCATCCCAATACTCCTATTACAATTCATCGTCCATGTCCCCCTATCGTAATCCTCTTTCCCAATCTTCCCATACTAATCCTACATCCACACCCTTTTACCTTAATCCTACATCCACATATCCTCATCCTAATCCACCATCCCAATACCCTTATATAATCCATCCCCACATCTTCTTGTCCCACTACACCACCTATATCCTCTTCCTAATCCACAATCCATGTCCCCCTATCTTAATTCACCACTCCAATATCCTTACCTTAACCCTCCATCCAATCCTAGTCCTCCATCTACTCCTAGTCCTCCATCCAATCCCATTCATCCATCTACTCCTAGTCCTCCATCCAATCCTAATTCCCCCATCTACTCATAGTCCTACATTCAATCCCATTCCTCCATCTAACCCTAGTCCACCAATCCATAATCCCTCATCCATTTCTACCACCCTAGCCAAGCCAACCATATGCAAGTCTATCATTTCAGAATTTCTCCAAGGACTCATTACAAAGAAGCCATCCCCAACTCCACATCTTGAAGTCATGGAATCATGCCATCTAGATCCATCATCCATGGTCACTAGTGATGAGACCCTTCTCCATACCACACCTATTATTGATGTTACCACCCCTAATACTGCTCAAACCATTGAAACCATTGAACCCACTAAATCCATTGAACTCCCATCTCCTACTCCAAGAACCACCGAATCCATCGAAGACACCCAAGTCCAATCCATTCCCTATACTCCTAGATCCAACCAAATCCAATCCACTCAAATCCATTCCGATAACTGCATCGAATCCTCCATCCTTCCATCTCCCCAACTTGAAGAACACTCTGTCATCCTACCATCCACACAAGATGAGTCATGCCAAGAGTCTAATCCAAAGCATGCCAACATATCCCCTACTATAGATCAAGATCCTACCATCCCATCTAGTCCACCTCAAGATCACAGTCCCCCATCCATTCCATCCCATGATCCCCTTGTCATTCAAGCTTCCACCGCTCCATCTCCATCTCCATCGCATGAGCCAACTACCACAAATCCAAATCCTATCATATCCCTTGATCCCACCATCCAAATGTTGCTATCCATTAATACCACCCATCCAAATGTTGCTATCCCACCATCTCCCTCCCATAATCGCCCATCATCGCCTAAAACTACTATCCCCACACCACTTGCATATCCCCTTGGTACGCTCACATTCTTCCATGGTGGCCTCCTTGCAGAAGAAAAACACAGTGTATATACCACCCGTCATCCTCCACCTAATAATGGACTCACATCATGTTTTCAGAATAACACAAATCCTATCATGGATCGCATGCTCAAGAAAATGAACTATCAAGGAAAAGGTCTAGGCCTTCATGAGCAAGGTATTTTAGAGCCCATCCAAGTCAAAGAACAAGTCTGCATGCAAGGTCTTGGACCTATTTCCCAAGACTTACAATCTAAAGATGTTGGTACAACCTCTAGATGTCCTAAAGAGCCTTTCCAAAGAAATGTCGCTCTTCCCATCCCCCACCGAGATCATATGTGCCATCCCTCCTCTCTAATTATACGCCTCAAACCGTCCATCTTCCTCCTTCATCGATCCATCCATTTTTCCCACCCTCCATCTACCATCTCCAATCCTCCATCTACCATGCCCATGTTTCCTCCAGGTCCTACATCTATTTTGGGCCCCTATATCCAAAATCACCTCCTCCATCTCATCCTATCCATCCCTTCATCCATTCACACCTATCCATCTCATCCATCATAAACATCCCTCTCACATATCCTATAATCAGGATCAACAAAGGCACATACCTAAACATCCTCCATCTACACATAATCCTCATAATTCTACCTCCATCACTCCACATCATCCATCTCCTCACACCCATCCCATTGCTACTAAAAGCACTTTGGCTATTAAAGAAAAAATGCATAAATCCAAGCATCCACATGAATCTACAGGCTCCCCATGTCCCCTCCAAAAGACATGGTGAAGAAAAAAAAATCTAAATATACATCAAATCCATAGGCCACAAAGGCCACCAAAGCAAGATCAAAACCATGTGGATCCCAAAGAAAAAATTGTAATGCCATCACATGAAAAATCTGTAAGAACATCCAAAGTTGCTAATCCAAAAGCTACTCATACACCCCTTTCATCTCCTAAGTCTGTTTTGGGTCCTTATGTCCTGAAATTCACCATTCCATCTCCTTCATTATCCCCACATTCTCCATCCCTTAATCCTATTATCTTTTCACATCCACCACCACATGTGCCAATGTTGGTCCTGAACACATCTCCCCATCACATATCCACCCCATCATTCTATCCATACCCTTTCCAGCATCCCATCCATTATCCCATGTATCAACCCCATCAAATCCCTCTAATTCATCCTCATGCATAATCCATTTATCCTAATAAGGTTGTACCAACATCCAACAGTCACTTCAAACATGGGCTCATAACACCTTGATCCTTATCACATGTCTTCTAAATCTACTTATCCACTTCCTTATCCTTACCCATCTCCTTCTGCATGACATCCAAAAAGTCAAAAATCCAAAAGCAAAAAAAATCAAAAAAATAAATATAAAAAATAAAATAGTAAAGAGAAATAATCCATCCAATGGTGAAAACTTGGCAAACAAGCACCTTGGATAAATACCAAAACGGCAAACAAGCATCATGCATAAATCCCCATCTGCACTTGTGGGCAACTTCGATATGCATTCCCTCCATCCGCTATGCTTCTAGCTATGCACCCGTCTTCTGTTATCCGTCCTCTTTATAAATCCCCCCATCCCACCGATCTTTCGCATCCTACCATCACATCCCATTTATCTCCCATTCCCTCCATCCTTCTTGTGATCTTGATCAAAATAGGGGCACCTATCTATGTAGGCTTTGGACACCTATTGGTATACATTCCCTTCATCCATGCTCTATCATATTCCTTAGTCACCCATCCTATCCTCATCTAGTTATCTCCTTTATCTTCCCATCCACTTGTCTTCTATCCATCATGCCTCCTCATATATGACATATCTAGAGTGGGGGCATCTGCTTCCTTTGTGACATAGTCCTTGGAGACATCATCTATCATAACATCCCTTTATCTCCCTATCCATCTATCATAGCATCCCTTCCATCTCCCATCCTTATCTTATCCATCTATCCTAGCATCCCTTCTCCCAATCCTTATTCCATCCAATCTCCCTTCCATCCTTATCCCATCCTTAATCCATCTATCCTAGCATCCCTTTCATCTCCCAATCCTTATATTCCTACCCATCCAAACAATCCTTCCCATCCCCCATCCCTATATCTCTATCCATTCTTTCATCTTTATCCTCATCCCATCTCACAATCCCTTGTCATTGGTATCTAGCTATAGGCCTCCCCTCACGCAACCCAATGCCATTTATCTCATCATCATCACCCCTGCTTCTATCACTTTTCATCACTCATCTATCTATCATATCATCCTCCCAAGTCATTTTAATGCTTTGGATAACTATCCCATCCTTGAGCTTTATGTGATCATCATCATCCTATCCAATCCAACAGGTCTATCCTATTTTGTCATATCGGTCCCATCTTTTTATCCACTTATCCTATCATCTTATATCCTTTATCCATTGTTTTCCTTTGGTCTTGTCGGACTACGTTGCCCCTGCGCTTTCATGTGGGCAAGGTTGATTATTTGATCTGCCCCCGAGGATCCTTTATCATCTATCATTGGTCTTTCTTCTTTTTCCATCCTGTCATCCATCGAAGTTTTCATCATGGTCCGTCGTCAGTCTCTTGACGAACTACGTTGCCCCTGCGCTTTCACGTAGGCAAGGTCGATCATTTGATCCACCCCTGGGGTTCCATCATTTCTCTTTGTCCACTTTGCTCTTCTATTGTCTATCATCGGTCTTTCTCCTTTTGTCCATCCTATCTTTACCATCCATCAAGGTCTCCATCTTGGTCCGTCGTCCACCTTTCACCGAACTACGAGTGCTCTGCGCTTTCACATAGGCAAGGCTAATCTTTGATTGGCCCTCGAGCCCCTAGGTCTTTAGGGTGTGTCAGTCCCATGTCTTGTCTTCCTTGTGTCGTGTCATCAAGCTATGCCCTTATCCAACTTGTATCAACAGATCCAATCGCTTTTGAACATCCTGCATCATACCGATCTTTTAGTTTAGTATCCATCATCTTTGGTCTCAACAAGATGCATCCTTCCTAATAGACCTCATCAATCCCATCCATCCCCTTGATCCTATGGCAAAGGACATTTGAAATTGATTGCGATTTTTTGATTCTTTTGGCTTTTGTTTATCATTTGCGCTCCCTATCATCACTTGTCAAGGCCGCCATGATCCATCATATTATGGCGTGTTTTGATTGGTCCACATAGGGGCATATCTTGCTCTTTTGTCTATTTTGTGTCTTCTTGGTTGTCCCACGTAGTACCCACCAAGATCCTCGAGGTCTTGTGTTATGCTGGGGCATTCTTTTGTGTTTGTGGTTATCTCAATACTTGGCCCGACCAAGGTCTTTCTTTGTGACTTTGGGGTGTTGGGATAGCCTTCTTGTCTGTTTCATGCATTAGACACTAATACGCCTTGGTTCCACATACCCTGGCACTTGGTATCTTATGCTATAGCAAAAATCAGTGCTCCGAAGATGGCAAATTGCATTTAGAATTGTATTTCATTTTCCATTTCATCATCTTGCATGTATCCCCCATCCTCTCATCCTTCTTCACAATCCACCCATCCCTCCATCTTTTTTTCCTATCTCTTCCCTTTCTTTTCCCCTCTTCTTCTTTTTTCCTCCCCACTGGGGCAACTCCACCCTTCCGGTGACTTCGCCCCTGGCAGGTCCACCCACTGTTGGGGCGGCTCCGCCTGCTGTCGGGTGGATTCCGCCCCGGGTGGGTCCGCTCCAGGTGGGTCCTCCCCGGGCAGGTCCGCTCCAGGCGGCTCTGCCCCGGGCGGCTCCGCCCTATGTCGGGGTGGTTCCGCTTCGGGCAGCTCCGCCCCCAGGTGGTTTCACCCCGGGCCCGCTCTTTGTCGGGGCGGTTCCGCCCTGGGCGGGTCCGCCCATATGTGGGGGCGGCTCCGCCCTAGGTGGATCCGCCCAAGGCCGGGGTGACTGCGCCCTGGACCAGGGTGGCTACGCCCCTACCCCGCCGACCTTTGACCCCCCCCCCAAAAAAAAAAAATTCACATTTTTATTGTCTTTTTCAAAAAATTAATCCTGACCCATTTTCTAATTTCCTCCCGCCATCAAAACCCATGTGTTGAAATTTTCAAAATTGATTTTTGATTTTTACACCGAAACTTCCGGAGGCCATAACTTTTAACTCGGGTGTCCGTTTGAGCTGAAATTTGACGGGTGGTTGCGTTATGAGATAACAAGTGGATTCCCAATTGGTTTTGTTGAGAGCCATTGGAACCCATTTTGCCACATTTTCGGGGCCTCAAACTTTCATCTTGACCCTCAAAATCCCCATTTAGTATTTTTTTCCAACATTTTGAAAAATTGTTCACTCATAACTCGAAATGCATATCTCGAATTTGGGATGTTAGTTGGAAATTCATCCTATCTCAATATTGGGTATTTCTTGGAAAAAATTTGGACTCCCCAAAGTATATCCATGCAGTTTCCTAAAATGGCAAAATTTGACAATTTTTGAAAATTGCCAAATCGGGAAAAATCTGATTGTCAACACTTTACGTCCTTTAAACCCTAGAACTCGGTGTAGAATCAATCCAATAATATCCTTCAATCATTGTAGTCTTCAATCCAATCCTCATCTGAGCTTTAATTTTATCCCAATATGAGCTTAACCAAACCCCTAATTTGAGCTTTAGTCCATCTGCAGTCCAAATCTTTGGATATCAAACCAAATCTTAAGATCCTTCTCTCCATCTCACATCTCAATATTCTCCTCATCTGTTCAATCTCGCACAAATCACCTAATCAAATCCTTGGTCTTGTCCCCAGTCTCGTTACAGCCTTGACCCATCATCATCATCATCCATTAGTATCCTTCCCTATCCCTTTGGTGTTGTTTTGGGATGTATCCTTCCCTCATCAACAACTCTTTCATCCTCATCAGGAGGTATTCTTCCCTATCCTTTATTGGTGTTTTGGGATGTATCCTTCCCTCATCAATACCACTCAGTGGGATGTATCCTTCCCTATCCTCGTGTTGTTTCAGGATCCTTCATTCCCTCATTAACAACACTCCATCCATCATCAACCTATTTTGGCTTGTACCTTGACTGGGGCAACATCACCTTTTCTCCTAAAATCCATTTGTGCTTCATCCATCTCCTATCGCTTCTCCTTCTCTCTTGTCCATCACTTTGCATCATCTCCCTCATCTCATCTATTTCGAGAGCACACCCGTGTTCTTTTCAACCCGCATGTCCTCTCGAGGGGGCATCTTTCATCCCTAATTTTCATCATCTTTTTCCCTTCCGAATCATTCAAAGGAATGACTGGGGCATCTTTCCCAATCTAACCATCTTCTTCTAGGTTCTATGTTTTAATGATCTTTCAAATGATGCTACTTCGTAACACCATCTCAAAGAGGGGCAAAATGTAGACATCTAAATTTGGACACTTAATTTATCCAAATTCATCCCCTTTCATCTTATTTTTGTTAATTAAGTAATCTGCTATTATTTAATTAATACCCTTATACGCCAAATCCTAAGGTATTTAATTAATAATTAAATACTTTATTCTTTAATCCTCCTTTCATCAAATAAAATTAAATAAATAATACATTTATTTAATTCCTTACATGTCATTTTCATCTAATCCTAATCCATCTCCTAATCTCTTCATTAAGGATGTGCACATGCCTAATCCTTGATTAGGATGTGTCACATCCTCCAACTTTTGCAAGTTGGCTTCTAATCCTAATTAACCCCTAATTATCTTCTAATTACTGATTAATTAATCTTAATCGGTACCTTGGTCAACTCTCTCCATCCCCCAAAGAATTTTTAATTCCTTTTTATTCCTCCAAGAATCCCCTTTTCCCATGCATCTTCTAGAACCTTGACTTGTCACATCAAGTCACATGTGACAAACTCCCACCTTTTGGGAACATTGTCTTATCCACTAGATTCTTCCAATCATTGTGAATTTTTAATTCACTTTTATTCACCCAAGATTCTTCCCATCTCCCAATGTACTTGCAAGGTACTTGTCCTTCCTCCACCTCATGTACCTTTTGGCCACCTCACTTACACCTCATCTCCTCTTAGCCACTTTACCATCCACATGTCAAGATGTGAGGGCTTGTGAGTTCTCAACTCATCATAGCCCTTCATCTTGACCTTGTTGGATGAATATCAATCGTTGAATTCTCTAGAGAATTCAAATTCTTCTATAAATCCCCCCTCCTCAAGGGAATTTTCAACACTTTCATTTTGAGCAACCTTATGCTGCCAATTTGCATTCTCAAATATTTACTATCACTTAGCCATCCATTCTGATCATTTTGCATATTCAATCTTGCATCTAGCCACATCAAAAGTCATCCAAGGAGCACACAAATCCATCAAAATCTAGGGCCAACCAAGGAGTCTTCAACAACAAGGAAGGTATAATCGATTTATGTTTGTATTTCATCTATTTCCTTGTTTTATCACTCTTTAGGCTAATCTTTGAAGTGTTCTTAGTATTTTTCCACTTGCATTTTCAGTTATTTTGCACATTAGAATAGGGTAAAATTCCAAGGTACACAGTAAGAACAAGAATGTGATGTAGTAGCAGTACCATCATCCCAGTCTCTTCTTTAATCCGCTTTAATTTTCTTATTGCAGCTTGCAATTGATGAATTTCTTGTTTAAGATCTTTAATCAAATAATATCTATGATACACCTTTTCTAGCAATAATGAAGATTTGTGATCTTCTGATGGATGCAACCTTTCTTTCTCAGCTTTAGAAATACTTTCTTTAAAATCATTCCACAAAGATTGAAGTATTTCATCATCTTCAACCAATATCTCTTCAATTGTTGGTATAAGTTGTCTTCTTGGTTTGAGCTGATTTCTTTGGTTTGTTTGGTATTGAACCATTTTCTGAGATCTTCAAATTAAATAGAGTCATCAACCTTCTTTTCTGGAAAGGCACCATTAAAATCTAAAACAAAGCACCAATCTTTCCTTCCCCAACGGAGTCACCAAAAGTGAGAAATTAGCTAACAACACCATGTAGTTTATCCCTGATTTTTCTACTCTTTTTTAATGAATATGTGACTTTTTACTAATTTTAAAAGTGGACACATCTTGAAAAATAAAAAATTGAGCATGCCCCCCAATTGTTTTGAAAAACTATTCAAAAATCAATTTTTTCTTGAATATGTGTAGAATGGAGTTTAGTTTCTAAAAATGTAATTTATTTGAAATTTTAATGGATGGTTAAAAAATAAAGTAAAAAATACCAAACATTGGTTTTTGAAAAAAAATAAATACACCAACAAAAGAAATTAAAGACGAAAACCTTAACATACTTAAAATATGGAAAAAATTACATGGTTAGATAGATAAGAGAGATCTTAACATTACCAATGGTGTTTTTCAACTTGACCTTGAAACACATGCAAAACTAATGGGGAGCATGCTCAAGATTATGTGATTTTTAAATTTTTTTGGAAAAACACATCTTTGAGCATTGGAAAGTCAGTCGAAGCCCAACCAAAGGCTTGAGAATTCCTAAAGAAAACAAAAATGCGAGTGCGTTATAATGCACTCATGTTATGTGTAATTTGACATAACATGATCTCATTATAACACACTCACATTATGTGTAATTTGACATAATTCGAGTGTGTTATAATGTGAAAGGTGGAAAATTGTCATTGTTTATGGTTTAGGACATAAAACAACAATCTTCTTCACTCTCATTCAAGGAAACTCTAGAGATCTAATCCAATGTAGAATGGGGAAAGAGATCATGCAATAGGGTGTCCTAGGGTTTAGAAACTGAAGAGGGGTTCACCACCAAGCTAGGGCTTGGAAAGACTAATGAAATGCAAGACCTAATGTTAAAACCTAGTGCAATGCAAAATTTCACTAAATGACCTAAAAATGCATGTAAATAAGAACAAAAAGCTCAGAGATTAGAGGTGTTCACTTGGAAAATTTTAAGAGCTTGAATGCAAACTTGAAATGCTAAATAAACTAAAATCAATGCCTATTGGGACTCATACGCGAGTCTGTTCGATTTAGTCCTAGATTAGGGTTTTTGGGCAGGAACAAAAATATGGCAGAGATAAGTCTGGAACTCTTGAAAACTACAAATTTCACAGTACTGGGACTTATATGCTAGAAGTGGTGTATTAGTTTAGTTTGTATTTTCCAAAAATCAAGACCTGAGTCTTCTCTTCAATCCCTTCTCTACCTTCTTGACTTGGTTTTTGGATATGAATGTGAAGTTTCTACTCTATAGGTATTCTCCAATGATCTTGTAAATAAGGTGACAACTTGAATGACTTTGCAACTTGATAATTTCTTTCCAATATTGCTTCTTAGAAGGTCTTCAACCTAGATCTAAAAATCACACACTAAAGAGAGGGAAAAATGTTGTTTTGTTAGTGGAAAGCGGTTTTCCTTGGTCAAACCTCATTTTGGTAATCAAACCTTGTAATGAAATCAAATGAGATAAAGGAATGATGAATGAACAAAATGCAATGTTGCAACTCACCAAACCCTAGCAATAAAAGGCTGTAAACATGTATGAAATGGCTCCAATGGATGTAGGTCTTGACTATAGCTTGAATGTGATAGATCTTGAATTGAATGCTAACTTGAATCATAAAATGGGCTATATCACAATTGTTAGCTCAAAAACAAACATGATGCATGATGATTTTGACATGATGCTTGATGCTTGAATAATGCTCCAAAACACTTTATAATTAGCTCTTAAAGACTCTTGAGTGCTCTTGTAAACACTTGAATTCTCTTGTGAACTCTTGAATGCTCTAATTTTCTATAATGCATGAATACTTAAGTTTCTAGGTGTAAAATGAGTGAAATAACCTTGTATTTATACTTGTTTATGCCAAATTTCTCAAAATTACAACACTACAAACCGACATCAAATCTAGGAGGATAAAAGCCTACCAAGAATTTGAATTAAATTTAATTTTAGACCACATGGGACTCATACACCAAAAGTGGCATATGAGTCCCATTAGGCTTAACTATGGGACACATTTTCCAAAAATGCTTAGATTCATGTGAAATTAGGATTGGGACCCTGAAACCTAGGTGGGACCGATACTTCCAAGGTGGTGTATGAGTCCTAGATCACTAAATATGGGCCACAACCTAAAAAGACATGAATTATGATTGGATGTTGGTTTATGTCAGGATTATCCTCAAAAATACGAATTGATTAAGGCTTGTGGATGCAAAATAAGGCCAATTAAGGCATAAAGAAGCCTAATTAATATTGAAAATCCTAAATAAGTGTGAAGGTGTGGTGCGAAACTTTACAACACCTTAAATAAGGTATAACTAGGTTCATTTAGTTCACAAGGGCCCAAGATCTAATGTGAATTTGTTGAACACATTACAACACTAAATCAAGGCATCGCCAAGCTCAATTTAACAAGGAGGACCCAAACAAGTATGAAAATAGCATAGAGGACATTTTTTGACACTATATAAAGCACTCATGTTATTCCTTCTTTAAACTTAGTTTTTGTATGTTTGTATGTATGTATGTATGCATGCATGTATGTATATATGTATGTATGCATGTTTGTTTGTATGTTTGTATGTGTGTGTGTGTGTATGTATGTATGTATGTATGTTGATATAGGAGTTCCTAGAGATCCTTAGGTGGTTGGGAAAAAAACATGTGAGCTTAATAGGAAAAATTGGGCAATGATCCAATGAGATCCTTTATCAAGTAACCTTTCCATGTGATGAGAGCTAATGAGACTAATGGAGCTTGGAGTGAGTCTTCATAAGGTGTGGTGCTATCCATTATTGATGAATTTCTTTCAAAGTTTAGAAATTTCCCAAAAGATATGACCGATCATATTAAACCATTGGTTCCAAAAAAAATGTCACAACCTCCTAAAAGAAGGGAAAACATTTTAGATTTGAGAGTGTTGTCTCCCATGGAGATGAAAAAAATTTGACACGTACCCTTACAAGGTATAGTTCCACCATTAGAAATAATTACTTGAAAGATATAACAAGGGTGGATAAAATAGTTTTCTTGTTTGACCAATTTAGGGTTGATGAAATAATGAGTGTTGATGGAATCAATTAGAACTATAAGGGCATGTCTCTTGAAAATAACTTTAAACTTCATGTTCTAGGGAGTGGAGATTCTACCAATGCATACATACAAATATTTTAGGAGGATCACCAATGGGTGGATCCATAACCAAGGGTGGTTCCTCTTCCTATATTTTTTGGTTATCTTCCCACTCATCTACCTTGATTGGACATTCCATATCAAGAAAATATAGCTTTTGTTTGACACAATGATGATCAAGGGTATTTTTTTCATCAAAATTATAACACAGCCATTTGTCTCAAGCAATGAGCTCTCATTTCTACTTCATTGAGATGTTTTATAGGCATGCCACAAGGAGTTGAATTAGAAACAAGATAATTCACCATATTAGGCTTGAAGGAGTGAACATAGAGAAGTGACAATGAGTTGTTGACTTATCTTCTAAATTTTTTTCCAAACATGTGGCTACCATCATATCCTTAGATTTAAACATTTTAACCTCAACATATATTTCCTCCTAGAGGCCACTGATGAAAAAATAATTGGTGACTTAAAAGAATCTATCATGCATTTGATTTGGTTGGAAATTCTCTCAAATTCAACTTGGTATTAATACATAAACCCTAGTTTTCATAATTTGATTGAAGCTCTTTTAAACTCTTCATAGGTACATGTGACTAAAGTAAACGAAAATTTCTTTTGAATTTAATCCAACTAGGTTTAGGATTGACCTTTCTATACTATGTACACCACTAAATTGGTTTTGTTGCCAAGTTGAGTGAGATAATAGGGACCATGTTCCCCTAAGGAGTATTATAGAGAGTAAAATATTTTTAATCACAATAGATCCAACTAGTAGGGTATGTACAAAAAAATTATGGAAATCAAGTTTGGGTCCCCAAGGTATAATGTTGGTGTGAGAACTAGATCCAATATGACTGAAGTGGTCATTGAAGGAATTAGGACTAGTTAGAAAATTGAGAGATCAATAAGGTATTCATTGTGGCATCCATTTCCCTAGAGTGAGTATTCACCATTAGGAGGTATCCCAAAGTGGCTTTAAAAAGTGTGTCAAATTTAGACACCAAAATGGTCAACTTGAACCTCTAGAGTATAGGGTTTAAGGTATTAGGTTGATGCTATATGGTAAAGGGATGAGGCTTGAGAGTGTAGGTTTCAGGGTTTAAGGTATAGGGTTGAGGGTAAATAAGGATAGTGTTCAGGGTTGAGGGTATATGGTTAAGTGTATAGGGTTTAGGGATTTGGGTTTAGGATATTGGGTATAGGGTTGAGGGTTGAGGGATAATGTTCAAGGTTTGAGGTATAAGGTTGAGGGTATGGGGTATAGGGATGAGGGTTGAGGGTGTAGGTTTTAGGGTTTAAGGTATACGGTTGAGGGTTGAGGGATAGTGTTCAGGGTTGAGGTTATAGGGTTAAGTGTATAGGGTATAAGGATTAGGGTTTAGGATATTGGGTATAGGGTTGAGGGCATTGGGTTTAGGGTATAAGGTATAGGGTTGAGGGTTGAGGGTTGAGAGTTTAGGGTTTAATTATAGGGTTGAGAGTTGAGGGATAATATTCAAGGTTTAGGGTATAAGGTTGAGGTATAGGGTATAGGGATGAGGTTGAGGGTGTAGGGTTTAGGGTTTATGGTATAGGGTTAAGGGTTGAGGATAGTGTTCAAGGTTGAGGGTATAGGGTTGAGTGTATAGGGTATAGGGATTAGGGTTTAGTATATTGGGTATAGGATTGAGGGTATCGAGTTAAGGGTATAGGGTTGAGGGTATAAGGTATAGGTTTGAGGGTTGAGAGTGTATGGTTTAGGGTTTAAGTATAGGGTTAAGGGTATAGTGTTGAGGGATAATGTTCAGGGTTTAGGGTATAAGGTAAAGGGTATAGGGTATAGGGTATAAGGGTTGAGGGTGTATGGTTTAGGGTTTAAGGTATAGGTTTGAGGGTATACAGTGTATGGTTGAGGGTTGAGAGTGTAGGGTTTAAGACTTAAGTATAGGGTTGAGGGTTGAGGGTTTAGGGTTTAGGGTACAAGGTTGAGAGTATAGGGTGAAATGGTGGAAAATAGAAACCTTGGGTTTTTCACCTTAGGGTTTGAACACCTTTCTCTAATTTAATTGAATAATGTAATATGTGTGTGTGTGGAATGTGATGGAATGTGGGTTTGATGGGATTTGGACAAGGTATGTGATTGACTTATAGCCTGATAGGTGAGTCAACCGACCCTTAAACAAATATGAAATTGACCTAAGGTTGAAATACAATGATTCAATTACCTAATGATGCAAATTACTATTCTGATGCAAAAATAATATATTTGAGCAATCACAGACAAAAATGTACTATAGGAAATGACTAAGCTTGAAATTGTGCACATGTGATATAAATTTGGAGTATAAAATGCAAGACATAGGTGCCCAAGCCACCAATTTCTTTGTAGGGATAATTCAAATATATTTTTGTAATCCTCTGATGTTGGATCTAAGCTTCAGTTTCTTACTTGTCGCACTATCTGATCACTGTCGAATAATTCATTAAGTACGTTTTTGTGAGTTATCAAGATGTATGTTTTCAATTACAAAAAAAATAAATTGATATCCATACATCCTTCAATCCTCTTTAGACATGCAACCTGCACATTCAATGAGAGAAGAAAGCTTGTGCCATTTAGGGGCTTGCCTTGGTCAAACCCCGTGTTAGTGTTTCCACTTCCACAATGGAAATGCCAATGATAAATGGATAAATGATAAGAAGAAATCATGAATCCACAAAGTGCTACAACTCACCACCCTTCAATGGCTTCCTTGAAGGACTGAAGTCATACATATCCCCTCAAGGTTTAGATCTTGCTTGAATTGCTTGAATTTCTTGAAGATCTACAAGGGTTATAGCTCACAAACAATATGAAAACATAAACATGAATACACTCGCATACATTTTGACATGATGTTTAGATCTTGAATTTATGCAATAAATCCTCTAATGGCTTCTCTTGAATTGCTTGATAATTCTCTTGAACATACATTCTCCAATAATTGCTTGTTCTTGCTAGATAGGTTTCAAATGATGCAATAACTAGGTATTTATACACATTAATTCTAATTTCCTAAAAATTAAATCCTGATAGCCAACTTTAGATATTTGAATTTCAAATAATAAAATGATGACATTGACATATTTTAATTTGGAGCCAAAATATGGGGACATAGGCTCTTCCTACAAAACTACGAAAAATAAATTAATAATATTTTGGAATTTATAAACTTATACTATTCAGTTTCTAGGTCAAAGTTAGTACATCATACAACATAATTCTTTATGGTTCATTCTTATTCGATGCCATTGTGGATTCCTAAAGAATGGAAACATATTAAACATGGAAATATCACTCATCACCTAGGTGTTCCATTGGTTTGGGTTACCCTCTTTCAAATATGTTGAATTGGTTCATTACCAAGTTAAAAAATAGATTTTAGGCTTGGGAGAATAATTTTTTGTCATTTTATAGCAAGATTCAAGTTGTGAATTGATTTTTCCTTGCTTCTCATGTATATTATTCTTCATGTTAGATGCCATCTAAGAAAGTCTATGAATATTTAAATAAAATCATTCACCAGTTTCTATGGTGAAATTGGGAAGGAAAATTTGGCTACAAATCTACTTCATGGTTTCATTGTATTCAACCAAAAGCTAAAGGTGGTCTGGGCCTTTTGGATCCTAGGACACGAAGATTTTATTTATCAACAAAATGGATTGTTAGAGTTATTTTAGGAGAAGAGTTTGTAGAAAAAATTGGTCTATCATTGCATTAGCCTTGCTCCTATCAATAGGAAATGACAAACTATTGGATGGATAGAAAAAATACTTCTTTCTCCCTTCTTCCATTTAAAAGTTCCATTTCCTCTATAATTGATCTAGAAGGCTTGGCAATATTTTAATAAATTCTTAAGCTAGAAATATTCTTCCTTACAACATGGATTCATTTTTGGGAATTCTTCTTGTTGTTGCTTTCCATGACCATACCATGACCATCCTCTTGTTGTTGCTTTCCCAAGGCATGCTTATTATCATTTAAGAAGGGGGTTAATTAGTTTGATGACATTTGGGATTTTAACTCTTTTGAGTGGGCTTCCTGGAAAAATATTGAGTGAAATTTTTATTTAAAAAATCAATCTAATGGGTTCCTTATTTTTGTGAAATCATTGGCGCCATTGGATCTTGTAATGAAACTTTGCACTCCCCTAAATTTTAATTTTTCTAAGGATTCACTATGGCTTTCTAAATACCAATTCTCTTTCTTTCCTCTAGAAAAATTCTATTTAAACGTCCTTTTGAATTTTCCTCTAAATCCTAGATTGAATTAGAAATGAAGATGTAGGTTTCAAGAAAGGATGTGAAAGAAATTGAGTGTTCAAATATGGAGTTTTAAAGTTGAGGCTAGTGCCCAAATTTTAGGTTGGGGATAGATTGAAATATATGGTGATCCAACCCATCAAATGCCCTTTATATCAACATATTGGAAGCTTAAAAAATATTTTTTGGGATTGTTTATCAGAAAAAAAATGGAATGCTATTTAAATCATTTTCATGCTTTATTTGATCATAATTTGAGATAGAAAGAGGCTATTTTGGGTGTTGGTCTTTACAATAATATTTTTGAAAGAGGAAAAAATGTGTTTTATAGGGACTTGAAACCACAAAGTTTACAAACAAAAGAAAAGATCGTCAAAGACCCCATAAACAAAGAGGCTGTAGAGAGGAAAACAAAATGACAAAGCCACAACCACCAAAAAAAGGCCAACAAGGGCCACAAAAAAACCCAAAAGACTAGACAAAATGCCAACAATGACTAAACTTGGGGCTTTAAAATTTCTGTTGTCTCAGCTTCCATGTCATTCATTTCCTGAACCCCCCTCTTTAAGATTTGGACCATCTGGATAGTAGGAGGTGCTTTCCTCTTAAGGTTGGCACGTGTCCTCTTCGATATTCCTTGGTCCTCATTCTTGCTTTTATCCTTGTCCTCTTCTAGATCAACAACCAGCGAGCCCTATTGCAAATTTTCCAACTTTTCAGACATTGCATTGATGATAATGGCATTGTGCCTTGCCATTCTATGGTTTTGTTCCACAAAAGTTTTCATATTGTTTTTTATTTTAACAATTTCAGCTTCTAGAGTCTTATGCTTGTCCTCAATATCATCATCTCCCATTCGAGTATTGTTCTTTTTCCATTTTTCTTCTTCATTGCTCAGAGCAGCCAACTTCTTCCTCCAACTAGCTATTTATAACCCTATTTTTGAGATTAAGATCATTAATTTCTTGATAGGATAATTTCATAGCCTTGAAAATATCATCAATGCCACTTCTAGCAGAGGCAAGGATATCTCCAGATTGATCCCAGTCTAAAATGAGGTTAAATTCATCTGGGTTAGGGGAGCTGAGAAATTTGGTACCATCATCTCTGAAAGAGGCAGGAGGGGTAGAGACAAAGTTTATGATAGCTTCAGGGTTCTCATTTTTGTCCTCTAGAGAGTCCATAGAGTAGGAAACCAACTTATTGGTAGGGGAACCCTTGAGAGCAAGATTCTTTAAAGGAATTGGGTAGCTGGGGTAAATCTCAGAGTTAGCTTTCACGAGCTGGGGTTTACAAAGCTGGGTTTTCTTACAAGATAGGACGGGGGATGGATGGGCTTCAAAAATTCTCTCTGGGTTAGGCTTAGAATGATTCTTTGAACCACCACTGTTTGTATCATAGTCCTCAGACGTCATGGAGGCAACCGGTTTGGATAAAGCTGACGAGATTTGAAAATGTTCATAGATTAACCTAATAAGACCAGGATGAAGAATAGGGTATCTCCTGGGATTTTCCTTGTGTTCGTCAAGGCTATTGCTCAATGAACATAACAAATAATGAATCAAGGCTATTCCTTGTGTTCAAGGCTATTGGATGGGAGATTCACCCAGAGTTTATGGTCATCATGTGCTCAAGGGGAGAGAAATAGCCGAAGAAACATAGTAGTTACTGAAGGGTTTTCCATCCAGACAAGATGATCATCCAATTGATTCTATCCCAATCTAACAACCCTTAAGGAAGATTGAAGCTAAGCCAACTCCTACATAACCACACACAAATCCACCCAATCTCCTTCACTCCAATAATCTTTAACATACTCTCCAAAAGCTGCTTTGCAAAACTCAGCCCATCTGTTGAATCTTTCAATTTTGATTAGGGGATCCTTAAAAGGCCATTTGTCCTCCCAAAGCCTAGCTAGATTGCTGCTTCTAATGTGCCATCTAACCCCTGATTCCAAAATATTTCTACCAACAATCATGTCATTCCAACAAGCTAAACCATGGGGAAAAATAGGATAATCCAACAAAGCTTTGAGGGACACACGTTTGGTCATATATTTACTTCTTAAAATATCTTTCCATTCTCCAACAAATGAGAAGGATCTCCATATTTGTTTAGAAAGAAGAGTCTTATTAATCATTCTAATTTTTCTAAGACCTAATCCCCCCAAGGTTTTCGGTCTGCAAATTAGATCCCATCCTATAAGAGGCATCCTCTTTCTCTCCTCCACACCAGACCAAAGGAATATTTTTTGGATCTTTTCAACGGCCTCTGCATATTTAGCAGGCATTTTGAAAAGGTTTAAAGCATAAACTGAGAGATTCTGAAGAGAAGCTTTGAGGAGTTGAATTATTCCAGCTTGGCTCAGAAGAGCTCCTTTCCATCCTACCAACTTCTTACTGAACCTATCAACCTGCGAACACCAAAAGGAATCCGAAGGTTTAAGGAATAGAGGTAGTCCAAGATAAGTAGATGGTAAGGATTCCACTCTACAACCAAGGATTCTTGCAATCTTGACCTGCCTATGCTCAGGGGTATTAAAGAAAAAAGGGATCTCTTCTGTTTATTGACCATCTACCCAGTCACCTTCTCATACACATCCAAAGTTTTTTTCAAAGTCTTATCCTCAATCACCGTTGATCTTCCCATCAGCATAGTGTCATCAAAAAACTATTGGTGAGAACAAATCAATTTAGTAGAAGAAGGACTAAGACCAACAAGAGACCTCTGTTCAATTAAAATTTTAAGATTCCTTCCCAGGCTCTCAACCATGATTGTGAACAAAATAGGAGAGATAGGATCACCCTGTCTTAGGCCTCTTGAATTTTAAAAGAATCTTGAAGGAGACCCATTCACAATGATAGAGGTGGAGACAGTAGTAACCAACTGATTCACCAACTGAATGACTCTGCTGCTAAAACCAAACATCCTAAGAATTTTGAATAAAAACTCCTAGTCAACACGGTCATAAGCTTTGGATATATCCAGCTTAAGAAGAAACCCTTCAATTTTAGATTCCACAAGTGAATGGATATTCTCATGGATAGTAACTATAGAGTCTAAGATTTTCCATCTTGGAACAAAACCATTCTATTGAGGGGATATTAGTGAAGGAAGGATAGTGAGGATCCTTGACGTCAAAAATTTAGATATGATTTTATAGAAAGAGTTGCAGAGACTAATAGGCCTAAATGCCTCAAACTCCATAGCCCCAGGTTTCTTGGGACCAAGGACCAAAAAATTAGCATTTAATTCCTTAAGAAGAATTCTGGATCCAAAAAATTCCTTAACAAAATTCACAACATCCTTTTCAACAATCTCCCAAAACCATTGAAAAAAGAACATAGGAAACCCATTAGGGCTAGGGGCCTTGTTTCCTTCAAAAGAAAAGAAAATTTTCATAATTTCCTCCCTAGAGGGGATGGAAACAAGCTTATCATTATCTTCCATCCCAACAACCTTAGGGATAGCCTCTAATAGAAAATATTGGTCATTATGGTTGAATTCCCCATTCGTCGAGAGAAGGTTGTTAAAGAAGAGGACAACTTGCTTTTTGATGTCTTCCTCTTCCTCATATCTCATGCCATTAACTTCTATGAGAGAAATTCTATTGGCAGCCCTGTGTTTTGAGGTAGACATATGAAAGTACCTGGTGTTTCTATCTCCAGCTGAGAGCTACAACACTCTAGATCTCTGTCTCCAAAACTCCTCTTTAGCTATAATATCATGCAATTTCACCAGCAACTCATTTTCTTTTGCCCTATTATTTTCTATGTATCCTTCCCTCTGAATTTTATCCTGGATCTCCGCAAGCTCCATTTGAAGTTCAAATTTAATGCCAAAGATGTTTCCAAAGGACTCTTTTTTCCAACTTCTTAATTTTTACTTGAATTCCTTCAGTTTCTTAGCAATTTTGAACATAGCAGTGCCTGAAACATCAATATTCCACCATTTCCTGATTCGTCAAAAATATGGGGGTGGGACAACTACATTCTTTCAAATCTAAAGGGAGAGTTCCTCTTCACCTTTATAGGGTCCGCCAAAAAACTTATAGGAAAGTGATCAAAGACCACTCTAGAAAGAGCTTTAAGAGAACAGTAATAGTTTATAATCCATTGATCAGAAATTAAAGTTCTATCTAACCTTACTTGAATCAATTCCTTACCAATTCTTCTATTCGACTAGGTATAATGAATCCTTTCAAATCAAGATCAATCAATGTCTTGTTGTTGATGAAGTCCAAAAGATCAGATTTACTCTCCAAATTCACTTGAGATCCTCCAAATTTCTCTTCATTTAAAAGGGGTGTGTTAAAGTCACCCATTACAACCCATGGTCATTATCAAAGATCCTATAGAATGCAAATAGCTCATTCCAAAAAGATTTTCTGGCTCCTTTCCCATTAGGAGCATAGATATTCGACTGAATCCAACTAAAATTGTCTCTGATATGTTTGAATTTAGTAGTCACATGATTAGTGCTCTCCAGCAAAGGTTCCCCTTTAATAAAGTTCTGGTTCCAAAAAGTAGCAGTTCCTCTTGACGCACCATCTGAACTATTTCCTTGGATTCCATAGTTCTGAAACATTTTAATCTTCTCCACCTTATCCTTAGATATTTTAGTTTCTTGGATGAAAAGAATATCAGGTTTATGATCCCTAATAAAATTGAACATCCCTCTTATGAAGGCTATTAAGCCCTCTAATATTCCAAGACACAATCTTCATATCTTACTAGGGGATTGGAGAATCTCCAGAATGGTCTTTTGAACACCATTCACTATGTCTTGAAAGCTTTCATGCTCTCTTTTCCATTTACCTTGACTTCTTCCTTAGCTATACTTAGTAGCACCACAATCCACCTTTTCTCTTGTTCTAGTAACAACTCCACTCACAGTATTCTGTTGTTTACTTCTCTCCTTCTTTTTCTTCGATTGAGAGAGGACTTCTTCCCAATCAGTATCTTCTTGACTCTCCAACTCTCTCCCAAATTCCTATTCCTTATCATACATTATTCTTTGCTCCCAGGGGAGAGTATCCATCTAGCCATTCTTGAGCTGGTTCAAATTGTCACTTGAAAGTTCGATATTCTGGCTCAAATTCTCAAAGGTGTCCTTGAAAAAATCCAAAGTTGTTTTTTCCTAGAGTTTAAGAGGGTCACTCAAAGGGAAACATTCTACAGAAGTAGTAGTTAGGATAAGAATACCAATATCCAGAGACAAACCTTGGATAGGAATATCCTCCAGTCCAGGATCCCCATTATCTTTTCCTTTTGATAAAATCTTAAGAGTGGAAGAAACAAATTCCTTATCCCTTTTACCATCCCCAACATTCTCCAATATTTCTTCTCCTTCTTCCTTTGAACCGGAAATACTTTCTATGCCTATTTGTTGATTCTTCTGAACATCAAATTCCTTGGGTTCTGTTTCACCATTGATTCAAGTGGTATTCCTCTGAGCTTCAAATTTCTTGCTAGATTCCTCATTAAGGGTATTGGTAGTGCTTTCTTCCCCTTCCCCTTCAGGATTCTTTCTCCAAACAATCTTAGGGTTAGACTGGATATTTTCTGTCTTTGCTAGAATTTAATGAGCATTTCTTAGCCCAATGCCCTATTTTTTTGCACTTAAAGCAAGCAAAGGGAATGCAATAAAACTCTATAGCTTGCATGCAAGTTCCCAACTTAGACTAGATATCTATTAAGAAGGGAGGTCAAAATTTTGTTAAAATCCCACACAAATTCGTGCAAACACCAACCACTTTCTAGCTACTATCATAGGGTCAATAAACAAAAGCTCTCCAAAAGAATTAGCAATGCCATTGAAGACGTCCTCATTCCAATATTCCAGAGGGAGACCCAGGAGTCTAGCCCAAACTGGAACATTCTCAAAAATGGAATTAGAGAGATCCAGATGAGAGTTCCATTTCTTAAGGGCTAGGGAAGATTTTCCTATGACCCAAGGTCCACCACTCCTACTAGCCAATATGTCCTCCTTGCAGGTGAACTCAAATGCAAAGAAACCTCTAGGAAGAGTGGCCACTATGACCTTACCATTGATTCTCCACTTATTTTTGACAAACTCCCTAACCACCTCAACATTTGGTCTAGGGCCCATAAACTTATTGACTAGAACTTTGTCCATCAAAGCAATATTATGATCAATAATCAGATCAGGCACATAGATGGAAAACTTACCTTTCACTGGGTCAGAAAAATTATGCACTGGAGGGAAGACTGATTTTCCATTTGGTTTAACACCAAATAGTGAAGACCAAGGTTTGCGCTTTGCTCCTTCCCTATCAATGGTCCCTACCACTTCATTGGTTTTTTCGCCTTTTAGTCCTTCAGGGGAGCCCCCCAAATTTGTCTTCCCTCCCGGGTCCACCTGAATGTTGTTTCCGGTGTCCTCATATGATTCATCCTTACCTTTCTCCTCGCTTGGAACATGTGCCGATTCCACCTGGGATTTTTCAGATCTTGCTCCACGGCCTGCTCCATTTTTCAGAGATTTGAAATCTTGCTTTTCCCGCCCGTGCTCCACAGTCCCACCCATTGTTTTCTTTACAATAATGTTGTGGTTGATTCTTTGAGACAATTTTTTTTTCTTAATTTATGGAAAGATAGGTGTTTGGCCGTGTTTTCACATTAGTTGGTTCACCAAGAGGTAGACAAGATAAAGTTTTACTCTGGTATCTTGTTTCAAATTGTTTATCTTTTTTTTCAAACTATAAGTGGCAACAAAGAGCGTATTAAGTATAGTATTTTTTTGGATAATATTAAACTTCAAATTCTACAATACTACAAAGAAGATATTTTATGTTACAGGAAGCTTCAAAGCTTGTTTAAATTTAGAATATAACTATAATCTTCAACTATGTTTGGTTGTATATTTGTTCTATTCATGTAAAAGATTATCTCTTTGAAGGTTTGCAGTGCTGTTTCATCTCCTGATGACGTTCTTGAGACCGTTGTTTCTTCTCTTGGGTTGCTACTATTCTTTCCCCTAGGGATGTGGAGGAAGGCTATTTTGTTGGGTGTTCTATTTTGGGCATCTCTCTTGAGGACAAGGAGGATGCACAAATCATTATTATTGTTCTTATTTCTTTTCTTATTGAGACATTTGATTGGCTTAGGAGCTTGCTTGTTGGGAGGTTATATGGTAATCATCCCAATATTGATACTATATTAGAAGATGGATCCTTTGGATTTGTGGCAAGGTTGAGGTATCTGCAATGTTGAATTTGTTTTTTTTTTCTTTTTTCTTTTGTCCTTTTCATATCAAGAGGATAGATCTAGGGTCCTTTTTGACGACCCTTGGTTTTTGGGTTTAAATGGTCTAAGTCTTGAAAATTGGCCACTTTTTTTTAACCCTATGTTAGAAGCTTTCAAGTTTCCTATTTGGCCCCCCTTGAAATTTTGGAATGAAAATATTTTCATGTCTATTGTAAATTCTTTTGAGAAATATTGTGCTACTGATAAGATCACTAAATTTATAAAGCACTTGTTATTTGTGAGATTCTATGTTTGTGGAGAAAAATTAGAAGCTTCCCACTCAGATTACCTTGTGGCATGTAGTGGGTCATACATCCACCACCTATTTGAAAAATAAGAAACAACACTTTGTTTGGAAGAAGAATGATCATATGCTAGCTTCTAAGGAGAAATCCACTACTCCCTTTTAGGAAACTTCCTTTTAGGAAGTTCAAAAAGTGGATTTTAAAGGGTTTAACCTTATGGAATTTAATGCCTGGGGATGGGTGAAGGTTCTACCGGTGATTGTATGAATCCTCTTTGTCCCAAAAAAGCTATTTTTGGGGAGAAGGATCCTTCTTTGGAGATAAAGAAAATCTCATTGGAACAATTTTTAAACCACCTTGACTTTGGGTGGGTTAGATGGTATTTTAGTTTAGTTGTTCCTTTTGTTGTCTTTCGTTGTCATTTTTTGTTGTTAGTTGTTGCCTAATTGTGCTTTTTCTTGTACACAATTTGGTGCTATTTCAAAATCTTGCTTACCTATGTTAGTGTAGTGTTAAGTTTTAACTTAGGGTTAATTACTTAATTAGTTTTTCCCGTATCGAGCAGTTTTTCACCCGTCACATTTCTCATTCCTTTAAAAGCCTTGTACACTATGTAATTTATCATCTCATTTCTGAATATCATCTTTTGGTATTTGGAAGAATAACATTTTGTTTCTCTCGTGTATGTGTGAGGGTGATTTGTTTACAGGTTGAGAATCTTGGGAAGGAGCTACTGTCTCCTACATGGTATCAGAGTTCCTCCTCTTGCTCACCTTCATGGAGAGTTTCTGCCGAGGAGATCTAGACAATTGATATCCACACTAAAGATTATTGTTGGCATATGAAATTTGTTACATTTCAAAGTTTCCATTACCATTTATTTCCTTTTGTTGAAGGCACGATTTTACTTTCAGAGGATGTGATTTGGTTTTTGTAGAGGCTGAATCACCTAATCAAAGCGCCCCATTGAAGGTTTGTTGATAGGCCATAATTCATTTTTTTCCATCACAGGCTGGCTGCATGTAAATAAGAGGCCTTGTTTTTTTTTCCTTGATTTTAATTGGGGAGGTGCAACATTTGGGGTTAAGCACCTTTGGTTTGGGGCTTGATTCTGATCAGATACCCACGTGACACATCATTCTGACCATGCCATTTTGTTTTCAACATTTCCAATTCTTCCTTTATTTTCCACCACAATTTTGCCTGTATTCTCCTCTGTTTGGTTTGATTCTTGGCTGTAGGTGGAAATTTTTTTTGCAAAGGTCATGATTTGTTGGAGGGTCTGATTTCCTCTTTGCAACCCAATTTCCTTTCTGTAGGCCACATATCCCATCTAGAGCTTACAAATTTATTTGTAGGCCCTTGGTGGGCAGTAGTTTCTCTTGGGAAGGATCACAATTTAAAGCTTTGACCAAATGAATGCCTATTGAGAATCGAGATCAACCATTTTGGTTGTTGAAGGTGAGAGATTGTGAGAGGAACAATTTTATGTTGAAGACTAAATATTTGTTGCTTTGTAAGGTGTGGAGGCCAAATTTTTTTATAGGGGAATTGATTGGAAGGAAACCCATGATGCACACATTTTCAAGGCCGATCTTCTAGGATTGAAGCAAGAGGGGGAAGTAATATCGTCTTCCTTGTATAAGGAAGTTTTGGAAAGACAACTCTTATAAGTGGTATTCACACAAGCAGTATCATATCTACTTCTTATTAAATTGAATATGTTGTAAGAAATTCCTAAGTGAAGAACGCAACAAAGAAGAGGAGAAAAAGAATGAAAAATATCATCGTATTGAATGTTCATAAGGTAGATTTATGAGAAATTTCAGGCTACCTAAGAATACAAAGGTGGGGGTAAGATTTGAAATCCCCAACTGAGATTTTCTGAGGAACGTTTCTTTGTTTCCCAATTCACCTTTGGAAGCTAGATATTGTTGCTTGAAGGCATTCAATTTGCTTTTGCCTAGGTGTAGGGTTTCCATTTTTTCACCATTCTTGCTGGGTGTGAAAAAAAATTCACTATTTTTTTAACCTTGTTTCGAACATTTATCCCACATTTGCTACGAAGGTGTCTTTTTGGCCTTTATATTCTCCAGTGCTCACATTAAACAACTGAAGCTTTTGTGTGCTTTGTGTGGTGGCTTGTGTGCTTGACAAGATAAATTAGAGATTTGTCTTGGTGATTTGGCACGGGAAATAGTAAGGTGTTTAATTTTTTGTTCAATTTTTTTTTTCAAATTCTCAGCCCTTTAAATTGCTTTATTTCATCTGGAAATATTTTGGGAAGGCTTCATTTGTAGTATATATCATATTTGAGAGTTTCTAATTGTTGTTGAATGTTAATGTCTTTGTATTCTTGGAAATTTGTCATAGTTCATTATGGGGTTTTCATTTCATCCTACTATGATTATGTTGAAAAAGAGAAACTATAAACAATGGAGAGATGGTATCATAAAACATCTTAGATGGTTTAATTTGTTGCCAAATTTATATAATCTTGTTCCCCCTCCTAGTATTGGTAGTAAAAAAATTTCATGAAATTACAAAAGGGATCATGTCTTAGGAGTCATTGAAATACATATTGATGTTGCCACTTTGAAAGATATTGATCATTGTGATTGCCCTCATACTCTTTGGACTGAAATTTAGGAGATATATGGAGATACTGATACTCAACCATTCCCAGATGATCCTGTTTCAAATTGTCTTATGCCTCTTCATTTTTTAGACAAGATACTCTATGATACAAATACTATGCAGGAGCTTGAATATTTGGAATATTTTGAATCTTCAGATGAGGATGATGAGGATTCTTTAGATGCTCCTTCTTCTCCATCAGAGACAGTTGGTGTACCTTCAACTTTAGTGGTTCCTTGTGTAGATCCATTGATTGAGACTTCCACCGTTTCTATTCAGTAGGGCCATTCATCTTATGGTGATGATTATGAGCCTCACACACCTCTTGCTAGTGTTGATAGCAATTCCTTAGGAAAGATTGGTCATTTGAACTTTGGAGTTCTTCATACCTATGTTGATTCATCTCCTATTGCTTCAGAGGTTGGTTCTTCAACACAATAGGATATTTTTGATCCTTCAGATCATTCTTTGTGGGCTAGTCACTTGACAAGTCTTGCGGAGTTGTTTTTTGAATCTCACATTTCTAATTTGGATGATGCATTTGAGGGTATATCCCTTCTTTTTGATGACAATATCTACACTGCTGTCACACCATATATGTCTTTGGAGATTGTTGCTTCAGAGTTTCCACATAGTCCTAATTTATCACCTTCTTTATTGATTGTGCATGTACCCGATTTGATTGTGGCATCTTCATCTTTAGTGGCAAAGGAGACACCTGAGTAGATTTTAGAGACATCATCATCATACATCTTCATGCTTCTTTCTTTCAATTCCTATCTGGAATGGGAAACATTCCTGCATTTGTACTTAGTTTTGTTCCTTCCAAAAGGGAGACAAGTTGTTTGTTGAAATTGGATCATGTTTTGTCTTTAGGCACTTACCATTTTTGCAGGCGATTACACATTGTGGAGGGGCTACACAGTCTCTCTCTTTCCCTCTTATGGGTGGCTATTGATTGTAATGTATATGTGACAAATGGTTTACTTAGGGGGTATCATGGAGTCCTCCATCCTTCCTCACATGATTTTCTTTTGTTTGTATTTTCTCTCTTTTGGAGGATTTTTCTCCCACAGGGTTTTTCTCCTTTTCTCTGGATGTGAGAGATTTCCTTCTTGCATTTGTAATTGTGCATGGGTGTACCTAACATGGCCTTGTAGCCGAAACCCATCTTGCATTTCATTTTGCTTAATGATCTCCCTAAGTTTGCAATTAAGGGGGTGTTAGTGTAGCGTTAAGTTTTAACTTAGGGTTAATTACTTAATTAGTTTTTCCCGTATCAAGTAGGTTTTTACCTGTCACATTTCTCATGCCTTTAAAAGGCCTGTACACTATGTAATTTATCATCTCATTTACGAATATCATCTTTTGGTATTTGGTAGAATAACGTTTTTCTTCTCTCATGTATGTGTGAGGGTGATTTGTTTGTAGGTTGAGGATCTTGGGAAGGAGTTTCTGTCTCCTACAACCTAATCAAAAATATATCAGCCCAAAAAAAATGACAAAAGAAAAAGGTCAATTCCTGCTAAGAATCTTGTTCAAACTGATAATGCCAAAGAATAATTATGAAATCAAAGGGAGGAGGAAAAATTTAACTACAAATGGGCTCATGGTCATATCATTAGATTCTAAAACAACTTGCTGCCCATCTAGCTAGAAAATGACACAAGCAATGGATTTCACAACGATTTTGCCACTCCACATCACAATCTAGATTTCTTGATTCATTTACATTTGAATTTTTATTTGTTACCTCAAAAATTTCTTCTTGATTCAAACTAGTTTTCCTCTTTGACATAAGATGCTCCTTCAACTCTACCATGAATGATTTAATATTTAAATACCAAATCATAATATTGCTTCTAAAAAAGTTATATTTATACATATAAACAATCTAAAATTATATATTACACATCCTGCTTGCAAAATTAAAAAAATCTTCTTAGCCAAAACAAAACCGTCCTAACAATCTTTGACAAAAACTTAGCCCTTGTTTATATCTTTTCACCATGTACACTTACAAATTGCACTTTATTTTAAATATTTGGGAGGTACTCAAGGCTATATCATGAAAATAAAATTGCATTCATAAAGATAACATTGCTATTTAATCTATAAAATCAATGACTTCCATCTTTATCAAGTGATTCATTCTGTCTGTACACGTGTGTTATGCTTGCTTTATAATCTCTATGAAATCCATGAGTACGTCACTGACTCCTTTCGTTAATAAGCAACTCATTTTGAATACATGTGTATTATGGAAATAGTTTCTATCACAAACGCTCTAAATTTCACTGTTTTTAATTTAAAATATTGTATCTGAAATTTACTTATATATTTTTAAATCAAAATTTCAGATTATTTGTTTTTAGTTGTAAACAAATTAATAATATGTCAAATATATTTAATCAATAGGTTACATATAGTGTGAGATTTGAGGCTGAAATGTTGATTCATTGGAAAACAAGTTTTAGTTGGGAAACCGACTGTCAGTTAATGGTAAAAGCTTACAAAATCTCACTTATCATGTAGAAGTGAGATAAATATTGATTTTCCAATTAGATCGGAACATTCTATTTCCATTTGCAATGTTTTTTGGTCAATTTGATGGGAACTTTTTTTCATTTCCATTGCTTTATGTTCTAAATCTGTATGTAAATATTTCAAAATCAGATAATACTTAATTTCTTTAAGGAAAATATCTATATTTGTCTAAGTTTATTTCATTCCATTATTTAACACTTATTATTAAATGTTTAATCTAGTCACATACAATTAGAATTTGATGACATCCATACACACCCATGCACAAACAGATACTTTGTAACATATTAACATACATATAATTTTCTATCGACGTAATCTTTGAACCTCTTTTTAATAAAATGCTAATTTTAACATTTTAATAGCATAATAACAATCATTCCCCTACAGCAGGTCAAATGTGGAGTTCTCACTTTATGTCTTAGTTAAGCTTTCTTCCCAATATTAAAACAGAATAATACTGAAGATGCATGTTTATTTCCATGGGCTTTTTGGTTTCATTTTCCTGGGTCGATTCATCCACTTTCTCCCCCGTCCATGACATCCCCACGAGGCCAAATCTGATTTCCATAGCAATCATCACAGTCGATGTTTTGAAGAAGATTGAAAGATATTGTGAAAATGGGTGGATTCTGAAAGAACTTCTGTGTAAACATGGAGTTTAGGCAAATGGTTATCAATTCTTAGGCTGGTAAGTTTCATCTTGTCTCTTTTTTTTAAAGGCTGTAGGAATTGGGTAGTTCTCTTATAAACTGCAGTGTATCTGGTAAACTGTTTTCATTAATTGGTGATGTTGGTGTGACACGTACTACGATACCAGAAAACAAAGGGAATATTAGACCTCATGACGTACTTTTTGTCTACAACAGACTACTTTTCATCTATATGTAATCTTGGATGTGAACATTTTGATCTTTAGTTTTTATAAATCAAATTTCTTTCATATTTCAAACAATTTTTAAATTTGTTGAGTATTAGATAACAGGAAAATGGCATAAAGATTACCAGAGCCAAATCAAGTTTACGTTGTCTAGCAAAGTAGTATTCAATTTTTACAAAAATGGATAGAGAAGTGGGGACAATCCATTCGTTCCCTTTTATCAGATTCGTTTTTTTTGTTTTAATACACCAATTACACTATAATATTTATGTTTTTAGTTTTTAGTTTTTCTCTTTGAAGTTTCAATAATTATTTGTAGTATTGATATTGTTCTAAAAATAACAAAAATATTCATCTCATGTGTGGAAGTATTTTACATCAAAGCTTTTGTTTCTGATTCACTGTAATATGTATGAGAATACTTACACATTGCCAAAATCGTTACAAATTTTATATAGTAATAATTTTCTCTCCACTGAAGGATCTTCTGGTTAAGAGGAATAGCGAGTTTTCGTCACCATCAACAGATGGTTTATTGAACAAAGGATGTCTCTAAAGAATTCAAAATATTTGATCAGTAAAATACTAAAGAGTTGCTCGCATATGTTGATAAGTGATCCTGCGCCCTATTTTCAGGAGCTTTTAAACCCATTTATAAGTGAGTTTTTTAATTGGTTACCAAGAATCTTTTGGTTGAATAATGGGTTTTAAATTCTTCATTTGGTATCAAAGCAAGTGGTTGTTTTAGATTTTTTTGGGTTATAAATTATTTGGTTGAGATCTGTCTAATTTGGACATGTAGATAATCAACTTTTTGTCTATTCCATAGGAAGCGACTGATTATTCGAGTATCAAGATGATGCGTATTTCAATAGAAAAGATTTATAGAAGATTATAGAAACTGGTTATAAGGAGTCAGTTGATTGAATCACTATTGTAACCAATGATAGAGCAACCAAGAAAGAAGAATTTTCAAGCCTTATTTTATATTCAAATAGCTTTAGAGAAGAGCCCATTTTTGACAATTGAAAGTACAAAGATAGTCATGGATGCTTGTAAGACTCTTCAAGAAGCTTACCAAGATATTGGTCAAGTTACAAACCTTGAAGAAAGAATTTGATAATTTGAAGATGCAAGAAGTTATTAGTGTGAGTGGTTACTATATAAGAGTAAAGAATGTGGTCAATAAGTTGGCTATTCTTAGATAAATTATGAACAAAAAGGTAGTGGTAAAAAATGTTGTTATGATCCTAATATGATATATTCTTAGAAATATATATAATATAATATATACTTAGGAATATACCATATTAGGATCATAACAAAGATGTTGAGGTCTTTAACTCCAAGGAGAATCATGTTGCAATAATTATTGAGAAAAGTAAAGACTTTACTACTCTTGTGCTTGATCACTTAGTTGACTCTCTTATGTCTGATGAAGAGAGATTAAGAGACACATTTGGAGAAACTAACGAGAGCTTTTTCCTCAAAATTGAAAATCACAAAGAATGAAGGTGCCTACACTACTAGTAAAATCTATCAAGGATAAGATAGAGACATAAATCAAAATCATTTGAGAAGAAATGGAGATAGAGGTAGAAGCAGATTTGATAAGAGAAATATCTAGTGTTATGATTGCAATAGCTAGGTTAAAAGAAGCTAATGAAATAAAAAATGCTAATCATGCTTATTATGATGAGGCTTCTCCAAGCAATTTTTTCATCATATGATAGAGTTGAAGACAATATTAAAGAATTTTGATATTTAGATCTAGATTGTTCTAATCACATGTCAAAGAATAATGAACTTTTTTCTATAACATGGGTGAAAGCTTTAAGACCAAGATCAAGTTTTGTGATGACAAATCCTTGGAGGTTGTAGCTAAAGGAGCTATGAGTGTGCATACTAAATATAGTAAGAAAAGTGTTACTGATATTTATTATAGTTTGAAGTTTAAACATAATTTATTGAGTGTTGAACAATTGTGTGAAAATTATAAAGTGGTGTTTGATGATAAGTAACGTACAATCTATGTCAAGAATCAAGAAAAAATGGTTGTTATAGTTATACCAATGTTAAAGAGTAGGATATTTTCATTTAAGTTTGGAGAACATAAAAATAATATTTGGGTGTGTGCAAGAAGTTGAATCCACTTTTTAGCCAAAAAGTGTAAGTGTTTTCTTTTATTTTCAAAATTTGTCACATTTGACCTTAAAATTTGAAGCACTTACACATGAAATATTAAAAAAAAGTCACTAATCATAAAATGTAGTACTTGGAGTAAATAGTTTCCAAATATGTAATTTATTTTAATACACAGATGATACAAATTGATTTTCAATAGGCATGTCTAAAAACCACTGTTTAAAAGTCACCATTTTTTTACCATACTATGCATGTGTACACCATCCATATTTTGATCTAAATAATTAAATTTTTCTAAATCCTTAAATTGGAAAAAGATTTGTAACACTCTAAAAAATGTTGACAACATTTTTTTGTAACTTTTTTGAATGTATTTTTTGTTAATTTTTTATTGGTCATATTTTTTGTTTTGAAAAATCCTCATGTACGTCACACATAAGATGACCTAAACTTATCAATTTTTGATTTTTAAAAAGAATTGTCTGAAGAATTTTGACATATAATTCATTTTTCAAAAAATATTTTAATAAAAAGTTATTAAAATACTAAAAAACCCTGATATTTCAAGTTTAAGGACCAGTTTCATAAAAAAATATTTGAAAAAAAAAAAAAATTCCAATTGTAAAAAAATTTACATATCTAGAATCTACACAGTTTCATCTATAATGGGTTTTATTTTCATCAAAAAATGTTGCAAAAAGGTCTTTAGACATATGTCTAAAGTCACTCTTTTCTTGTGACATTGACATGACCTTCAAGTTGTAGGTCAAACCAGATCCAAAGCTTAGGTTCGGGTCCCCAAGCCTTTTCTCAAATCAAAAAACAAAGCATGAACCTGACCAAAAATTAAAATTTTAGTTTTATTGAAATGAGATCCCATTCTAAAATGGGATCCCATTTCATAAAAGTTTAAATTTTTTAAGCTTTTATGAAACGGGATCTTGTTTTAGAAACATGATCTCGTTTTGTAGAAATGGGACCCTGTTCTAAAAAATGAGATCTTGTTCTACAAAATAGGATCCTGTTTCATAAAAGCTTAAATTTTTTAAACTTTTATGAAATGGGATCCCGTTTTAGAATGGGATCTTGTTTCTAAAAAAAGGGATCCCATTTTTGGATTGGCATCTCAAAGTGAAATGGGATCCCATTTGTAAAATAACGGGATCTTGCTTCATGAAAGATAATTTTATTCAAGATATTTTATGGATTATTGTGATATGATTTGCATAAAAAGGTCATTCACAATTACCTATACACTTCAAAAAATGGGTAAGGAATTATTAGTAGAGGTGAGTGGGCTTTCAAGAACTAGAACTAAAATCTTTAAAGAGAGGAGAGTAGGTGATGATGCTCACGAAAAGAAAGATGATAAAGGTAGAAGGGTGGTAGAAAATTTAGATTCTAGTTATGATACTAAGAATGAGATTGAATTTGAGTCAAAGATTGAGATTTCTTTATCTAGGGGCATGAATTTTGAGCTTTTGGAGAATGGAAAATTGGAAGGTATTAGTAAAGGAATTGATTGAATTAGGATATAATAAAAATTAGACAATGGATTCCCCCAAGTAATCTATCCAAGCCCCTATGTGTAATATTGTGCATAAGGGTTTCAATAATAAGTGTGTTGGTAAAATCTAGGAGATACGAAAGAGTGTTGATGCTCAAAGGGTGGATATTAGGGGTGAACGGAAATCTAAGGCCTTCCCTAAAACTATTGAGGGTGGCTTCTTCCCTAGAATATAGGACCCTTGTTCTATTCTTCCTAAGGACTTTACTTTAATATATATATTTATACACACACACACACACACACACACACACACACACACATATATATATATGAGAATATATGAGAATATATATATATATATATTCTCATATATATATATATAGTGAGCTTGAAATCGATAATTATCATTATCAAATGGATGGAATTTAAAACGATATTATGAGAAAATCCCATGATGGACATGGTTTTCCATCGATAGAATGGAAAGAATTTGAATTGCATGGGATAGTAATATCATTAATGCCCATTATCATTTTGAAAGAACCCCTTAGTCGAGGCGTAGTAAAATGTAGAAAGATGCTATTTTGAAAGGGAGATTGACTTGAAATGATAGAAAACTGGTGTGGAACGAAGCTTTTTGGAAAAAGCCAAAGGGGAATTCCTAGTTGTAGAGGTAATCAATGATTTTTCCTTCATTAATGTTGCTTTTCATTGATTTTACAGTTTCATCATTATTTCCATGCATCAATCGATTTGCTGCATTGTAGATTTTATTGATTGAAAGTAGCTAGACCATCAAACTCTTATGCAAACTATATGAGTAAACTTGTATTATCTATGGCTCTGTTGCTACTTTCTCTACACTCAAATTTTCTTGGGCTTGTAGAGCCTACAGCTTGGAAGAGTCGATTGTGTATATTACCATGTAAGATTTGATACTACCGACCTTGTGTTTCAGCTGCATGTATGTTTTTTTATTGTTAAGCCCATCACAGGCCATTGGAGAAACCCAATAGGACTGTGAATGGAGCGATGTAAACTATGTATTGATGCCACCTTTTTATGGGGTAGGCCGAGGCCATCATAGAAAGATTAAGATGTAAATATGTCTTATTTGCTTATTATTTTTTCTCTGATGGACACCCATTCAGACCAATGCCATCACCCTCGAATCAACATCAAAGGGTAACTTAAGAGCCTTTGTTTTTCCTCATCACTAAGGGCGACGGTGGGCTCATATCACCCAGTTTTGTATATGGGGTTTTGTTACCTTTTGTAGATTTATGCTACCCAATTTGTATCGCCAAGTTCGTTCGGGCTAAGGCCGAACCATGAAATTCATTCCTTAAAGTTATTTGCATGTGTAGAATAGTGAACCATCAATCCATGGGAACGACAACCATGTCATCCATGGAAGTGATTACACTTGAGATGAGGGTGGGTCCTATGGCTTTGCCCACAACCACCCTGTTATTTTAGGAACCAATCAATGTGTGTGGTTCGTTTTAGAACGGTAGATGTATAATATATATAAACTATGAACGATGGTTTCAACTCGAACCTGGTTAAGATTGATCTCATGGATTCAATCATTTTATCATTGTTGATTAATGGTTAGCATGTCAACCAATACTTTTAAATTTATTTCAAAAGTTGATAAAGCTTCATTTTAGTTATTTCTTACATGAAATTTTATATGCAAATGCTTAAAATAGTTAAGCCTGGAAAATGAGGCAACAAAACTTGAACCTGCAACCATAAACAATTGTAAACAACATTGTTTTGTCATAAAATGTAATTGTTTAGCTGTAAATAACGTTGTATTATTGTAAAAAGTGAATTTTTTGTTGGAAACAACATTATTTTGTCATAAAATGTAACTATTTATCTTGAAACAACATTGTATCAATGTAAACAGTGAGTGTTCTATTGCAAACGATATTGTTTTATTATAAACTATAACTATTTATCTTAAAACAACATTGTATTATTGTAAACAGTGAATGTTCTGTTGTAAACAATAATGTTTTGTCATAAATTGTAACTATTTAGCTAGAAAAAACATTGTAATATTGTAAACAGTGAATGTTTTGTTGTAAATGACATTGTTTTGTCATAAATTGTAACTATTTAGTTGGAAATAATATTGTATTATTTCTAATAGTGAATGTTCTACTGTAAATGACATCTTTATGCTGTAAAAGTGTATGTGTAGCTAAAAATAGTCTTGTTCATTAAATTGTTTAGTTGAAACATCATTGATTAGTTGTGAATTGTGAATGATCTACATGAAACAACTTGTTTTGTAACTGTTTAGTCGAAAACAATATTTTTTTATTAAAAATGGTAAATGTTCATATGTAAACAACAATGTTAGAATATCACAGCTTGTGTGAATATAAAAGAAGCAATAGTATTGAACCGTTGATTTTTAGCTCTTAGGACTTCTCTTACTCTTCTAGGGTTTTTCATACAAATTATGTAATGTGGAATGTTGTCTAAGCTAATTGAAGTAAACTAAATGCAACTAAATGATTTAAATAACTGAATATGAAAACAAGACTAAGATCTATGCTATGTTTGAAAACACAGTGTTGTTTGTAAAGAAGCTTTAAAGAATGAACAAAAATACAAATCAGACTAAATGGAATACTGTTTCTCAAAATGAGTGCACCTAGAAAACTAAAGAAGACAATTTTTTTTTGGAAAACTGATGAAATTTGAACTTGAGCTAACTGGGACTCATTCGCCACCTTGGGCAAATTAGTCCCAGATCAAGACTTTTCTACATATAATCTATTTTCTGATAGTTGGGGACCTAGATCTATATCTGACTCAAATATGTACCTCAAGAGGGACTCATTTGACATGCATGGAAAATTAAGCCACTTTTTGATTTTTGCAATTTCAAAACTCTGTCCTGCACCTTGACACCTGTACAACAATTTCTGACAAAAACCCAATTTTGGATCTCAAAAAATTCCTACAAAACAACTTAAATTTTTTTGTCCAATGGGGGGTTTGCCTTGGTCAAACCCCTAATTTGGGTAATTAAACCTTAAATAGAGAAAAATATACATAAACCCTAGCCTTAGTTGTGTTAAAGACTAGGAAAGTCTAAATCATAACAAAAACCTTATTCTATTGATCTAGAATAAGAGATGGAAAGATGATTTGTGTGATGCAAGATCTCAACCCTAGAAATCTTACAACACATGAAAAATAAGGATGAAATGACATGAAAATGATAAACAAATAAGATGCAAACCTTAATTTGAAGATAGAGTGAAAATGGAAGATGGAATCAATAGAAAACCAAGTCCTTAGGTGTGATTTAGTGGCTAGTTGCACCTCTTCATTCTATATTTCTTCATGATTTACCATAGGAATCCATCATCAACCCTTTGCAATGTTGAATCTTGATCAAAATAGTGAGCTTCAAGACTTGCTAAAACCCTAGTTTGCTTCCCTAAAACTTCAACTTTACTCATGAAATTTGTGATAGAAGACATGACTCTAGAAATTGCTCTTTAAAAATGACAAAAAATTGTGAAAAATGAATAATAATGAGTATTTATAAGCAACAAATCCTTATTTTCCCATTAATTAGACCTAAGAGGTTGACATTCACCAGAAATTAAAGTTAAATTGATTAAATTCTTGCTTAAATTTGAATTTTCCCTTAAAGGGGACTCATTTGCCACCCTTGGCGAATGGGTCCCACCAGAGGGGACTCATTTGCCACCCTTGGCGAATGGGTCCCACCAGAGGGGACTCATTCGCCCAAGGTGGCAAATGGGTCCCACTATTGCTGTTTGAAGGTGGGTTTTTGGGGTATGAGATAATTAAATTCTGTTTGTTGGGTTCTATGTGATTTCTCAGGTAAAACGAGCCTCTAGATCAAAATTAATGGGTCTAAGGGGCCTATAAATGCTGTTTTGAAGGCTGAATAATGTAAAGGGACTCAAAAGTGGGTCCAATTATGCTTGAAATTGTCTCTTTTCTTAAGAGGGTCCAATTTTCTATGACACAAGTGTGTGAGAAACTATTAATACAGACTTATTCTAGATTCCTTATTTTCATGAAATTATGACAAAAGAAACATCAAATAGGATGATATCAAATGATTGCAATATGATTTAATGGTTTATTTCATAATGTATGCACAAACCAATAACTTAAGTAGGCACATATATGTGTATGCACATAGACTTCATCTATGTACATACACATACTTGTGATGTGCCTTCTTTTATTTTTACTTAATCCATTTTTAAATAGATAATGCTTTATGTTGAAAGTAAACATGGGTCATGTGGATGATATGACAAAATCATGTAATGTACATTTCTATTTGAATCATGAATCTGATTTCTATTTAGTGAGGAAATCAGTAATATGATTTTCCTTTTTCGTAGACATATGTGAGAAGAATATTCTTTTACTTGAATAGAACAGTGATACCTAATTAGACTAGAGCACCTCAGGGTAGATGCTGCTAGATGGTAGATAGCTATTATGAAATGTTGTATTGTAGAAAGTTACCTTCCAGGATGGGTGCCGAAATGGAGTTTAGAGAGTATAGGTTTGCTTTACCAGAACCTATTGTTTTTTTTTACAACAAAATTTTTATGCTTGGCCAAGCAATATAGTTTATTTTGTATGTATGAACTCTGTGATATCACTCTCTGCCATTCCTAGCATAGATCTTGCTTTTTCTTTTCTAACTTGTAGATAGAAATTGCATGTTGATGTATGGGCATGCACCATATTCCACCTTGCAGATTCTTCTCTTGCTAAACTTTCCATGCAGGGTTGGGTATTCTTCAAGTTGGAAGAATTTCGGGGAAGTGTAAGCTTCGTGGTTGGGTGTTAATGTGCTTCAACCATGTTCTTGTCCACTAGTGGAGGCAAGTGCCAAGAGGAACTTTGGATGTACACAAGAAAATTTAGTCTATGATGTAACCTTGATGTAATACTTGATATAGTTGATGTAAATTTGTACAATGTCATGACTTTGGGGCCTTATGAGCCAAGTCAAACCTGATATTGTAATTTAACTTTTGAATTGAATATACGAATCTTTAACTCATTTTAAATGGACATGTGTTGCTATGATTGACTATAGCCACTTAGTTATGTATTTTTAATTTGAATATATTCATGTGTCATTTATAATAATATTAATTAAGTAATAATTTAGGATGGGTTATTACATTTGGTATCAGAGCTTAGGGTTCAACTCTAGGCCTTTTGAGTCTACCATAGTTTTGACTAGGGATAGTTGACCCTTGACCAAAAATTTAGTTGTCCTAAGAATTGATCGAACCTCGATTGAATGCGGGTATGGGAAGGTCAAAGGAAGGATGAAGGCAAATCATATATTTTTGGGTTTCTATGGACTTCTCTAGCTCTTCTAGGGTTTTTCACCTAAAAGGAGAGAGATAGGGCCCAAAAATGCTAAGGGTTCATTCAAATTATGTTATGTATAATTTTTTATAATCTAAATAAAGTAATCTAAATGCAATTAGGTGATCTATATGATTGAATATGAATGCAAAACTAAGATTTAAACTATGTTTGAAAACACACAGTGATATGCAAACAATGAACTAAATGATGAAATAATGCAGAACAAAAAGAAATGAGATGAAATAGAGTTCACCTGGGCAATGTTTGATGAATCTAGAATGTTGTGAGTGTTGATTGGAATTGCTAAAATTTCACAGTGGGACTCATTCACCTAGGGTGGCGAATTAGTCTTGCTACTAGTGAAAAGGTGTTAGAAACAAGTTTCTGACTGTTGGGATCCAGAATCTGAAAAAAATCAGATTTTTAGTCCTAAGGTGGGACTCATTCACCACTGGTGGAAAATTAGTCCTCTCCCAAAATTTTGAGAAATCATGAGACAACTCTGCAACACCAGATTTGGAAATATTTGCTTGTTGGGTTGCTGAAGTAAATTCTATAGGAAACAAACATAAAACCTTCTCCAAGCTTGAAATAAAGTTAATTTGACTTGAAGCACCTAGTTGACTTGTTGACCAATCTTCAATACCAACATGCTTGTTAAATCTGCATACCTAGGTCTGCAAACACACATGCAAGAGGAGAAAAATGGTTGAGGGTTAACAAATAGGGGTTTTCCTTGGTCAAACCCCAATTTGGTAATCAAACCCTTAATGAAACAATGAAATGAAAGACATGGAAAACTTTAAAACCCCCCCTGCCCCCCCTTCGGCGAAGATGTAAAATCTTGGCGAATCTTGTATACTTCTTGATAAAAAATATTAATTTTAGTGGTGATTTTTTTTGTTTTTCATGAAAAAAATAGTGTCCATTTGCAAATATTTTCTAATCGCTAGAAGTTTGTGGAAAATCTTGGTGAAATGATTTTTTTTTAAAACCACTAAATTTTTTCCATTGGCGATTAAAATCTATTTTCAAACTAATTAAATATTTCGGTTGGCGAATTAAACTTTTCTTCAAACCAAAAAAAATAATTTTGTTGGCGATTAAATTTTTTTTTCAAACTAAAAAATAAAATTCATTGGCGAATTAAACCCATTTTCAAATGATTAAGAAATAAACATTGGAAAATTAAACATAATATCAAACTAATAAAAAAATGTAGTGGTGGCCCATTAAGGGGCTTGGTTGGGTTAATCTGACTAAAATTTATGTAGAAGTGTAATGGGAGAAACCAGATGAAGGTTGGTGGAAGGTAAACTTTGATGGAGCGTCAAAACTCAAAAGGAAATCCTGGTCCATCCAGAGCTAGTAGTATTGTTCGTGATTGGAATGGGAATGTGCTTGCCATAGGAGCAATGAGATTGAAGGAGGGAACCAATAATGTAGCGGAAGGAGCAACAACCTTAATGACAATTAAGATAGCCAAAAAGTTAGGGGGATAAAAGATACATCTGGAGGGTGATTCTTTAATAATAATTAAAGCAATTACAAAAGGAGGAATCGATGCTTGGCATCTGCAAGGAGTGATTAGGAAAATTATTGAAGTATTAACCCTTTTTGAGGACTTTAAGGTCAGTCATATAAGGAGAAATGGGAATGTGGAGGCATACATCCTCTCAAAATGGGCACTATCCTTTGAAGAGGTGGATGTTTTAAGATTTGAAGAATTTAGTGGCATTAATGTGGAGGAATTTTCTTCGATGCATTTAATGCAAGAAGAAATGATTGTTTAGTATGCAAAGGAGGCACAAAAGTTCATGTAAGAAGTGAAGCATTGATGAAGGATTTTTTCCGGTGCTGGACATATGTTTGGGAATCGACATTAATGGAGATGGCTGGAAAATTGAGATGATGGCTACGTCCAATTTCAAGGATTATCTCTTATTAATTCTCATTTAAATTACATATTCAACCAACAGTTGTATTTATAAAAAATAGTCTTAACTCCAATAATTGGAAAAATCCATTGAAATAGACAACTTCTAAATTAGCAAACACATGCTAATTAAAAGTCCTTACAAGGAAGGAAACTGTTTCGAATATGTGAGAGAAACTTGCTAATTTGGGCTTCACCGAACCCAACATTAAAAAAACGCATCTCATGTAGCCAGTCAACGGTGGGTGGTTGTTTGGAAGCTAGTGAACCAAAGAAACAATGGAGGCCAGTTTCACCTTGACATTGTGAAGGAAGCTGGACCCTTTCGTTGGAAAAGCGTTTGTGAAGCGGCTGCGGGGTTTATTTCTCTTCAAGGATGTGCAAGTGGTGCAATCAGTTCAATTTATTTTGGGTAATGGCTTTGAAACATTAAAGAAAAGATACAAGATGAATATGGATATTTATTCGTTGGTCATGGCTTGGGATTTGGATTTAGGAGAGCCAGTGGATGTAGTGAGGAAAGTCATGAAAACTCTAGTTCACAAAGATTTTTTAGAGGATATGGAAGGAATTATGGAACAGGCGATGCTAGGAATGGTGCTTGTTAAGTTTGAAGGCATGGATGGTGAAGGCCCTGAGCTTGCAGATTTAAATCATCTCTTTATCAGGTGGCTAGAAGGAGACACCAAAGCTCTGTGGCAAGAAGGTGCAGATCATGGGCGACAAGCACTCAAAATTTGCATTGAGCTAATGGAGGTCGAGGAGGTCATAGAGAATCTCAAAGTCATCACCAGAGTAGAGATGCATGGAAAGAAGGGTTTGAATTCGAGGAAGAAGATGAAGCCATTAATGGAGATAGTACTATTGGAGATGGGTAATTCATCAAAGGCGTTTGAGTAGTACAAGTTTTTTAAAAAAAATAGATTACTATACTAAATCTTGTCTGTGATTTTGTTTTTTGGGAGTTATGCCTGGATTTTCATTGTAATTGTAAAACACCTTGGGGCATGAACAATAGTTGGAAGGGTAGATTTTAGGCGGGTATGATTAGGGATAATTTGATATGTTAGAAAATGTGCTGGTTAATCAAATTTTTTGGGAGTTGATGGATGAAGATAAATTTGAAGTATATGCAACTTTTGCTTTATATTTAATAAAATAAACTATTATCATCGATTAAAAAAAATGCAGTGGTGAAGTGTCAGTGCAAATCAATCTAACCACGACCGTTTGATGAATTGTCAATCTAACTTTGCTAATCGAGGGCCGAGAGGTAATAATTTTCCAAACTCCACACGTATCGATCTTAATTACCATTTGATCCTCCAATCATGTCCACTTGCTAAAATATTCCCGTGATCTTCACTTCATAAATGCACCATCCTTGCCACCTTTCCTATCTTAATTTTTCAAAGTCAAGGTTTTGGTGCTTTTCCTAATCTTAGTTGCAAGTCTTTCTTGGTCATCTTTGTATTTGACGGGTTGTAGGTTTTGAAAACTTTGAAACTTCAAACTTTGGTTCTAAGGTTCCAAGTTTCAGCGACCACGTGACATTATGGATCATGATAGTTCAATGAATTTTGGATGAATGGCTATAGTTGCATTCCAGAAGTATATCTCTCAAGTAGTAGATTTGAGAATTGAAACATCCAGAATTACACTAGAACCATTAGATGCGGACATGTGGGGAGATCAAGGCTCATCATTGTGGTAATGAACCCAATGGGTTGGATTTTGGTGATGAGTGATAGAAGAACTTAAGTGGTAGAAATATGCACATGCAGAAAGTTTGTTTTAAAAGAGGAATCACCTACAAAGAATGTAGAACCAAGGCTTAAAAACTTAAGAACATTTTACACAAAGGATGTAAAGGAAAATCAATATAACCACGACCATTCGATGATTTTTTGATGGACGACTTTAGTTTCCTTTCGGAAGTAAATCTCTGAAGCAATAGACTTGAGAATTGACACCTCCAGAATAACACTAGAATTGTTAGATGCAGACATGTGGCAAGATCAAGGCTCATTTCTCTCTTTTCAATGCCTTGACGTATTACATTTTATCAATTGAAATTCTCAATATTTTTAACATCTGAAGCGATTGATTAGAAAACTTATAGCTATAATGAAACAATATTTGTAATGATTTCATATCATTTGAGTGGCATTGGTAGTGCTTATTGGAGTATGGTGATTTTGACAGCTTGTCAGATTGAGGTACAATTTGCATGTAGCCAAATGTCAATCAAATTAAACATTTTAATTGTACATGTAAGGCTTAAGATACACGAATCAACTAAGTTGGTTTCTTGGTTTGCGCGAATCAGGCTGGCAACGACACTAGTGGCCCATAAATTATTAAATAGGGTTAGTGATAGTAATAATGTGACATTGTAATTCAGTTGTAATAAAATAAATGGTTATAAATTTATAGTAAAGAGTTATTTTCTGAGTTTAGTGTCTATGAATCTATTCAAATAAGTTTTTTTTTTCCTTTGAGAAATTAAGTATTATCTATTTATGAAATAATTGCATGCAGATTTAAAAGTAAAACATAAAGCAATACAAATGAAAAAAGAAAGTTGCCATCAAAGAGTTATTTTCTAAGTTCAATGTCTATGAATCTATTCAAATCAGTTTTTTTTTCCTTTGAGAAATTAAGTATTATCTATTTATGAAATAATTGTATGCAAATTTAAAAGTAAAACATAAAGCAATACAAATGAAAAAAGAAAGTTTCCATCAAAGAGTTATTTTTTGAGTTTAGTGTCTATGAATCTATTCAAATCAGTTTTTTTTTCCTTTGAGAAATTAAGTATTATCTATTTATGAAATAATTGCATGCAGATTTAAAAGTAAAACATAAAGCAATACAAATGAAAAAAGAAAGTTGTCATCAAATTGACAAAAAAATATTATAAACACTAAAAGTTGTCACTCTTGTTAGGGTTTAACAAAATGTTTTTTGATTTCTAATTTGTCATTGACCTTCTCCCCCAGTTCCTGGTATCATTATTCATTTTATTAAGTCCTTTGCAATTTTAAGTTATCGGCCCCTTGGCCTTAATGTCAATCCTAGCACATTAAAGTTTAAAACAACTTTAAAACACATGTTTATTATTTATATCATAATTCATAAATTACTCAAACGTTCGATGAACATTTGATGTACATGGTTGTAGTTGCATTCCAAAATGAAATGCACAAAGCGCTAGTCTTGTGAACTTAAACCTCTAGAATTACCCTTTAATCATTAGATTTACAATGATCAACAGTTTAGAATTTGCTGCCAATGCAGGACTAAATGGCTAGTGAAACAAGATTTGTAATGATTTCATATCGTTTGAACTTTGAGTGGCACTGGTGATTTTGACAATTGATAGCTTGTCACTTGTTAGCTTGACGTACATTTTTCATGTACTGAGGTTGTCAGAGTCTAGACGTCAATCAAATTTTAAACATTTAAATACATGTAAGGCTTAAGTTACACGAATTGATTAAAATTTAAGTATGTTTTTTGGTTTGTGTGAATCATGATTATGATTCATGAATCATGATTATACCTAACCTCACACATGACATGTGTGAGGTGTACACAGGGACTAGGCTGGTAGTGGCACTATTGGCAACACTGTTGCCCATAAATAAGGATAGTGAGCACAACTGAAAATTGAAACCATTCATTAAAGGCTAAAGGATTTAATATTGAGTGCAATGTACAAATTTTCATAAGGGTTTCCATTTTGTAGGGTTAATAAGGAGTTGGATTTAGGAAGAAGATAATGTTGCATTATTGGGGATACTCTAAATTCTCCTACCTGTAGTTATGTAGTTACAGAGTAAAAGACCAACTTCCTTCAAGTTCAGAATGGGTGGAATTGGAAAGAAGATGATTTGGTTCAACTGACTTTTCAGACAGGTTTTGCACTAGGATGAGGAGCTGTAATGGAGATAAGTTCTCTCCCAGTGCATGGAAGATGGAAGTAGAAGATGGGAGCAGTTTTACAACCCATCATCTACTGCATGACTTTGATTTTCAAAGGGGAGAAGTACATTTTGTATCTTCACAACTCCCATTTCCCTGGTTTCATTAGCCCGCCTTTCCCCATGCATTTATTTTTAGACACCATGGTTGATCTCGAAAGTCCCATGCCTTTATTTTTAGAGTGCATGGTTGACCCAACAAGTCCCATTTATTTTCAGACACACATGTATTACATTTACGTTTTCACCAGCGATCCAACATAAGCTTGGTGCTTGCGCTTACATTTGTATTTGTACTATGTAATAACGTGACATTGTAATTCAGTTGTAATAAAATAAATGGTTGTGCTATTAATTCGACATTGTAATTCCTTTTATTAAGTCCTTTGCAACGTTAAGTGTTACTATGCTATTAATGGTTGTGCTAGTAATGTGACATTGTAATTCCTTTTATTAAGTCCTTTGCAATTACAATGTTAAGTGTTACTGTGCTTAGTGCTATTAATGGTTGTGCTATTAATGTGACATTGCAATTCATTTTATAAAGGCCTTGATGTCAATCTGAGCGCATTAATGGTTAAAAATAAAAAAAACTTTAAAACACATGTTTATTATTTATATCATAAATTACTCAACCATTCGAGGAACATTTGATGTATGGTTGTAGACTCAAAATAAGGGAGCAAAGCAAGCTTAGTCGCTAGTCCTCTGCATTTTACAACCATGTGACATGTGGCATTGTTGTGGAGTTCTAAATTTTCATAACTACTCGATTCCCTGACTTGGTTCACTTTGTTGAGTAACTTAAGTTCATGCATACATAACCTTTGAGTTATGGTGTGTGGATTTACTCAGTTGGTTAGAGGTTTCAAAAACTTTGGAACTTTAGAATTTGGTTTTGAGGTTCCAAGTTTCAGTGAACACGTGACATGATGGACTTATCTTTCCTTTCAAAGGTGCTATCATCTGACATCTCATTGAATGCTATGTATGAAATAAACTTGAGTTGTCTTTTTAGGAATTTCCAAAAGCATGCAGGTTTAAAGTCTATTTCGAGGAATGAAATTGAATTCCACATTTAAAGCACATCCTATAAAAAATAACGATATAAGTGGGTGGTGATGTTTTACTTAGACATTTAGCCTACATTCTCGTTCTTTGCCAAGGTTAGTACTTCTCAAGTGCAAACATTCTTTTTACTTAGACTTTTAGCCTGCATTCTCATTCTTTGCCAAGCCCAGTACTTCTCAAAATATCATGTGCAAACATTCGTTCTTCATGAATTTGTGCTCATGCAGAATGAATGTTGGGTCGACGTAAGGGATACGACACTCAAACCTTTAAGTTAGACGAATTTTGGGCGTGCCTGGAGAGGGATGACAAGTCTGAGTTAGATATAAAACTCTTAGAAAGTGGGCTAGCTCAGGCTGGCGGGTTTCCAAAATTTGTGTTGAGTGTGGACCTGATAAGTGCATGTGTGAGAAGGTACATTCTACAGACATGGGAAATTAAAGCCGTGGACAAAACTATAATTGCAGAAATTTCTCTTGAAGCTGTTTCCCACACGTTGGGGATTCCAGAAAGGGAACTTGTAGAAGACATGTCTGTCATAGTGGCAGGTGATTTTTTCAAAGCAAATAAGGATTGGTGTAAGAACTCCATGGCCAAAACCTAGTCAAATTTTGAAAAGAAAGGTAAGTCGCAACTGCCGAGTAAACTTAAAAGATTGCATTTTAAGGGAGAAATTGTAGATGCTATTGCTTTATTGCACCACATTTTTGGGAATGCACAAGTTGAGTGATTTAAGGATTGGATGTGCCAATTTATCTTGATAGTCTATGATGAGAACATTTTCATTGATTGGGATGAAGTTATTTTCTTCCATTTGAATGAGAAATTAATTAATTTCCATAAGATTGCTACTTTCTATATGTGTTCTTTCCTGACATACATTGTAGGTAGTTAGAGGTCCTTTTGGCTTGGGTTGGAGCCACAAGGAACCCCAACTTTTGATATGCCTATGTATAAATGCATTCCTTAGTTCACTAAACAATTTGGAATGGGTGATTTTTGTTGTGTTAATGATGTATTTTTAATGGAGGTCACGAGGAAGCTAGATGGAAATCCAAAAATGCACCTTTCCCTTGAATCAATTTCTCTTTGTAGACACGTAAAATTGGAATAATGCATTCGATTAGGTCATATTCATCGATTCAAAAAATAAATCAAGTTTATTTATCAATCTCCTAAAGTCATCAGTTTAAATTAAATAAATCAACTTGATCCTAACATCACCCTCTTTGATTAAATAAATCAATCCTTTATTTAATTAAGTTTGAAATCACCTTTCATCCCTTTTTTATTTAAATAAATCAAAATATTCAAGTCAAAGGGGTCAAAGCATCTAATCATCATTAAGCTAAGCTAATCTTGATTAACCTAACCTAACCACCCATCACATCCTCTAACTTTTCCCACTTGCACCAATAAATCATTTTAATTCATTTATAAAATCGACATTTTCCATCAACATGGCATCTTTGAGGAATATTCCCTCAAATTTGAATTCAAAAGCAAGTTGACATGTACATCTAACAAAGAATTGATGAGGCCTTACATGTCTCTCACATGTCCCTTGCACAAGTCAAACTCAACATTAACTCTCAAATTCAAATTTGAATCTCCCCCTCTTTGGCACATTGACCAAAATGTGCTCATTCCTCACCCTATCACAAGATGACAAGTGGATCCATCTCATTGGCAATATATTTGTCCCACATTCATCCATTTGGCTATTTATCTCATCAAAATAATCTATAAATGAAAGGCTTCATCCTTCATCAAATCCTCCACAACTCCACAATCTTCATGCAAAGTCATTCTCTTAAACTGAGAACTGATTTTGTCCACCATCAAGCTTATCAAGGGTTGGGAAAGGGATATTTTCCACAATAGCACCAATCCACTATGAGATAAAGTTGGATCATGTTTTTTTTATATGCTTTGTTTAGTTTCCTTGATTCCTTTCATTGCATGATTAACATGTTTCATTATTTCATAGGGATGTTCTTATTTTGTTTTGTTTTAAATGGAAATACTAATGTGTGTGTTTGAGCAAATGCAGAATTTGACGTCCGGCTAAAACTAACACACACACATTAGCATGATTAGCACTTTTAAACATAGAAAATTATCAAGCATCCATATGAAATACTGAATCATGCTTCATAATGCAATAAAACAACAAAATATCAAATGAACTAAGTGAAAGCATAAGGAAGCAAGAATCAAACTCTATCTCATATTGGATTGGTGCTTCTATGGAAAGAATCCCTTTCCCAATCCTTGCTTAAGCTCCATGATGAAAATGGTATGAAGAATGATATGGAATGCTAAGATGATATGGATTCAAATGACAATGGTGCATTTATGCTTGAGATTGTGGAGTTGTGGAGGATTTGATGAAGGATGAAGCCTTTCATTTATAAATTATTTTGATGAGAGAAATAGCCAAATGGATGAATGTGGGACAAAGATTTGGCCAATGAGATGGATCCACTTGTCATCTTGTGATAGGGTGAGGAATGAGCACATTTTGGTCAATGTGCCAAAGAGGGAGAGATTCAAATTTGAATTTGAGAGTTAATGTCGAGTTTGAATTGTGCAAGGGACATGTGAGAGAAATGTAAGGCATCATAAATACTTTGTTGGATGTACATGTCCACTTGCTTTTGAATTCAAATTTGAGGGAATATTCCTCAAAGATGCCATATTGATGGAAAATGCTGATTTATAAATGAATTAAAATGATTTATTGGTGCAAGTGGGAAAAGCTAGAGGATGTGATGGGTGGTTAGGTTAGGTTAATCAAGATTAGCTTAGCTTAATGATGATTAGATGCTTTGACCCCTTTGACTTGAATATTTTGATTTATTTAAATTAAAAAGGGATGAAAGGTGATTTCAAACTTAATTAAATAAATGATTGATTTATTTAATCAAGGAGGGTGATGTTAGGATCAAGTTGATTTATTTAATTTAAACTGATGACTTTAGTCCAAATTGATAAATAAACTTGATTTATTTGCTGAATGGATGAATATGACCTAATCAAATGCATTATGCCAATTTTGCGTGTCTACATTTTGCCCCTCTTTGAAGCAATGTACTTGTGTTGGTTCAAAGATTAAACTTGCCGCAATCAAAATTCAAAAAAATTATGATTTTTTCGGATGCCCTAGTGGAAAGAAGTACATTGGTACACTCTTGTATCAAAATTTGGGAGTTTTTATATCCAATTTGATAAGTTTTTCTATATTAGAATAGGGTATTTTGAGAAAGCCCCATTTAAATTACCTCGGTATCCTGAAGATTTACTGATATTTCTGAAGTTTGTCGACAAATGGCCATGGTTAATATTAAGTATATGAACATGTGGAAATGAGGGTATGCATTCCCATTAGAGACCCCTTCTTTTGTGTGTAAAACAAACTAGATGGCCAGGGTAGCTAAAGGAATTCTCAAGGAATATAACCTCTAGAATTTGTCTATGAGAGATAATTTTGACAGTAAGGGTTTTGTGAAGCATAATCTCTATGGAGGGAGTTTATATCAACATCACCCATCTATAAAATATTCCTGGGAAGATTGTATCGATGAGAAGGAAGTTTTGAGAATAGATTAAATGAGTCTAACACTAAAATAGATATAGGATTTCGGTCTATCATTTCACATTCATAAAAATGTAGTTGAGGATTCAACAATCATAGATCTTTCATATGAAAAAATGCCTAATAAATACCACACTAGGGTTGATTGGATCCAAAGTGAAATTTTAGATATGAGGGTGTGTGCTGCCCTAGTGCTTAAAAGAACCTAGGACTGGTTGGATGGGAAATGGAGGAAAGTTGTTGGTCTTGTTTAGGAGCCTAATTCATCACAAAAGAATGAAGAAGGGTCTAAAAAAGCATCTGGTGCAAGTGTATCATCAGGGAAACCCTCTGTGAGGTCCTCTAGTGAAAATTCTCAGTCAGGAGGTGATGGTGATAGGCCAGAAGAAACAATCAAGTTGAAGAGCATCTATGAACAAGATAGTGTGCTTTCTCCTACCCCTAAGAAGAAGACCAATCAAGAAAAAATTGTGGCTATAGATTCTGAAGCTATCTTTAAATAGATCGCTAAAGATAATATCTTTCCTCCTTTTTTTGAATTTCCCTTTTCTCTGCCTCCAGTTGATAATCTACCTATCACTCCTAATGATCCTAAAGAAACTATTAGTGGAAATGAAGATTATGGTATGGTAGTAGCCTCCCCAAGATGGCTGAAAAAAGTAGTGGAGAAGAAGAGAAAGCCATGAGGATGTCAAGGATGATGATTGATGCTACTTCTGGAAATCAAATTTTAGAAATTGCTGAGCCTGTGAAGGATTTAAATTAAGATGAAATAATGGAGGCAGACTACAAAGTCACACATGTTGATGTGAGGCCTCCAATAGTACAAGGTGATGTGTACCATGCAAATTATTCAGTCAATACCTTGATTAAAAGAGTGAAAGAACAAAGGAAACAAAATATAAAACTAGAATCTCAAGTCCTCACATTGAGTAACTTTATTTCTTCCATGGCCACTCCTCCTACATTTGATGAACCCTCAAGTTCTCAGGTAGAGGGAATCGATGTGCTCACCATAGAGCAAATTAAAAATAATTTGAGCTATTCCAGAGCTACTTGTGAGGGGATCGATAAAATATCTCATGAGGCTATCTTCTTTCTGAATAAATTTGTACTCTTGTACACTCGAGTTGTTAAGAAGAGGGAGGAGTTAGTAACAAAACTTCAACAACTTAGAAAAGGTCAAACTAGTCTCTATGTGCTCTCTTAGGAAATGCAAGAATTGAACTCTATGGATCCGAAGATATTAATTGGTGAGAAAATTGTGAATAATCCTAAGGAGCTAGACCCTTCCTAATCTGTTTCATTGGAATATAAATTGAATATGTATGATAATATGGTGAAGGAAATTAATAATACACTTGATCAATGTTATGAAATGTGGGTGGAAGTTAAAGAAGATTGTCATATTATGGGAGTGGAAATTACTGATGAGTTTGATGAAAACATTCTAGATATAAGAGAGATCTCTTTGAAGTTTAGAGAGATATTCAAGAAAGAAATAGCTGATCCTACTATAGTGACATGGGAGTCCTTCTTGAAACTTAGTGGAATGGAGATTCACTTGAGGACTTATAAATGTGGAGAAGAGAAAATATCTCAGATATTGGTTGAGTCTGAAAAGGCTTTGGTCACATGGAGAAACAAGTTACAAATTACTACAACTCCAGGAAGCAAAAACATCACCACAATTGTCACCAAGTACCAGGAATGTAGGCAAAGAGTAAAGGCACAAGAGGCGTTACTGAAGGAGAAGGAGGCATAAATAATTGAAAGCGAAGGAGTCGGTGCTGGGAGTGGGACCGCTATTTAGTTTTTAGTTTTTATGTTATTTTCTTTAATTTGGCTCTCTTGATACTGAACAAAGACTTTTTATTTTAATTTATAAAACGGTTGTCTTCAAGAAACTGTTACCAAAACAAAAAAAACTCTATATTTTCTAGTGAATTGTCTATTATTGGAATGATATATTTTTGGCTAGTTTTATTGCTATGGAATGTTTATTTGTGAAAAAAATATTTTATGGTTTAATTTCTAAAATGGTTGTCTTCAAAAAACTGCTATCAAGACAAAAAAAACTCTATATTTTCCAGTGGATTGTCTATTATTGGAATGATAGATTTTTGGCTAGTTTCATTGCTATGGAATGTTTATTTGTGAACAAATATTTTATGGTGATAGATGCATAAGGATTTCTCAGTATAATTTAGGTGATTTGGTAGTTTAAGCTTTTATTGTTTAAGTTGGGTGGATGCCTTTAAAAGTTATTTATGTTGAACTGTTAGCTTCTGTTAGCTTATAACTTATAAGTTATGGATGTTGAACTGTTAGCTTCTGTTTAAGGAATAGATTAATAATATTCCTTTTAGTTATTTATCAAAGATTGTGTTAATGGAAATGCAATAGGAATTTATAATTAGTGTGATAAGTGTTCTTTAAAAATGATGTAGGATCACATATTAAATTCAATACCATGGAATACAATATAATTTTTTTGGCTTTTCCTAACCTTAGTCACTAGTCCTCAAAGTTTTATAACCTTGTCACAGAGTTCTAAAATTTCATAACTTCCCAATTCCCTGAATTGGTTGATGGTTCACTTTGTTGAGTTGCAAGTCTTTCCTGGTCATCTTTCTACTTGGTGGGTCGGAGGTTAAAAAAACTTTGAAACTTCAGAGTTTGGTTCTAAGGTTCACTTTGTTGAAGCAAGAATGGAAAAGAGATAAAGAACACTTATTATTATAACTAATAACACTATGAAGAAATGATCACTCACCTTTTAAGTCTACGTTTTTGGCCTTCCCTGACTTCTGAATTGAGAAGTAGAACCTTAGAACCAAAAAAAATGTGTAAGAATAAATGACACTTTCGATTATATTTATATCAATCCACGATTCCATATTTGGAAAATTCAACAAAATTTTTAAATGGTATATTAAAAATTTGGCGAACCTTGTGTGCTTATACAATGATATGTTGTAATTTTCAAGGTGAAATGTGTCCTCAAATGTAATTATTTTTTAATGTTATTGGTGAAATAGGTCCTCATGAGAAACTATTTATAAATTTTAATTGGCAAAATGGGTCTTCACAAGTAACTATTTGTAAATTTGAATTGGTGAAATGGGTCTTGATACAATGTTGTTTTAATAGTATTGGTGAATATGTAGGTGTTTTATTAAATGCTTTTGGGATTCTAGGCAAAAATATTAGTTGGTCCAATTGAAATGCGTAGTTTGACAATGGAAAATTTGTTGCTTAAATATGCTTACTAAAAAAACTCATTGGCGAATGGACATGCATTGGACCTATAGTTCATAAAATCTGGGCGATTTGGACACCTTGTTGGGTGCGAGAAATTTGCCAATTTCGACCTGGCTGATTCCTAGAATTTGCCAATTGGAAAAGATTCGATACTAAAGTTTTCCCTGATGAAAGATGATGATAAAATAATAACATGCAAGTGCTATCAACTTTTAACAAACACTTGATGATGCAAATTTGATGTAATGTCAATGGGTGCTTCAAAGTGCTTGAATAATACTTGATAAGATGTTGTAAAGTGGTTGATTGATTGTATGATTGTATGAGATTGCTTGAATGAATGAGGAGATGTAAAATGAGGTGAAAATCACTTATTTATACAATATTATGCCTTAGTAACCTGTTCATACCTCATCACAGGCCGACATCAAGTGTTTTTTTAAATAAAAACCCGAAAGAAAATTTAAAATATTTTGAATTTGGAGCAAAGGGGGACTCATTCGCCAACCATGGAAAATAGGTCCCACCTAGGACCTGAAAATGGGTGTCGGGAATTATTTTTCATTTAATGTTGTTTGTTAGGATTACATTAAAAAATGCACTTAATTAAACATTATAAGGGCATAAAGGGGGAAAATAAGTCATAAGAAAGGGATAAATAGTTAAGTTGTGCCTAGAAAAGTGTGAAATCTTGTTACAAGACTTTACAACACTTCAAAATAGGACTTGTTTAGTGTTGAAAAGGTGATTTTTAGGTAAATTGTAATGAATAGAGTCTAGAAGAATGTAGAAATTTCTTACAACACTTCACAACACCTTCACAAGACATCATTATTTAAATTTTAGTACCTAAATATGCATGTTCAAGCCATGTTACAACATAAAATTAGGGAAAAATAGATCAAACACCATGAAACAAGACCTAAAAGGCCATGAAAATGACAAGGGGCCATTTTTATACAACACAAAAGGAAAGGGAAAACTGTTAGAACCTCACGTAAGAATGACATAATGGAAGAAAAAGCTAAGATGTAGGTTTAACCTGAAATTATTGATGATGAAACTCTAGCTTAGGCACTTACATGAATTAAGATAGAGAGAGGCTTGAAGATTGAGGAGAAGCGAACACCTAAGATCAAAAATATTTCTGCAATCTAGGATTTGAATGTGTTGCAGGTTAAGTGTGAGTTAACATGGTGACCACTAGGCAAGAGGTGGGTGGTAGTGGGCCTAACAATGGACCTAACAAGAGGTTGGAACAAATTCTGAATCTTCTCAACCAGAAAGAGTTTTGCATGGATCACATAGAGAAATCTAATTTCAAATGGCATGTGAGGACTAGGACCACAAGAATTTAGAAGTCAATCAAGGAGATGGTGGTCCAGGGGTAGCTCCATGAGGATGAATTGAGGATGAGCTTGGGAAAGATCTCAAAGAGTAGCATCACCCAAGTTCGATGGTAAGGCAATCAGAGTAGGAGGAAAGGCTTGGATTATAGAGATGGAAAAATAATTTGGGCTATGTAACCTTTCTGATTAGACTAAAGTGGCATGGGCTACATATCAGCTCTTAGGTGAAGCAACAACTTGGTGGGATAACAAGAAGTTAGAAAGGAATCTACAACCTGCTGAGATCACTTGTGAACTCTTCCTCCACTCTTTCAGGAAGAGATGGTTATCGCAACTTGTCTTTGACAAGAAAGTGATAGAATTTCAAAATCTAACCTAGGGGAACATGACTGTGATCTAGTATTGGGAAAAATTCACCAACCTATTGAAGTATGTGCCTTAGTATTAGGAAGATGAATTTTTCAATATCTAGAAATTCATAATGGGACTAGGAACCCACATAGGAGCTAAAGTGGATACGTATGACCCTCTTACCATGAATGGATTCTTCCAAAAATCAACCAAATAGGAACATAAACTATAGCAGTTATCCAACCTCCGTAACGATTCAAATCCTAAGTCACGGTATGGGAAAAATAAATTCCATAAAGGAGACAAGAGCCATTAGATCCATAATCTCCAAAGGGGAAGTCAGTCACAAGAGAAGGTTGAAGATGGTAATGGTGGAAAGAAAAAGAAGGAAAATAAAAACAAGGGTAAAGACAACCATAAGCAAAAGGGCTTTAGAGAGGACAATCTAGGAGGTTGTAAAGGGCCTCATGATGGATGCTATACTTGTGGAGGTGATCATTATGCCTAAAATTTTCCTCAATGGTTGAAGTCACAGAAGGAAGGAAGCTATCAGAAAACTCAACATCACCAGATCCATGTTGTAGTGGATAAAAAATAGGCAGAGTATTAGGCTTCACCAATTCAGCTGATAGGTAATCTCTATGGCCAATCTGTCTCTATTTTGATTGATACCAGAGCTACTGAATGTTTTATAGATCCTAAAATAATATCCAAGATACCTATTGGACCTGGATACATGGAAAACTCATGGACAGTCCAGTATGGTAATCGAGCAGAGTAGAGGGTAGATGCCTGTCTCTTTTGTAGTGAGTTAGAGCTTCCAACCTTTCAAACTCAGATCAACTTGTATGTGGTACCTTTAGGATCATATGATGTAATTTTGGGAATAAAGTGGTTAACTGAGCATAAGGCTATAGTGAATTTTGAGGATAAGGTAGTCAATTTTTTGGATGATTATGGAAACCTAGTCAAAATTTGTGGAATGCAAAGACCTTGGAGCTTAGACAGATTCCTATGATGCAGCTCAAGAAGGCTCATCAAAAGGGATGTGCAATTTATGTTGTGCATGTTAGTAGCCCTGATATTTAGAAGCCTTATTTAGATGACTACCCTATTCTCAAGGAGTTCCAAGATGTATTCCTTGATGAACTTATGGAGTTTCCTTCAAAGCGGGAATTCAAATTTTCTATTGACTTTTTCCCAAGAGCTGAGCCTTAGCCCAAGGCACCCTATCAGATGACCACCACCAAAATCTATGAGTTGAAGGCCCAGTTAATGGAATTTTTGAACAAAGGGCTTATAAGACCCAGTGTGTCTCCTTGGGGAGCATCGATTATCTTCATGAAAAAGGATGGAACCTTGCATAAATGTGTATAGATTATTGGATGTTGAACAAGAGAACCATCAAGAATTGATATACACTCCCAAGGATTGATGAGTTGTTTGACCAAATGAAGGGAGCAATGATGTTCTCCAAAATTGATCTTAGGTTAGGGTACCATCAATTGAGAATTAAGGATGCAAATATTTCAAAGACTGCTTTCCAAACTCACGAGTATGGGAATTACGAGTTCACCATGGTACCTTTTGGTTTGACTAATGCACCAAATTTTTTTATGAACCTCATGAATATTGTATTAAGAGACTGCTTGGATGATTTTTTTTGATCTCCATTGATGAAATATTAGTTTACTCAAAGTCTGTTAAAGAGCATGATATGCACTTGAGGATAGTTCTATAGTGGTTCATAGAAAAGAAACTTTTTGGGAATCTATCCAAGTGTTCATTCTATCAAGACAGAGTGCACTATCTAGGCCATATCATTTCAGCTGAAGGAGTCTCTATAGACTCTGAGAAGATCAAGGAGATCATGGAATGGTCAGTGCCTCAGAATGTGTCAGAAGTCCGTAACTTCATGGGTCTCATAGGGTACTATAGGAATTTTATGCAAGGGTTTTCCCAGATTGCATCTCCTATGACCTCACTCCAAAGGAAGGGAACACAGTTTAAATGAACCGAGAAATGCGACCAGGCATTCCAACTCTTGAAGGAGAGGCTCATGAAAACACCATTTCCGACCATCCCTGATCCTAATGGGAGATTCATAGTAATAAAAAATGCTTTAGGAGAGGGATTGGGAGTAGTATTAATGCAAGATAGATAAGTGGTAGCGTATGAATCAAGGAAGCTTAAGAAACATGAGGTGAACTATGCACCACATGATTTAGAATTGGCCCCAATAGTTCACGCCTTACAAATTTGGAGGCATTATCTTTTGGGGAAGCCATTTGAAGTCAAGATAGACCACTTGGGATTGAGATACATATTTACTCAACCAAACCTTAATGCACGACAAAGAAGGTGGTTGGAATTCCTTAGTGAGTATGACTTCAGAATTATGTATATAAAAGGAAAAGAGAACAAAGTGGCTAATGCTCTTAGTAGAGGAAGACACCTAGCAACCATGATCTTGACAAGGTCTAACTTGAGACAACAAGTGATTCAGTATCTGCCAGGGGATGAGCACTATGTGAGAGTGAAGAGTGATCTAGTAGAAAATTCTTTAGATCATTGGTTCGATGGGTATGAGATCGAACTAGATGGTATTTTGAGATACTAGAGAAGAATGTATATTCCAAACTATGGAGAGATGAGGAAGTTGGTTTTAGAAGAGGTTCATAATGTGCCTTATTTAGGAAACCCTAGAGTATCCAAGATGATCGCAGAGTTGAAGGCTCTGTATTTTTGGCCTAAACTCAAGAAGGATGTAGTGGAGTACGTAGCCAAATGCTTAGAGTGCCAACAATTCAAGGATGATCATGCACATATAGTTGGGCTATTGTATGCTCATGACGTACCTAAGTATAAATGACAGGTGATTAGTATGGATTTTGTATAGGGGTTGTCTTTGAGCAAGAACAAGCATGATGTTATCTTGGTCATAATTGATAAGTTGACAAAGGTGGTGCACTTCATTTTAGGAAACCTTAAGGATGGATCATTGACCATGGCTAAGAAAATTTTCCAAGAGATCTTCTGCTTGCATGGAGTGCCAGAGACTAGCATTTTTGATAGAGACATTCAAATGACCTCAAGATTTTGGATGACCTTGAATGCTGCATTAGGAAACAAACTAAATTTTATCTCACACCTTATCCTTAGACTGATGGGTAGACAAAGAGGGCACTGAATCAGGTAGTCGAAGACCTCCTTCGAATGTATTGTATGGACCAACAATATAGGTGGGAAGAATATCTGTCTTTGGTATAGTTTGCTTACAAAAACTCTTATCACACATCCCTAGGCATGACACCATTTGAAGCTCTTTATGGGTGGAAGTGTCATACCCCCATTAGTTGTGATAAATTGGAGGACAGGATCATAGTAGGACTTGAAATGCTTAAGGAAATGGAAGAAAAAATGAGAGTCATTAAGAGCAAACTGAAGGAGGTGACAAACCGATAGAAGAGTTATGTTGACAATAATAGAACTCTTAGGCAGTTTGCAATAGAAGACACAATTTTCTTGAGAGTTAAACCTCATAAAAGCTCTATTTCTTTTGGAAAGTCTTCCAAGTTGGCCCCAATTTATGTGGGACCATTTGAAATCTTGGAAGTGATTAACCTAGTTGCTTATAGACTAGCTCTACCACCTACTCTGGCTCAACTTCATAATGTGTTTCATGTCTCTTTGCTTAAGCCATATCATCCTGACATAGATCATGTGATTGATTGGAAATCCTTGCAGGTACAAGATCCAAGAGTGGTGCTAGTGGAGCCCATTGAATCTTGGATAGATGCAACATTACGTTGCAAAGCAAAGATATTGCTTAGTTTAAGGTCAAGTGGGAACAACACTCAGAAGATAGTGCTACTTGGGAGGATGTAGAATAAATAGAATGCTCCTTTCCACATTTTCTTTCTTGAGAAAGAGATTTTAATAATTTTGTTTGAAAATTTTGGATTGGAATATTATGATGTTATGGTTGAGACAATTTGATGTGATGTTGAAATATACATATATGCTTTAATTTGATGAGATGTTGAAATAGACATATATGCTTTAATTTGATGAGATGTTGAAATAGACATAAATGTACTTTAATTTTGATTAAATAGACATCAGGATGATGTCTCTTCCAAGAGGGGAAGGGTGTCATAACCCAATTTTATTGCATATTAATTATAATATGGTCAATTAAAATATTGAAGAAATTCAATATGTGAAAAGAAATTTTGAAATAGATTGAAAGAAGTTGACTGATGTTGACTATATGATCTTTTTAAATTATTTTATATGATATCTACATTTGAAAATTCATATAAGAATTATATTAAGCTAACTGAAATGGCTCAATGATTGAAAAGATGCATTTGTGAAACAAAATTATGTGGAAACTTATATTTGAAAAATTCAATCTTGAGCTTGTGTTTTGAATTTAGAAGAAAACAAAAGTGAGATTTGGTATGTGAACGAATGTGCTAATTTCAATTATACATTTTATATAATTGTTGATATGAAATTGAAAGACCATTTTTATATAAATGATAGGGCATATGGAAAATTCATCACCAAAAATTCATCAATGGAAAATTCACTGCCAACAATTCACCACCACGAAAAATTCATTGATGAAAAAATTCACTGCCAAGTAAAATTTACCGCCAGTAATTCACAGTCATGGAAAATTGGCTATTTTCCACCGCGATGAATTTTACTTGGTGGTGAATTCTCTGTTATTGAATTTTCCATGGCGGTGAATTGTTGTCGATGAATTTTCCATCGGTGAATTGCTTGCGGTGAATTTTCCTAGAGCCAAATGATAGATATGCACACAAAAACATTTATATGTGAATATATATATATATATAGGTAAAAGTAAAAAAGCTATGTCACACTTTCAGCCAACTTATCAATGCAAGTGAATTTTAGTATTTATAGCTAAAAATCAATTTTGGTCAAACATATGATCTAGTATGATTCATTCTAGATAAGTTAAATATGTCCACAACTTTTCTAACTAAAATTGTTGGCTAAATGCATATGTAGCACCACTTTGAGGCTAATTTACTAAAAAAATGAAATTATTTTAAAAAATTTATGTTTCCACAACTCCTACTCATATAAAAAACATTCTTTTAAAATTATAAAAATAATATTTTGTAGATCAATAAGTGTAGTTTCAAATATGTATTTATTTTAATATTTTAATATTTTAATTATTTTTTATTTTTTATTTTTTACTAAAAGTAGGTTATCAACACAAAAATGTTAGGTTGATTACCAAGTTAAGAAAAACACTAAAAGTTATAAAAACTAGCAGTTGTGTGTAGTGACATGCAACGATGAGCCGATAGGCGGAGGGGAAGTCCAAATTCCAGGGATATGTATAGGGGGATGCTATGAACAATCTAAGAGAGAGCATATGATGCTTCCATAGCTGCACATAGTGAATGGTAAGCTATATTTTAAGTGTTTTTTGGAACATTGATTTTGTTGTGTTTCATCTTATTACCCCTATGTGTAGATATGTATGTGTGTCATAGAAAATTCAAACAAGATTGATACATACCAAGAGAGACCAAGTGACCAAATTTAAAAATCCTTATGGCATCATTAATAAGGTCCTTTTATGATACCATTACACTAAGACAGTAGGGCATATATAAAGGTAGTAATACATGTAGATTATGTCAAAAGGATAATAGAATTATTTGAAAGCCTAGAATATTATTGATTTGGAATAGGACATAAAAATTTGAACAAATAAGTATATTTACATAAGTCATGCACAACCATAACAATAAAGAGATATTTGCATCCATAGGATTCTATTGATGTTAATAAAAAAGTAGACTGATACAAAAAATTTAAACTATATATTTTTATTTTATTTCATGTGATCGAAATATATCTCAAGAGATTATGTATATAAATTTTTTTGGTGCAAGATCTAAAAATAGAGCATGTTTTCTCAATGTAATCAATGCTTAGATAAATGTTTAATATTACACTTAATATACATCTTATGAAACATATGAATTTTGTGTGCATCTTATGTCAGAAACATACAAATCTGCACACAAGAAATATAAAATGAAACACAATAAAATGAGGCCTACTCTCCACCCTACCATATTGGGTCATGGAGCCTTATGGGCTCTCACCAAACCCCTGAGCAAGAACATACATCGTCCACCACTCTGATCAACGATGAAATCAATGTCCCTTATTACACTTAATATAGAGCCTATGAGGATCTAATTGTTATATTGACCATTGTGACTAATTTTGTAGAAACTATGATTATTCTCAAAGGTCATTTATAACACATTACTTCACCAAAATCCCCATTATGGCTTGAGTATGTTCTATAAAAATGATAGGAAAATGTGAAGTTTAGTGCAATGAACATGTGTCATTAGTAGACAATATCTAAATCAGGAAATATAAAGAGTTCTATTATTTATAACAGATAATATGCAATACACCTATAATAGAAGGGATGAAATAATTAAAATGTAGGCATACCTTGTGCACACGATGGAATGTAGTATGAACACAAAAAAAGAAGGCCTGTTCTCCACCCTACCATATTGGGTCATGGAGCCTCATGGGCTCTCAACAAACCCTCGAGCAAAAAATTAAATTGTCCACCACTTTGATCAATGGTGAAAGCAATGTTTCGGCACCTGTTGACTTCATAGAAGATCTAATGGCATCAAAACATCCATGAAGTAGGATTTTTTGGCTTGAGTATGTTCAACCAAAATGAAAGGAAAATGTGAAGTTTAGTGAAATGAACATGTGTCATTGGTAGAAAATATCTAATTTCGGAAATATAAAGAGTTGTATAATTTATAACAAATAATATGCAATGCACCTGTAATAGAAGGCAACAATTAAATAAAATGTAGGCATACTTTGTGCATGCAATGAAATGCAGTATGAACACAACAAAATAAGGCCTACTCTCCACCCTATCATATTGGGTCATGGAGCCTCATAGGCTCTCACCAAAGCCCCAAGCAAAAACATAAATTGTCCACCACTTTGATCAATGGTGAAAGCAATGCTTGGGCACCTGAGAATTTGCTTGAGTTGAAATCAATGCTATACATTTTTAATAAATTGACATGCAGTTGTGAAATAAGAGATGGAATAAAGGATAAATATCCTTACCTTGTATATAAATAGAATGTAGTTGCAACTTGTACACCATGCCAAATGTGGGATCATAAAGCTATTTAGCATTTTCGAGATATGTATAACTTCTATATAAATAGAATGTAGTTGCAATCTAAAATGGTTTGACTCAAATATAGTTACACACAAGTAAAATGTGAAGTTTAGTGAGGTGAACATGTTTCATTGGTAACCAATATCTAAATTACGAAATTTAAACAGTTCTATAATTTATAACAAAAAATATGTAATACACTTGCAATAGAAGAGATCAAATAAAGAAGATGCAGGCATACCTTATGCACAAGGCGTGATGTAGTATGGCTATGATTACATCTCGCATATAAAAATGATAAAGAAGAAAATTTAGAAATGGTGGAAATTCTATATGTATGGAAATGAAGAGGGAAAAGAGAAGCAATATAGTTACTGTAAAGAATAGCAACATTCCATGATGATGGAAATGAACACAATTGTTGGAGGTGATCCCCTTCTTTGATTCATAGTGTATTGTAGTTGTTGGCATGTATCCTGGAGTATCTAGCAAAATAGAAAGGCGGATCTATGCATATTGCTAAAGAACCCAGTTCAAGTGAAGAACTGAGTTGTGCACATAGGAAATATAAAATGAAACATAACAAAATGAGGCCTGCTCTCCACCCTACCATATTGGGTCATGAGGCCTCATGCACTCTCACCAAACCCCCGAGCAAGAACATACATAATCCACCACTCTGATAAATGGTGAAATCAATGTTCCTTATTACACTTAATATACAACCTATCATTCTAACAACTCCTTTTTGAGGCTGAAAGAAATAATAACTAAAAAGGTGCATTCAAGTTCAAATACCTATATATTGATGCAGATTTTGTTTTGCAAGTAGATATATAGGCATTGCATGCCTTGGATGCATTTGCAGGGATTTGTTGCTAAGATATATATAGATGAAAAAAAATCTATGGAAATACATGTATGTGGAATTACATGTAGACAATAGGTAGTAGATGGGAAATAAAAGGTCACGCGACAAATAAAAGGGATAAGAATAATTACAATAAACAAGGACATAAGGGGCAAGTATTCAAACTTGACATTATTGAGAGTGAGTGGATAGAAATAAAAATAACTTGTTTTGTGGTTTTTTGCATGGGGGGATGGTTGGCAAAGCAATACAAAAGTCTTGGTGATGCCACCATTGATCGAAGTGATGGATAATGAATTTCCCCTACGTGTAGAAATGTATGTATGTCATAGTAGATGAAAAGAACATTGATACATACTGATCCCTATGTTTATTTTGTTGGGACATTCTTGCAATGGTAAGCTGTATTTTAAGTGTTATATGGAACATTGATGCAACCATTGACCACAGTGATGAATAATGCAATGTGCAGATTTGGATGTATGTCACAGTAGATGCAAACAACATTGATACACACTGACACATTTTTGGAACAATAAGTTTTATTTTGAGTGTTATATGGAGCATTGATGCCACCATTGTTCATAGTGATGGACAATGTATTTCCCCTATGTGTAGATATGTATGTATGTCATAGTAGATGTAAACGACATTGATACATATTGATCCCTATGTTTATTGTATTGGGACATTATTGGAATGCTAAACTGTACTTTTAAGTGTTATATGGAAGATTGATGCCTGCAAAAAATGGGCAAAAAATTATCACAGCCGACACTTTTGTATTGCTTTTGTAACCATCGCCCCATGCAAAAAAAACAAAATAACCTCCAACCACCTTCACAGAAATTCCACAACGGATAACCACACTTGCACCTTCATAGATGTTTGGTATGTTTTTTGAGGTTTTAAATGGCAGGTGTTACTTACAATTGGTTGGTTGTTTTGGAAGAACATAGACTGTAAGCTGATGAAAGGTAGTCTACATCCAAGTACAAGAAGGTATGTAATAGCCATGCATAGTAACACTTGACAAAGATAAAGTGATCACATGTAAAAATCCTCATGGCATCATTAATAACCCTTTTATGATACCATTACACTAAGACAACAAGGAATAGATGAGGTTGAGATAGATATTTGGCTACATGTAATTTCACACATGTTGTGGATGTTGTTTCCCTTTTGTTTTACAAAATAACTTGAAAATCCTAAGCTTGAGGCAATTACTTCACACAAGAACATGAACCACATGTTTCATTTAACAAAAGCAATAATAAATGCATAATGTTGGTCTCCAACAAGAAAACTACAACTGTCAATTGAAACATATGTACCCGTTCTTTTGTCATATGTTACAGAAAATTTCAATGAATAGACACAGGGCTAAGCAATGCTAAGTAGCAATTAATTTTTGTGGAGAATTTTAAGTATATACATACAAAAAAAAAGCAACTGCCTTATGAAAAGAATAAACATAGGAAGAAGTATATATGAATGTTATTTGCATCTGATTTCACATACATACATATCTCCACATAGGGATGAATGCTGGCCGTGTCCTATAAAATATGGGAAAAAAATTATCACAACTATAACTTTTGTATTGCTTTTGTGACCATTTCCCCATGCAAAAAAACACAAAATAACCTCCAACCACTTGTCGCTCACAACTGTGATAGTAGGGGAAGCCATAGAATAACACCCAACAATGGCTAATCAAAAGTTGCCCAAGCTTTCAATATGCTTTCTAAGGTTTTAAATGGAAAGTGTTATTACAACCATCACCACTTCATGAAAACCATACAACAATTAATTTTGATGCCAACCAACGTTTAACTTCACTAGATTTCTCTATCCACATGCCAAGAAACTTGCCATATTTTTCCCAACTGGTAGCCAGACGGTTGGAGGCTTTATAACCGGAAAGGTTGGCCTTTTCTATCGATGCACCAAACACTTCTAATTAAAAAATCAAAAACATCTGACACATTTTTCCTGACCAAGATCCCAATGCGGGAAGGGTTGAAAATTTGATTTATGGTTTCCATGTAGTGGTGATAGTTGGGAAGCAATTAAAGAGTCCACATATACGTTTACAAAGAAAAACCTATACAAGTATATATGCATCTAAAGTTTATATGTAGGCAACACACATATATTTCCATAGACCTCAACTTGTCAATAGAGAAATCACCACGGGAGAAAAGGAAATAAACCTCACTTGGCATAGGTTGGGAGATCAACATCACTTGGAACAAGTTGGAATGGCAATATAACTCATCTGCATTTGATTTCACATATTTACATATCTGCACATAGGGATGAATTTTGTTCGTGTCTAACTTCACAAACATACATATCTACACATAGGGAAAGTAAAATGGAACAAAACAAAAGAAGGCCTGCTCTCCACCCTACCATATTGGGTCATGGAGCCTCATAGGCTCTCACCAAACACCCGAGCAAGAACATACACCATCCACCACTGTGATGAATGGTGAAATCAATGTTTCTTATTAGGCTTAATATAAACCCTATTATTGTAAGAATTCCTTTTGGAGGACAAAACAAATAACAACTATCTTCCCAAAACAACAAACATGGGGAGGAGTACATATGTTTTCTACAACTAATTTCACATACATACATATTTGCACACAGGAAAAGGAAAATGAAACACAACAAAATAAACACATACTTTTTTGTGGCTATATATTTCCAAGAAACAGATTCCTATATATGCATCAAATGCATGCAATAAATAAATTTGCAGTTGGAAAACAAAATGTACACTGATATATATGTATCTGGAGGTAGATTCAAATATATATGTATTGTTGATTGTGGTTCAACAAATTAAAAATTGGGAAGGTTGATGAAAATTTTGAGCAAAGTTCACACATATAGCCTATTGGCTAAAAGTTTCCATATAAAGGCAATGGCTACAAAGCAATAAATATTATTTCATTTATGGTTTCCATATAGAGGCAATGGTTGCAAAGAAATAAAACAATCCAATAGCAACATTGTTCCATATATGCTTTCCATATAGTGCCAATGGCCACAATAATATTTAGCATTCTAAAGTTACCATTTAGAAATTGAATAGTTTATGTTATTTTCCATAAGGAATTGCTGAATGTTGTTCTGTACCTTTGGCTGCTATCAAGAGTGTGAGCCACCACTATGACAAGTGTTTTTGCAAACAACATACATACATATCCACACCTAAACTTGTCAATACATATGAAAAGAAATATAAATAAGTCTAAATGCAGATATATGTGTATGTTTCCTAAGCAGAGGAAATAAACATCACTTGGCATAGTTTTTCACGACAACATTGTTTCATGTATGGGTTCCATATATTGGAAATGGTTGCAATAATAGCTTGCATTTAAAACTTACCAAAGTAATTGAGAAGTTTAGGTTATTTTCAATAAAGCATTGTTCAATGCTGGGTTGTAAATTGAGCTGCACAACACACGCAACCAACATTATAGCCAAAAACCATATGATATCCATATGCAACATGAAATTATGAGTGGACATGGAAAAGTAGTAGAGAGAAAATTTAAGAAGCATTAAAAGATTAGAAAGCACATATATAAGAATATTGTACACTGAGCCAACAGAAGAAGATTAAAACAACAAAAATCAAATGACAAAATTTCAATTACATTCTGCATTTTAATCTTGTGCAACAGTAGATTTTAATAAGCTGGACTCAAGAAAAATCATAAAAGCATTGTGTAGGCCGTAGAGGATAGTCATCATTGAACATTACATAGAAAATATTATAACAAAAATAAAGTTTTAAGCAACTCTAATAAAATGGAAGATAACCATATGTGACGTGGTTTTATGAATGCAAAGGCAAGACAACATTTAATAGCCATGGATTCAATGGATCCAACATTATAGCTAACACCAATTATGGAGAGATAAGAGTATGTGGCAATCAAAATAGACAAGAAGCAAATAACTATATTGATATTACAAATGAGTCACAAATACATATAAATATTCAAATCTGCATGCATATACACATACAAATGCATTACATACACATATATCTACACACATCTGTATCAAAATGTTGTATGCACTCAGAAAATTCAATTGCATGCATATATATTTATGTATATGCATACGTAAATGTATACATGCATACAACCATGTCCACAAGTATATATAAGAACAATTGTAAATACTGATGCATGTGTTAAATAGGGCGACATAATTATATAACCAAACAACATAAAATAAAATAAGGAACATACACTAAAAGAGAAACACAAATATAAGCAGCATAAACAATACAAAAGAAAAGAAGTGTATCTTTTTTTTTTAAACATTATAAGTTATAGTCCATTTTCTTAATATATAACCAGTTAAACAAGCAACAAAGCAACAATAGTAGAAAGGAAAGGTCTTCTAATGTGACAGGCACTACAAAAATGGAAAAGGAAACAAATGTCCAGTTAACACAAACTATAACAAATATCCAAAGTCACAATTAGGCATGGTTGTAAATGGCATTCAAGGAAGTATGACTATTATCTCTGGAGAGTCTTGCACGGCAGGGGAAATTGCAAATGAATCTAAGAACAACAATTTGCACTCAGCTTCAAAGTTCATTCATGCAACTTTGAATATCATTGTTTTAAGCCTTGTTTCTAAATTAAAGGTCTAAGTTTTAATAAGAATAATGAAAACAAAAGAGGTGGAGGCGACAACATTGATAACAAACTCAATAGTCGTTGCAACAAAAGACTCATATTACATGTAAAGCTCTTTTGCTGATGGGTGATCCCACAATAGTGGTTTACAATTTTTGGCCAAATTGGAAACTGAAATAATTTTTTTAACTAAATCTTCACTTTCGGGCACCTATAGAGGCTAAACCGTGAGGAATTTGAAGATGATGCAAACTAGAGTTTCGTGATATTTGGTTTGTAGATTCTAAATATATTTTTTTCAAAATTTTTGGAATCAGTTTGCACTTCTTTTTCCATCTCCCTTGAAAACTAGTTTTTTTTTCAAAAAATAACATTTTAAAAAAGTGACGCTCACCATATAATGCATAATTTTTTTCCCATGAAGGATAAAATTCTAATTCTTTCAAATTTAGATTCAGAACTCGATATCTAGTGCTTCCACTTGGTTAGATAGTTTTTTATTGAATATTTTTTCTTTAATCAAGTTTCAAAGTCAAACCAATTACAATTCACATAGCGCAATTGTATAATCGTAACATTTTTTGTATGTATCAAATTTTTTTTTTTTTTTCTGGATCAAGGACTTCAATATTTAGTGCACTCATATTTTTCAAATTTTTTTTTTATAATCTGCTATTTTTCCACGTGTAGAATAGAGAGCTTGATTTTCGGTGAAAAGCCTATGTTTAATAAAACTAAAAAAATAAATACATAATAAAACAAAAAAATATTAAAATTATATTCATTGGATAGCTTGTTCTGAGGACTACCTAATTCCAGTTGGGTTTGTGAAGTCTCCGCAATCTTCATCTTCAACCCAAGCTTTGAAGTGCAAAATTTTAGATTTTTTTTTGTCTCTGAGGGGGAGAATGAGGGATAAGGGGGGTTCAAACGAACCCCTAGGGGTTTGAGCAAAGCCCAGGGGTTGGAGTGAACCGCCTTTCTATGTGCATTTTATTTGGTTTTTTGGGTGAGAAATGAGGGGCAAGAATTAAGTGGGTTCGCTCAAACCCCTAAAACCAAACTTTTTGCCATGGGGTCATTTTTTGTTAGTTTTCCTTCCTCTGTCAAATTGTAAACCACTATTGTGGCTTCACCTTGACATTTGCAATAAGTTTGTTGCAGCCTCATCAAAAGCAATAGCCTAAAGCTTTCCCGTGTGGTTTTCCATCTTTAGTTGCAACAAATATCGAAAGTCACAATCAACTACTGTTGTTTGGCATTTAGGATAGTACCACATATTTTTGGCAGACTCTTCACACTTTTTCTTGCATTGTCTGCCATTGGCCTGCAAGGGACATGTAGCGTAACAAAATGCATTAGTTTTAATATATTTCACTGTTGCCTTAACAATAGCCTGCAAAGTTTCTGGCAAGCCAAGACAATGATCCAAGATATATCTGATAGTGAATCTGTCATTGGCCAAAGTAGCCTTTCGAGGCACTTTCTAGGAGGGCTCAATGGTAGGTGGCTGAATATGTCCTCATTAGATGAAGGGTTGTACTTCTGGAATGTCAGGATTTATGTATAGAATAGTCCTTGCGATTGTATTCACAACAGTTCCATTGAAATATCCAACATGAACATTTTTAACAAGTATGACAACTGAACTAGGGATGTACAACCTTTCCAACTTGTCACCCTTTGCTTCCCAATTTGGGCCCCACAAATTAACGTCAATGCAAGAGGATGACAAATCATTAAGTTTGAAAGTTCTATGAATCGTTTCAAACTGATCCTTTCCTTGAATAGTTGATACCTTTCCTACATGCACCACAACCCCAATAATATCAATCAAAGTGTTATTGCTGCAGTTTGCAATTTCATTTATTGGGATGAATTTAAATACTTTTTGTGGCACAAAGGCCTCATCATCACAATATTTCAATATTGAGTTTTGATCCAAAATGATTTCCATGTGGCTGTTCAACTTATTAAATTTCCTATCTGCTTGTCTGACCAAGCCTTTTGAGACATAATAAGTGCAGCCCACCTAAACCCTATCATAATGCAATTCTGCTATGTGTTGGAATATTTGCCTCAATCCATACTGACATGCAACTCCTAGAGGGTAAAGTCACAGTGACATTAATTATGTCTGGCCGACTAGCTGTTCTGAATCCTTTGAAATGTTCCAAGTCATTGAGACATGGTTGGTGTCTTGCCGAATAAACTATCGCTGTGAAGAGAAGCATTCATTGTGACCTTTTGTCGAATGGAGACCTTTGGCCGACGGTATGTTCTTATCGGGCTTCAAGAAGACTCTCAGCAGTTGGTGTCTTCGGGGTGACTTGATCACTCGGTATGAAGTCCCAGCGATGAAGGATGTCTCACCGATGACATATGGTCATTAGGCTAACACAAGGATCTTGGGGAGATCTCTCAGTGACGGGTGTTTGGTCTCGCCGATAGTCTTCGGTAAGACATGAGCACCCAGTGAAAGGTCTTGGCGAAGGTCAAATGTCTTGCCAAATCGGCAAGACATGAGTGCTCGGTATGTGGTCTTAGTGAAGACAAAAAGTATTTCCAACTCGGTAAGACTTGGTTGCTCGATGAGAGGTCTCGGCAAAAGATGAATGTCTTGCCAACTGGTGATTGGAGCACTCAATATGACTTAGGACCTCGGTATGAAGTCTTGGCAAAAGCAATGAGTCTCGTTGACTGGTGGGTGCTACAAAACAACATGAAGACTTGGTGGGAGGTCTTGGTGAAAGACGAATGTCTTGCCGACTATCAGGTGCTTCGGTGAAACTTGGGGAGACCTAGCGAAACCTCTTGGCGAATGGAAAGTCTTGCCGATGGAAAAGTTGAAGTCATTGTGACTTTGTGAGCATCGGTATCAATATAGCCGATGAGAAATCTCTTGCTGATAGGAATGCATTGGATGTCGATGGATTTGGTATGACTCATGGCGTTCGCTATATTGTCATGCTGACTATTGGCACCTATGACGATAACGATATTACGACTTTGTGGCATCGGGGAGACACCTTTAGTGTCTCACCAATATGCCAACAAAGTTGAATGCCTTTGACCAAATTGACCATCCTATGTGGAGCCTCATGGACCAATTAGAGGAAGCAAATTTCAAATGGATGGCAGTTAGATTTCCGCAATAGTTGTGACACTGGAGCTGAACTGCATGCAGGGAAAAATCAACACTCAAGAGGAAACTTTCTATGATGGGGCAATGGTGGATAAGGATGCACAAAAGATAAAAATCAGAATGTGATAAGATTTAAGTTAATCAATTATGAGTTTTGAAATTATCGGGTTGTTGAGAGCTTTTCTATAACTAGATGAATAGTGAATGAAACTACTGTGAACTAATACCAGAGAGTTGTATCTCTGATTGTATGTAATTGTTGTTACTATAATACAAAGAGATTCAGCTTGGTGTGGTGGGTTTTTTCCCAAAAGGGTTTCCCATGTAAATCTGTTGTTCATTGTATTTGAGTATCTTCTTTGTTTCTATAAATATTTCATGTGTGTCTTAATTGGATTGTAATTTGAAAAATTAAAAGTACTACCTACTTACTTCCCTCTAGTTTTGACATTAGGAAAGTTGCTTCCACACCTGTGCTTTCCTTACAAGTGGTATCAGAGCCTGGCCAGTTGTGTTATCCTTGTGAGAGGGTTGGGTTTTTTGTGTCAATTCTTTTTCAGTGGGAGTTTGGTAGAGGTCTGATAGTTTAATTACAAATTAAGATGGCGAGCACATCCAGAAGGGTGGAAATAGAGAAATTCAATGGTAGCAATTTTGAGTTGTGGAAACTCAAAATGGAAGATCTGTTAGTAGATCATGATTTGTGGCTTGTTATGTCTGGAACGATGCCTCAAGGCATGAAGCAAGAGGATTGGGATTTTGCAGATAGAAAGTCTAAGGGGATGATAAGGCTCTATTTGGTAGACTCTATTATTCTGAACGTGCATGAAGAAAAGACTGCATCTTCCTTGTGGAAAAGACTGGCATATATTTATCAGAGCAAGTCCTTGGTGAAAAAATTGTTCTTGAGGAAGAAGTTGTACTCTTTGAGAATGTAGGAGGGAGGATCTGTTGCTGATCATTTGAATGCATTCAATATGCTGATTGCTCAGTTAACATCTGTTGGTGTGAACATTGAAGATGAAGATCGCTGCATGCTGCTACTATGTTCTTTGCCATATTCTTGGGATCATCTAGTGATGGCTATTGGGAGTACCACATCCACTTTCAAGATGGAAGATGTTGTTGCTTCTTTGTTGTTGGAAGAGATGAGAAGAAAATCTTCTAAGATGGCAAAGGAGGCTCTGGCTGCTAGAGGCAGATCGAAGGAGAAAGGCAAGAAGAAGGACAAGAAATCCAGATCGAAATTAGAAGGGAGATCAAAGTCTCCTGGAAAGAAGTCCAAGGTGAAATGCTAGAATTGTGGGCAATCTAGTCATGTCTGAAGGGATTGCAAGGAGGAGAAAAAGAAGAAGAAGAAGACCTCTTCTGAAAATGACTCTTCTCAGAGTGATGCAGACACCTTCATTGCAGCTTTGGCTACGCGGATATCTGATGATGTCTAGTTGATTGATTTTGGAGCATCTTTCCACATGAAATCTCATAGAGACTGGTTCATGAAGTATGAAGAATACAATGGTGGAAAGGTGTACTTGGCAAGTGATTCATCTTTGGAAATTGTTGGCCGTGGAAGAGTCAGAATTCAATTCCCTGATGGAAGAGTGAAGGGAATCAATGATGTGATGCATATACTAGGTCTGACTTGTAATTTACTTTCTGTAAGTAAGCTAAATGATATTGGAGTGCATGTCACGTTCTCTATAAATGGATGCAAGATGACTAAAGGGTCTATGGTGCTGGCTAGGGGTGCTCGAATTGGTACCTTGTACAAGCTGGATGCACAAGCTATTCAATGCATTATGTCTCTGCGAAGTCACAGAAAGCTACTCATGGAGGAAAAGAGGGAAACATTCATGATGGTGTAAACTCCATGGAGGTTAAAATTCCAGCAGAAAAGACAATGCTCTGGCATCATAGGCTAGGCCACATTGGTGAGAAAGGTTTAAAAACCTTAAAAATAAAAACCTGGTAGAAGGGCTTGAAGATTGTAACCTTGAGTTTGAATTTTGTAAACATTGCATATATGGTAAACAACACCGTGTTTCATTTTATTCCAGTCCTCATAAATCTTCTGGTTTGCTTGATTATATACATTCTGATGTATTTGGTCTAGTGAATGTTTCTTATTTATCTAAATCAAGATACTATGTATCGTTTATTGATGATTATTCAAGAAGAGCATTTGTATATTTTCTAAAAAGTAAATCAGAAGTGTTCAGTCGGTTTAAGGAATTTAAAAACCTTCTTGAAAATTAGATTGGTAGGAAAATTAAATGTTTGAGGACTAACAAAGGCGGTGAATTTTTTTTAGATGAATTCGAAAGGTACTGCACATATCATGGGATTAAAAGACATAAGACTACACCTTACACTCCACAACAAAATGGAGTTGCTAAAAGGTTCAACAGGACAGTAATGGAAAGAGCACGAAGTATGCTGAGCAGTGCTGGCTTGGAGGAGAAATTCTGGGTTGAAGCAATCTCTACAACATGTTACTTGGTAAATCATTCTCCTAACTCTACTTTTGTTGAGAAGGCACCTTTGGAAGCATGGTCTGGAAAGAAGCCCTCTTTGAGACATATTCGTGTCTTTGGCTGTGAGGCATATGCATATGTGCCATTTGAAAAAAGATCTAAGTTAGAAAACAAAGCTATAAAGTGTATTTTTATTGGCTATAGTGTTTGCATAAAAGGATACAAGCTTTGGAATCCTGAGACTGAGAAGGTTTTGTACAACAAAAGTGTTATCTTTTGTGAGTTGAAGCCTTCTACATTGGATCCACAGTCAGAGAAGAAATCAGAAAATGAAAAGGATGTAGCAGAAATTTCTCTGACACTAGATAAAGAGGAATTGAAAAATCAAAATGTACTTGATACTGAGGAGAGTTCAAGTAGTTTTGAAAGTTTTGAAGAAGATGAAGAACCATCTTAGCCTCAGCATGTGAGGAGGTCAACTCATGAAAGAAAGCAACCTGATAGGTATGGATTTTCTTTGATAGAGTCTACTTGTGCCTATGCTTTAATTTCTAGCACTGATGAACCTAGGACTGTGAAAGAAGCATTTAAATGTTTGATTGAAACTCTTGGTTGGAAGCCATGAATGAAGAAATGGCATCATTAGAAAAGAATGATACCTGGAGTTTGGAGCCATTGCCTAAAGGAAAAAATTTGTGGGCTGCAAATGGGTGTTTAAAAAGAAAATTGGTCTGGATGGCAGTGTAGAAAAATATAAAGCGAGGTTGGTTGCAAAAGGTTATTCCCAAGTAGAGGGAATTGATTATGAAGAAATATTTTCTCCTGTAGCTAAGCTGACATCTATTAGATTTCTTTTGTCACTTGTAGCAGCATATGACTTAGAGATTGAACAGATAGATGTAAAGACAACGTTTCTTCATGGTGATCTTGAAGAAGAAATTTATATGTCCCAGCCGGAGCACTTTGTGGAAAAAGGTAAAGAAAGACTGGTTTTCAAGTTGAAGAAATCTTTGTATGGTTTAAAATAGTCTCCTAGAATGTGGTACCAAAATTTTGACACTTTTGTTTTGTCATTGGGATTTGTAAGATCAGAATGTGATCATTGTGTATATTACAAAGCTGAAAGTGATCAAGTTCTTATTATTGCTCTCTATGTTGATGATATGCTATTCATAGGCAATAGTAAGCTAATGATTTCTGATCTTAAGTATCAGTTGTCTGCAAAGTTTGAAATGAAAGATCTTGGTGCAGCAGGGTATATTCTGGGAATGGAAATAACCAAGGATAGGAAGAATAGAAAAATTTGGCTCAGTCAGAGTAAGTATATCATTACTGTTCTAAAGAGATTTTGCATGATTGATTGCAAGCAGCTAGTTGTTCCAGTTATGTAGGGAACGAAGCTATCTATTGAGGATTGTCCCAAATCTCCTACTGAGATGGAGGACATGACTAGTGTGCCATATGCTAGTGCGGCTGGTGGCCTTATGTATGCAATGGTCTGTACAAGGCTAGCTATTGCCCAAGCAGTGGTAGTTCTTAGTCAGTTTATGGCTAATCCTGGAAGGACACATTGGGATGTTGTGAAGAGAGTGTTTAGATATCTGAAGGGCACTTCAGACTATTCTTTGTGTTACCATAGGAACTTGGTTGAATCACAGAGAACTCTCAGTATTCGAGGTTATGTGGACTCTAATTGGGTAGGGGACATTGACAACAAAAGATCCACCACTGGATATGTTTTCATGATGAATGGTGGTGCAGTGAGTTGGATGAGCAAGCAGAAGGCTGTAGTCGCTTTGTCCACTATAGAGGTAGAATACATGGCAGCTACACATGCCTATAAAGAAGCAATTTGGGTAAAACGTTTGTGTTCTAACATTGGTTTTGATGCAGGAAAAATTACTATTTACTGTGACAGTCAGAGTGCTATATGTTTAGCAAAGAATCCTACTTTCCATGCCAGGATGAAACATATAGATGTACAATATCACTTTGTACAAGATATGGTGGAGGATGGGAAGGTCTCTTTGGAGAAAGTGGATACTCTGGAAAATGTTGCAGATGCATTGACGAAGCCTATGAGCACAGGAAAATACAGGTGGTGTGCTAGTTTGATGGGCCTCTTAGCCCATGAATTTCAATAGTTTTATTATGCTTTGAAGTTGTCAGTAAGGTCTTCGTCAAGTGGGAGATTGCTGGAATATTTTCCTTAATCCATACTGACATGTAACTCCTGGAGGGAAAAGTCACTATGACATTAATCATGTCTAGCCGACTAGCTGTTTTGAATCCTTTGAAATGTTCCAAGTCACCGAGACATGGTTGGTGTCTTGCCGAATGAACTATCATTGTGACAAGAAGCATTCGCTATGACCTTTTGTCAAATGGAGATCTCTGGCCGATAGTATGTTCTTATCGGGCTTCAGGAAGACTCTAAGCAGTTGGTTTCTTAAGGGTGACTTGATCGCTCGGTATGGAGTCCCAACGACGAAGGATGTCTCAACGATAGCATATGGTCATCGGGCTAACACAAGGATCTCAGGGAGATCTCTTAGCGGCGGGTGTTTGGTCTCGCTGATAGTCTTCAGTAAGACATGAGCACCCGGTGAAAGGTCTTGGCGAAGGTCAAATGTCTTGCCAATTCGGCAAGACATGAGTGCTCGGTATGTGGTCTTGGCGAAGACAAAAAGTCTTGCTGACTCGGTAAGACTTGGTTGCTCGATGAGAGGTCTCAACGAAAGATGAATGTCTTGCCGACTGGTGATTGGAGCGCTCGGTATGACTTAGGACCTCAGTATAAAGTCCTGGTGAAAGTGATGAGTCTCGCCAACTGGTGGGTGCCATGTAACAACATGAAGACTCGGTGGGAGGTCTTGGCGAAAGACAAATGTCTTGCCGACTATCAGGTGCTTCAGTGAAACTTGGGGAGACCCAGTGAAACCTCTTGGTGAATGGAAAGTCTTTCCAATGGAAAAGTTGAAGTCGTTGTGACTTTGTGAGCATTGGTATGAGTCTAGCCGATGAGAAATATCTTGCCGATAGGAATGCATTGGATGTCGATGGGTTCGGTATGACTCATGGTGTTCGCTATATTATCATGCCGACTATTGGAACCTATGACGATAACGACATGATGACTTTGTGGCATCGAGGAGACACCTTTAGTGTCTCACAGATATTCCAACAAAGTTGAACTTTGACCAAATCGACCATCCTATGTGGAGCCTCGTGAACCAATCAGAGGAAGCGAATTTCAAATGGATGGTAGTTAGATTTCTGCAATAGTTGTGATGCTGGAGCTGAACTGCATGCAGGGAAAAATCAACGGTCAAGAGGAAACTTTCTATGATGGGGCAATGGTGGATAAGGATGCACAAAAGATTAAAATCAGAATGTGATAAGATTTAAGTTAATCGATTATGAGTTTTGAAATTATCGGGTTGTTGAGAGCTTTTATGTAACTAGATGAACAGTGAATGAAACTACTGTGAACTAATACCAGAGAGTTGTATCTCTGATTGTATGTAATTGTTGTTACTATAATACAAAGAGATTCATCTTGGTGTGGTGGGTTTTTTCCCGAAAGGGTTTCCCATGTAATTATGTTGTTCATTGTCTTTGAGTATCTTCTCTGTTTCTGTAAATATTTCATGTGTCTTAATTGGATTGTAATTTGAAAAATTAAAAGTACTGTCTGCTTACTTCCCTATGGTTTTGAGGTTAGGAAAGTTGCTTCCGCACCTGTGCTTTCCTTACACTATGTCATTAAAGCAAGTGATTCGTATTTCTATTCCCTCACTATCTATAATGTCAAAGCTGAATACTTGGCCCTCGCACCCCTGTTTATTGTAATGGTGCATATCCCTTTTAGTTGTTACCCAACCTTTTATTGTCCATTTGGTTTGGTAAATATTCAAGCCTTTAATAGGGTTGATATTTGCAGGAGCACTATGTTGTGTTGGGGATGTACGAGTCCCAAATTTTGAGGGTCATTTGGATGGGAAACTCAGAGCCCACTATTTGTTCTTCTTGATCTCTAAACAAATATCTAGGTTTTCCAATTAGTTGACAATCTAATATTTTGACATCGAAGGACAATATGACAATCACTATCGAACCAAACCATGATCAAATATTAAAATTCATGGTCCCCACAAACAAGAAAGCATACAACAAGTGCAAGTAGTGCAAAAAAATAGCCAACCTTGATTCCCATAGCTTCCTACACAAATAGTTTGTAAAGCACAGGATGAAACCTATTTTCAATGCCCTTGCAAACAAAAGGTCATTGTATTTTGTAGGAAAAGCCCCTATTTGCATGTAGGTTCCATTAGAGAGGACAACTTTGTAGTGGTCAACCAGGCTTTGATCACCTCATATTTTTTGAAAAGTCATTAGTTGAAGGATTGGAGATGGGACAACATCTCCAACATCAATAGATCGTATCACATGTGCTGTCAAGGTTGGATGTACATTGTATCCTGCAAGGAAGTTTTACCTAGCCAAGCCAAAGCAATGAGATGTTCAATGCTGTGAGACAACTCTAGAAACAAAAGAAAGTGAAAGAGGCAACATAGAACAAATCAATTATTGGTAATTGATAAACAAGGAAGCATATAGCAATGTTGACACAATTGAAAACTGCAATCTTTTTTTCTAACACATAGGTCACTACCAAATGGCTAGAAAATAAAAAAGGAAAAGGAAACATAAAGAGTTCAAATATAAATTAGTTAGAATATTTATTACAAGGACTATTAATTCAAATGAAGCATATTCACAGTTCGCTGGATGCAAATGGAAAAGTGTCAATATAATTGTCAGCATAAAAAAAGAAACAAGGAACAGACTTACGAAACTGGTGCTTGAGGATTGTTCAACAACTTGGGGAGACCTAGAGTCCACTGACATTGTTGGGGCTTTTCTTTTAAAAGCTAAGAGCTGAAACACCGGTGGTTGACTACAAGTTCTATGCCACAACAACATGAGGGCCAAATGTTCAATTAAAGCAACAAATCCTGACAAGAACCCCAACCAAAACACATACAAGAAATATAGAACACCAATAAAATGAAAACCATCAAGATATTCAAAACACAGCATTATCTCATTTTTTCTATACACACATTAACAATATGACAACGAAGAATTTATAAAAAAAGGGTTCAATAATTCATATAACACTTAATATACAATTTATTATTCAAATTTTTTTGTTTCAATATTTTTTCTAGAGACATCAACAATACGAGGAAAAATAAATAATTAAAAAAAGGCTTCAATGTTCCATATAACACTTAATATATAGTTTATCATTGTAAGAATGCCTTGTTGAGGCTCAAAAAAATAAAAACTATTTTCCCAAAAGAATAAACATCGAGGGAAGAGTATGTATATACGTTGTTTACATCTACTTTGACATACATCCATATCTACACATAGGAAAATTTAATATTGTTTCATTTATGGCTTCTGTTTTGTGGTGATGGTTGCAACGCAATAAAATAGTCTATGTTGTTTTCCATAAGGCATTGTTAATTGTTGTTCTCTAGCTTTGGCTATATTGTTTCATTTTCAATACACAATAAAATAGTAAATGTTATAAATTTTATGTTGTTATCCAAAAGGCATTGTTGACTATTGTTGTCACTCATTTTATTTCCCCTATGTGCAGAAATCTACATATGTGAAATTATATGCAAAAAAAATTATTATATAACAGTTAAAATACAACTTATGATTCCAAGGATGTCCCGGTAGAATAAAGATAGGGATCAGTATGTATCAATGTTCTTTGCATCCACTATGACATACATATATTCCTGCACATAGGGGAAACACATTGTCCATCACTATGATCAAATGTTTGCGTAATTTTTGATAAGGAATTGTTGGGTGTCATTTTGTGGCTTTACCTGTGATAACATCTATGAGCAAGGAGGACAAGCTTCTCTGAAGGTGCAAGTTCGATCATCTATTGTCAAGCTACTATCAAGTTGGGAGGAGGTTTTTTTTGTGTTTTTCTGCATGGGGTGATAGTTGCAAAAGTAGAGAGTAAGTAGGGAACAAAGAGAAAGCAAGCAGGCAGAGGTACACTTGAAGCAAGCTGGAAGAGGTGCACATTGAAAAAAACCTTTGTATTTGCAACTATTCTTATATATACTTGTGGACATGGTTGTATGCATGCATACATCTACATATGCATATACATAAACATATATGCATACAATTGAATGTTCTCAGTGCATACAACATCTTGATATAGTTGTCTATAGATATGTGTGTCTGTAATGCATTTGTATGTGTGAGTTTGTATGTCTATATATGTATTTTCTACATGTATCTTTCAGGTCCTGCATTTATGTATATATAGATATATCTAGTTTTCAATATCAATATAGTTATTTACTTCTTGTCTATCTCAATTGCCACATACTTTTATATCTCCACAATTTCTATTCACTATTTTGAATGTTTATATGTATGTGTGGGTGTGTATATGTGTATATACATTTTCCACATGTATTGCTAAAGCCACAGGTCAACAATCACCAATGCCCTATGGAAAATAGTGCAGACTGTCACCACAAGCCACACAAAAACAACCAAAAATGCCGTATCGAGAAGAGCATGAATTGTTTTATTACTCTGTAACCATCACCAGTAGAAAAAAACCATACAACAATTAATGTTGATGCCAACTAGCATTCAATTTCACTGGCCTTCTCTATCGACATGGCAAGCATGTTCAATATTAAAAATTAAAAAATCCACCACCTTTTTCCTCGACCGGGAGCTGAAAATATATGCACACAAAATTATGTCTTTCTTTTGTTGCATTTTATTTTTCTTTTCCTGTGTGCATAGATGTATGTATGTGAAATTAGATGTAGACAACATTCATATATACTCTTCCCCCTATTTATTATTTTTCTAGGATAGTTGCTATTTGTTTCGTCCTTAAAAGGATTCTTATAGTAGTAGGATTTATATTAAGCATAATAAGAAACATTACTTGCAACATACAATATGTTGAAAATATTTTTGAAGTTATTTAAGGAAGAAGTTCTACAGATATAATGGCTAGTTTTGAATTAGCGCTTTTGCATATATTCCATATCTTTGATCTGCTATTTCTAGCTTAATGGCTTTCATCAATAACGTGTAGACATGCATTGTTTAAAAGTAGTTTTCTTTAGAGTAGACGATTAAAAATACGAAATTCATGCAAAATACATGGGCTAAATATTGAACATTATACTTTGAGGAACTCTTTTCCACAATAACCTCAAAGAGATTTTCAATGCATTGTACTTGCTAAGGCCTAAATTTTTCAATTTCTGCTTGCATTGAAAATCAAAGCCTTGGGGAAAAATTCAAAGTAGTAAAGAGGGTGGTGAAGCAAGAAGGCCGACGAAAATTCTAGCTAAAGTGCACAGTTTAAGCTATTGAAGAGCAATCAACAATGCATATATATTTGTATATAGCTCCAGATAGATATATATCAGTGTACATTTTGTTTCCCATTTGCATATTTATCCATTGCATGTGTTGGATGCATATATAGGGATCTATTCCTTGGAAATATATAGCCACAAAAAAGTATATGCTTGTTTTGTTCATCGGCTTTCTTGCTTCACTGACCTCTTTACTATTTTGAATTTTTCCCTCAACAATGCCTAATGGAAAATAGCATAAACTATTTTATTACTTCAACTTTGGCTATATTGTTTCATATTTGATTCACAATACAATAGTAAATGTTATAGAGTTCATGTTTTTGTCCATAAGGTATTGTTGATTGTTGGTCTATAGCTTTGGCTATATTGTTTCCTTTCTGATAAGATGCTATTGAAAAATGGAATTTTCTAGGTTGCTGTTGAAACTAATATTGTTTTATTTAAGGTGTGAGTGTGTATGTTTGTTTATGCATTTTCTACATGTATATTTGAGGTCATGTGTTTAACTTATTGATATTTGAGCTATTTATGTGTCCTTTACCTTTTTGTTTGATAGCCATTTGGGAGTAGCCTATGTGTTAGGGAAAAAATGGTTTTAGTTTTGAGATGTGTTAACATTGTCATGTTCTTTCTTGTTTATATTCAGTAAAAATCTAATTTTTTCTGCATCTTGCTTGAATTTTCCCTTCTAGTACCCTGTCCACCACTCTGAGCCCAGAGCAAAGAGAAAGCAAACAGGAAGAGGTGCATTTGAAGCAAGTGGGAAGAGGTGTGGGAGGGGTACATATTGGAAAAACCCTTTCTAGAGTATTTCAAAAATAGTTTATGTTATTTTCCATAGGCCATTGTTGATTTTTGTTCTGTAGCTTAGGGTATATTGTTCCATTTATGGCCTTCATGTAGTTGCGATGGTTGGAAGGCAATATTGTTTGTTTTTGCATTGGTTTCTTACTGTGAATTGTTGTGTTTTGTGGGTTTTTTCTTCTAGGTCACTATTGAAATTAATATAGTTTCATTTATGGTTCACATTTTTGTGGTGAAGGTTTTCAATGGGTTTGTTACTGTGATTTTTTGATTGTTGTATGGTTTCCATGTAGTGGCAATGGTTGTAACACTTGCCACTTAAAACATCAGAAAACATAACATGTCTGAGAAATTTTTGACAAGGCATTACACATAAAAAGAATGTGTGAGAATGTAATGATATACAGTTTATGTTGATTTCCATAGGGCATTGTTGGTTTTCGTGTGGTGCCAATGGTTTCAAGGAAAACACTAATGAACAATGCCATGTGCAAATTTGGATGTATGTCATAGCAGATGCAAACAAAATTGATACATACTGACACATTTTTGGAATGATAAACTATATTTTGAGTGTTATATCAAACAATGATGCCACCATCGCTTTGCAACTTCTTCCTTAAATAACTTCAAAAAACTTTTTAACACATTGTATGTGGAAATCAATGTTTCTTATTATGCTTAATATAAAGTCGAGTATATATCAATTTTGTCTACATCTAATTTCACATACATACATATCTACACACGAGAAAAGAAAAATGAAATACTACATCAGATGGAAAAACTTGCAGACCACAAAAATTCACAGTGAAAAACCCATCCAAAACCATCACCACAAAAGGCGAACAATAAATCAAACAATATTGGGCTGCAACAAATAATATAGTCTTTTGTAGAGTATATTGTTGCTACATGTGAGTTCATAAAGTTATGTTGCATATACATTTATCTTTAGTATTGCTACAGTCACATAACTTAGAATGATAGGTGTTATATTAAGTACAATAAGAAACATTGGTTCCACCATTGATCACAGTAGGGGGAAATGTATGTTCTTGCTCTGGGGTTTGGTAACAACCTATGACATTGCATGACCTAATATGGTAGGGTGGAGAGCATGCTTTCTTTTCTTGTGTTTCATTTTATTTTCCCTATGTAGAGATATGCATTTGTGTGAAATTAGATGTAGACAACATTTATATGCACAATAGCCTCTATATTAAGTGTAATTAAAAAAATTGATATCGCCATTGAATATGGTGGTGGACAATGTATGTTGGTCTACCACTATAATCAATAGTGAGACTAATGTTTCATCTCACACTTAATATACAACCTATAATTCTAAGAAATCCTTATTAAGGCCTAGACAAAAAAGAACTATCCTTAAAGACACACAAAAACAACCAACAATGCCTTAAATCAAGAAGAACATGAACTATTTTATTACTTTGCAATGGTCATCACCACTACACAGAAACCATAATTCAAATAATTTATTCGAGGCCACAGAACAACAATCAACAATGCCTTATGGAAAATAGCATAAATTATTTTATTACTTCAACAAGTATTAAATGCAAGGTCTAGAAAACTAAAATGCAACATTTCAACCAATAAGAGAAATAGGTATGTACCTTTGAGTCATTCTATTATGGAATAATTGAATTATGAACATATTATTATAAGTAAAACTAATAATATCATCTTGATTGAAGCTTAAGGTCTTTATTTTAAAATTCCATGACTAAATCTTTGACTCTCAGTACCTTGTTATGCTAATTAAGTATCATATGAACAATGAGTGGAATTCATGTTAATGAGAATTATATATTAAACAAAACATTATGTAGAAAGGAAAACAAAACATTCATATTTATTGTTTTGGGAAGATGTTATTTTTTTCATCCTCAAAAAGGAATTTTTACAATAATAGGATTTATATTAAGCATAATAGGAAACACTGGTTGCCACATACAATGTCTTCAATTTTTTTTTGAAGTTATTCAAGGAAAAAGTTCCAGAGAGTATAATGGCCAGTTTTGAAATAACCCTTTTGCATGAATTCCATATCTTTGATTTGGCACTCTGAGTTTGATGATCTTCGTCAAGAACGTGTAGACATGCATCCTCTACAAGCAATTTTCTTTAGAGTAGCTAAGCAAAGATCTGAAATTCTTGCAAAAGGCTTGACTAAATCTCGTACATTATACTCTGAGGGACTCTATTCCACAATAACTTCAAAGAGATTTTCAATGCATTCTACCTGCTAAGGCCTAATTTTGTCAATTGTTGCCTACATTGAGAAATGAAGCCTAGGACAAAAAACTAAAAATAGTAAAGAGGGTGATGGATCAGGAAGGCCGATAGATATTCCATTGGCCAAAGTCAACAAAAAGGGAAAACCACAAAATAGGAGGTTTCATAATTTTTTCATTTGATTACTATGGTTTTAGTCTTCTTGTGTTGGCTAAGTGTAGAGTATATTACTGCTACATGTGGGTTCATAAAGTTATGCTGCACATTTCTTTCTTTGATATTGTTATAGTTTCATAACTTAGAATGATAGGCTCTATATTAAGTGCAATAAGAAACAAATTGGTTTCACCATTGATCATAGTGGTGGGGAATGTATGTTACAATAGTCCACAATTCCTTATGAATAACAACATAAACTCTATAGCATTAACTATTTTGTTGCATTTAAAAAATGAAACAATATTGCCAAAGATAGAGAACAACATTCAACAATGCCTTGTGGAAAACAACATAAACTATATAGCGTTGCAACCATCACCACAAAGTGAAAGCCTTAAATGAAATAATAATGGTTTCAATAGAAACCTAGAAAATTATTTTTCCAACAGTAACCTATCAAAACAGAACAATACAACCAAAGCTAGAGAACAACACTTAACAGTGCCTTGTGGATAACAACATAAACTATATAACATTTACTATTTTATTGCAAATCGGAAATGAAAATATTTAGCAAAATCTAGAGAACAACACTCAATAATACCCTATGGAAAAATAAATAAATTGTACAACATCTAACTATTTTATTGCGTTGCAACCATTGCTAGAAAATGGAAGCCATAAATGAAACAATACTGGTATCAACAGTAACCTAGATGGAGAAATCCACAGAACACTATTTTTTCAACACCTTATCGAAGATGAAATAATTTAGCCTAGGCTATTTCCTTGTAACCATTGGCACCACATGCAAACCAACAATGACCTATGGAAATCAACATAAACTATATAGCACTAACTATTTTATTTTGTTCCAACCATAGCCACAAAATGAAAACCATAAATCAAACAATATTGGTTTCAATAGTGACCCAGATGCAGAAACCCACAAAACATAAAAATTTACAGTGACAAACCCATGCAAAACCATAGACACAAAACATGAACCATAAATGAAACAATATTGGTTTTAACAAACAATATAGTCTCTTCTCGACAACACCCTATCAAAAATTGAAACAATATAGCCTTTTCAATAGTACCTTATTGAAAATGAGACAATACAACCTAAGCTAGAGAACAACAATGCACAATGCTTTATGGAAATCAACATAAACTATATAATGCTAACTTACAAACCCATGCAAAAATATAGTCTTTTCTCAACAACACCTTATCAGAAGTTGAAACAATATAGCCTTTTCAATAGGACCCTATAAAAAATGAAACAATATATCCTAAGCTATAGAACAACAATAAAAAATGCCTAATGGAAATCAATATAAACAATATAACATTAACTATTTTATTGCATTGCAACCATAGCCACAAAACAGAAGCCATAAATCAAACAATTTTGGTTTCAACAACGACCTAGATGGATAAACTCACAAAACACAAAACGAAAACCAACAATTCCATAAACTGTTCAATTTCCTTGCAACCATTGGGACCACACACAAACCATAAATGAAACAATATTGGTCTCAACAATGGCCTAGATGAAAAAATCCACAGAACAAAAGAATGCCTAAGCTAGAAAAAAATAATCGATAATGCCATAAACTGTAACAAACCCATACAAAACCATCACCACAAAACGCAAACCATAAAATAGCCTTTTCATCAGCACCTTATTGAAAATGAAACAATATAGCCTAAGCTAGAGAACAACAATCAACAATTCCCTATGGAAATGAACATAAACTGTATACCATTAACTATTTTTTTATGTTACAACCATAGCCACAAAATGGAAACCATAAATCAAACAATTTTTGTTTCAACAACAACCTAGATGGGAAAACCCACAAAACAAAAAAATGCATAGTAACAAACCCATGCAAAAATAGAGTCTTTTCTCAACAACACCTTATTGAAAATGGAACAATATAGCATTTTCAACAGAACCTTATCGAAAATGAAACAATATAGCCTAAGCTAGAGAAAAACAATCAACAATGCCCTATGGAAATCAACATAAACTGTATAACATTAACTATTTAATTGAGTTGCAACTGTAGCCTCAAAACACAAGCCATAAATCAAACAAAATTGGTTTCAACAACCACCCAGATGGAGAAACCCACAAAACACAAAAATTCACAGTGACAAACCCATGCAAAACCATAGCCACAAAACGCGTACCATAAATGAAACTATATTGGTTTTAACAAACAATATAGTATTTTCTCAACAACACCTTATAAAAAATTGAAACAATATAGCCTTTTCAACAACACCTTATTGAAAATGAGACAATATAGCCTAAGCTAGATGACAACAATCAACAATGCCTTATGGAAATCAACATAAACTATATAACGTTAACTATTTTATTGCATTGCAACCATAGCTAGAAAACGAAATTGGTTTCAAGACTGACCTAGATGGAAAAACCCACAAAACACAAAAAATCATAGTTACAAACCCATGCAAAAATATAGTCTTTTCTCAACACTACCATATGAGAAGTTGAAACAATATGCTCCTTTTCAACAACTCCTTATTTTAAATGAAACAACATATCCTAAGCTAAAGAAAAATAATCAACATAAACTATATAACACTAACTATTTCATTGCATTGCAACCATAGCCACAAAATGAAAACCATAAATCAAACAATACTGGTTTCAATAGCAACACAAATGGAAAAACTGACAAAACAAAAAATGCACAGTAAGAAACCCATGCAAAAATATAGTCTTTTCTCAATAGTAACTTGTTGAAAATGAAACAATATATCCTTTTCAATAGAACCTTATCGAAAATAAAACAATATAGCCTAAGCTAGAGAACAACAATCAACGATACCCTATGGAAATCAACATAAACTGTATAACATTAACTATTTTATTGAGTTGCAACCATAGCCATAAAACACAAGCCATAAATCAAACAATATTTGTTTCAATAGCGACCTAGATGGAGAAACCCACAAAACACAAAAATTCACAATGACAAAGCCATGCAAAACCATAGCCTCAAAACGTGAACCATAAACGAAACAATATTAGTATTAACAAACAATATAGTCTTCTCTCAACAACACCTTATCAAAAATTGAAACAATATAGCCTTTTCAATAACACCTTATCAAAAATGAGACAATATAGCCTAATCTAGACAAGAACAATCAACAATTCCTTATGGAATACACAAAAACTATATAACATTAACTATTTTATTGCATTGCAACTATAGCCACAAAATGGAAGCCATAAATCAAACAATTTTGGTTTCAACAATGACCGAGATGCAAAATCCCACAAAACTCAAAAAATCACAGTAACAAACCCATGCAAAAATATACTCTTTTCTCAATAGTACCTTATCGAAAATTGAAACAATATAGCCTTTTCAACAACACCTTATCAAAAATGAAACAATATAGCCTAAACTAGAGAACAACAATCAACAATGCCTAATGGAAATCAACATAAACTATATAGCATTAACTATTTTATTTCATTGCAACCATAACCACAAAACACAAGCCATAAATCAAACAATATTGGTTTCAATAGCGACCCAGATGGAGAAACCCACAAAACACAAAAAATCACAGTAACAAACCCCTGCAAAACCATAGGCAAAAAATGAAAACCATAAATGAAACAATATTCATTTTTACAAACAATATATTCTTTTCTCAAAATCACCTTATCGAAAAGTGAAACAATCAACAATACCTTATTGGAAATGAAACAATATAGCCTACTGCAAACTGCGAACCATAAATGAAACAATATCAAACCTCTTCTTGCTTGCTTTCTCTCTGCTGTCTTCTTTCTCGAATGCCTACAAAAAATGGGCTAAAAAATAATTATAGGTGACACTTTTGTATTGCTTTTGTAGCCATTGCCCCATGCAAAAAACAAAAAATAACCTCTAACCACCTTCACAGAAGCTGGACAACACTTGATTGAACTTGCACCTTCACATAAGCTTTCCATCCTCGCTCATGGTTTTCATAGCAGGTAAAGCAACAAAACGAGACCCAACAATGCTTTATCGAATATTACATAGACATTCGCTATGTTTCCCGAGGTTTTAAATGATAGGTGTTATTACAACCATCGCCAATACACAGAAACCATACAACAATTAATGTTGATGTCAACCAACGTTTAGTTTCGCTAGCCTTATTTATCCACGTGGCAAAAAATCTGCCACCTTCTTCCCAATGCGTGCCAAGTACTATTTTTTTTTAATTAAAAAACATCCGCCACCTTTTCCTAACCGCTAGAAGGCTTAAAAACTAGGAAGGCTGATGAAAATTCTGACCAAAGTTCACACATATAGCCTATCGACTAAAAATTAAAAAAATATGATGCCCTAGATAAAAGAATCTAGATTAAGATAGTATAAATTGTTTTCTATTTTAGATAAATATTTAATATAAAAGTTGACATTGAGTGGAAACAACTATGTTTTAATACACACACATTTAAATATTTATTTTAAAAATACATGTTTATTAAAATTGCAAAAAAATATATCCATGCCCTAAAGTTTCAAGTTATAAATATACACAAAAAATTTGAAAGAAGAAAAAAAATTACTATATAAAGCTTGACATCTCATGTAACATCATTTTTTAGCATGTTTTTTCCTTTATCAAAAACATCATTTTTTAGCATTTTATTAGCAACTAAATTATAGTGTTAATTTAAAAAAACTATATTCAAATAATTTTTTAATTTTGTCAAAAATATACAAACATAAAATATACTAAAAAATACAAATTTTATTAGTTTACATCATTTCAAAATTCAAAACATATATGGCACTTTCTAGTGATTCAAGTTTAAAAGTTAGATGAGTGTTGCCTGTTTCCTTTATAAAAGTGTGACACAACTTTGTACTTTTACCCATATACATATACATATACATATACATATACATATACATATACATATACATATACATATGTGTGTATATATGTGTGTGTGTGTGTGTGTGTACATATATACAAATACATATATGTGTGTTGAGAACATACATATGAGTGAAAAAACTGAATATATATATATAGTGAACTTGAAACTGATAATTATCATTATCGAATGGATGAAGTTTAAAATGATATGATGAGAAAATCCCATGATGGACACAATCTTCCATCAACAAAATGGAAAGAATTCAAATTTAGCATGGGGTGACAATATCATTAATGTCCATTATCATTTTGAAACAACCCCTTAGTGGAGGTGTAGTAAAATGCAGAAAGATGCTATTTTAAAGGGAGATTGACTGGAACCGACAAAAAAATGGTGTGGAACAAAGATTTTTGGAAAAATCCAAAGGGGAATTCCTGGTTGTAGAGGTAATCGATGATTTTTCCTTCAATAACGTTGCTTTTCATTGATTTTATGGTTTCATTATTATTTCCATGCATCAATTGATTCGCTACATTGCTGATTTTATTGATTAAAAGTAGCTAGACCATCGAACTCTTATGCAAAGTATATGAGTAAACTTTTATTATAGATGCCTCTGTTGTTACATTCTCTACACTCAAATTCACTTGAGCTTGTAGAGCCTACGGATTGGAAGAGTCAATTGTGTATATTACCTTGTAAGATTTGATACCGTCGACCTTGTGTTTCAGCTACATGTATGTCTTAGTATTATTAAGCCCATCATAGGCTATTGGGGAAACCTAATAGGACTATGGATGGAGTGATGTAAACTATGTATTGATGCCACCTTTTTATGGGGTAGGCCGATGCCATCATAGAAAAAATTAGATGTAAATATACATCTTACTTGCTTATTATTTTTTCTCCGATGGATGCCCATTTGGGCCGATGCCATCACCCTCAAATTAGCATCAAAGGGTAACTTAAAAGCCTTTTTTTTTCCTCATCGCCGAGGGCGACGGTGGGCTCATATTTCCCAATTCTGTATATCGGGTTTTATTACTTTTTGTAGATTTATGATATCCAATTTGTGTTGCCAAGTTCGTTTGGGCTAAGGACGAACTGTTAAATTCATTCCTTAAACTTATTTGCATGTATAGAATAGTGAACCATCGCTCCATGGGACGACAACCATGTCGTCCATGGAAGTGATTCACCCGAGTCGAGGGTGGGTGCTATGGCTTTTCCCAGGACCACCTTGTTATTTTAGGAACCAATCAACGTCTATGGGCCATTTTAGAATGACAAATGTATATTATATGTATTTACTATGAACCAAGGTTTCAACCTGAACTTGGTTAAGATTGATCTCATGGATTCGATCATTTTATCATTGTTGATTAATGGTTAGCATGCTGACTAGTACTTTTAAATTTATTTCAAAAGTTGATAACTTCATTTTAGTTATTTCTTACATAAATTTTTATATACAAATGTTTAGAATAATTAAGCCTGGAAAACGCGGCAATGAAACTTGAAGCTGCAACCATAAACCATTGTAAACAACATTGTTTTGTTATAAACTGTAACTATTTAGCTAGAAATAGTGTTGTATTATTGTAAATAGTGAATGTTCTATTGGAAACGACATTGTTTTATCATAAATTCTAACTATTTATCTTTAAACAACATTGTATCATTGTAAACAGTGAATGTTCTATTGGAAATGACATTGTTTTGTTATAAATTGTAACTATTTAGCTTAAAACAAAATTGTATTATTGTAAATAGTGAATGTTCTATTGTAAATGACATTATTTTTTCATAAACTATAACTGTTTAGATAGAAACAACATTGTAATATTTTAAACAATGAATGTTTTGTTGTAAATGACATTGTTTTGTCATATAATGTAATTGTTTAGTTGGAAACAGTATTGTATTATTGTCAACAGTGAATATTCTATTGTAAACGACATCATTATATTGTGAAAGTGTATGTGTAGCTGAAAACAGTCTTGTTCATTAAACTGTTTAGTTGAAACAATATTGATTAGTTGTAAATTGTGAATATTCTACATGAAACAACTTGTTCTATATGTATTTAGTCAAAAATAGTATTGTTCTATTAAAAAAAGTGAATGTTCACATGTAAACAACAATGTTAGAATATCACAACTTGTGTGAATATAAAAGAAGAAACAATACATGTGAGAAACTGTTAATATAGAATTATTCTGGATTCCTTATTTTCATGAAATTTTGACAAAAGAAATATCAAATGGGATGATATTAAATGATTGCAATATGATTTAATGGTTTATTTCAGAATGTATGCACAAACTAATAACTTAAGTAGGCACATACATGTGTATACACATAGAGTTCATCGATGTACATACACATACTTGTGACATAATTTCTTTTTTTTTTACTTAAATTCATTTTTAAATGGATAATGCTTTATGTTGTTCAAGTAAACATGGGTCATGTGGATGATATGACAAAATCATGTAATGTATAGTTCCATTTGAATCATGAATATGATTTCTGTTTAGTGGGGAAATTAGTAATCTGATTTTCCTTTTTCATAGACATATGTGAGAAGAATATTCTTTTACTTGAATATAATAGTGATACCTAAGTAGACTAGAGCACCTCAGGCTAGATGTTGCCAGAGGGTAGATAGCTGTTATAAAATGTTGTATTGTAGAAAGTTACCTTCAAGGATAGGTGTTGAAATGGAGTTTAGAGAGTATAGGTTTGTTTTACTAGAACCTATTGTTTGTTGTTGCAACACAATTTTTATGCTTTTCCAAACAATATAGTTCATTTTGTATGTATGAACTCTATGATATCACTCTCTGCAATTCCTAGAATAGATCTTGCATTTTTATTTTCTAACTTGTAGATAGAAATTACATGTTGATGTATGGGCATACATCATATTCCACCTTGCAGATTGTTCTCTTGCTAAAATTTCCATGTAGGGTCGGGTATTCTTCAAGTTGAAGAATTCTAGGGAAGCGTAAGCTTCATGGTTGGGCAGTGAAGTGCTTCAACCATGTTTTCGTACACTAGTGGAGGCAAGTGTCAAGAGGAACCATAGATGTACACAAGACTATTTAGTCTATGATGTAACCTTGATGTAATACTTGATGTACTTGATGTAAAGTTGTACAATGTAATGACTTTGGGGCCTTATGAGCCAAGTCAAACCTGATATTGTAATTTAATTTTTGAATTGAATATATGAATCTTTGAATCATTTTAAATGGACATGTGTTACTATGATTGACTATAGCCACTTAGTTATGTCTTTTTAATTCAAATGAATATATTAATGTGTCATTTACAATAATATTAATTAAGTAATAATTTAGGATGGGTTATTACATAATCTTTTCAAATGTAAATTAGGTATTTCCCTAAAATAGAAATTTGAATCTTTTTGGCAATCAACCTAACAATGGTATCCATGATCCCCTAAGAGAAATCTAGTGAAAATGGGGAAAACTAACGATTATAATCACATAGGCTCCATATCTTCCCATGATCCTTCATTTGCCAGTACTTTAGCTAGGAAGGGACATTCTTCCTTAATTACACATTCTTGGATAAATTTCCTCACCATTATTGTGTGTAATTTTCTCTCTTGATGATATGAGATCATCATTGGATATATTGGGCATTTGTCTCTACCAAATATCTATGTTCTCACCAACAACACACTCTATGTCATAATCTATTGAAAAATTGGCCAAAGAGTCCTTGTGGGAGTTAATCTCCCTATAAACATGTTTAAATGTGTATTCATCTAATTTCTCCATCAATGACCAAATCTTCTTTAAGATCCTATTAAACTTCCAATTTCGTGGGCCACCTATTCCTTATGCCATCAATAATGACCATATAATTACACTCAACTTTCACCCTTCTTATCTTGAGATGAACACATGCTTGTAAATCTAAAAGAAGTGTCTAAACCTCACCTACATTGTTCATTCCAAGCCTTAGTCCTTTGAGACCACTCCTATTAGATAATCATTATGATTTCTCAAAATACAACTTGCTCTAAAGATTCCAAGATTGCATTTAGATACATCACTGAAATTGAGCTTGCACCATCCAATAAAAAAATGTCCATCTTATACCTTTCCTCAAATTTGAAGATGAATTATCCTAAAATACCCTTTAAACAGGGATCATTAACAATACTTTTGTATCATAATTCACTTACAAAATAAATTAGTTAATTTTTTATGTAAAATAAAAATTAAAGAATAATTTTCTCAAACATTAGCATAAAGACAGTCACTCCACTACTGGAGAGTGGAAAGTGAAGTGCCCATTTTTCTTATAATGAAGCTTTCTCCGAATATTTAAAATATAGAATAAATCAGAAAATTCCAAGGAGCATATTACTTATAAAAAACACATTGGATGCTGCATAGATCCACAAGTTTAAGCACTGAATTTCCAACTATAGCAATAAAAGGAACACAATGTCACCTCAACTTATCGAATCAAATATAAAAGAAGTAAAAGCTAAAGAAAGATGGTGAAGGATCTCCAATTTGGGAGATAAAAACAAAGTGCAGGTGCCTTGGTTCTTAAGTTGGAGGAGGCCTATCATCATTCTCAGACCACCAAACATTCAGAGAAAAGGAAACTCCACCCACCCACATTCTGACATGATAACTTATAACAGGGCTGCATCTTCCAGTTCTCTCACAACTTAAATGAGACTATAAATTCCAACTAAGATGAGGCTATTCCATCAATACAGTGAATGTATGTCCCATCGGGAAGCCATGAAGACGTGAGGAAGTTAATTAATCGATTCAGGGAAATTGAAAAAAAGAAGCAGAAAATGATAAGCTCTGTTAATTTCCATAACAATGATGGCTTTTTGGTTTCATTTTCCTGCATCGATTCATCCACTTTCTACCCCGTCCATGACATCCCCATGAGGCCAAATCTGATTTCCACGGCCATCTTCACACTAGATGCTTTTGAAGAAGATTGGAAGATATTTTGAAAAATGGTGTTTTCTGGAAGGACATCTAAATAAACAAGGATTTCAGTCATATGGTCATTTATTTATGAGGTTGGTGAGTTTCAGCTGTATGTAGTGTTGGGTGTGAGCTTTTTGATCTATATTTTCTGCAAATCAAATTTCTTTCACATATTTCAGATAATCCTTTAATTTGTTTGTTAAGTATTAGATAACTACAGTGGAAAATGATACAAAGATTTATTATTTTAGATTGATGCTTTGTATTTTAAGTATGATTTTAGCAATGATTTGCTTATGAAAAGTATATATTTTCATGGCAGGGATTTTATTGTCAGTGTGTCCTTAATTTAAACAAATTGAGACTAATTATAGTATAGTATTTTTTATCAATATATTAATTATTGTTTGTAATATCTACATTATCATAGAAATTTCTAAGACTAGATATAATTACAGACTGCGGAGTATTTAAAAATACAGTATATAATATGTCTCCTTTCAATTCTATTTTTGTAATGAATAAGTTGCAGTTAAATTTTAATTAAAGTAAAAAGATATTAGTATATAATTTGTAAAAGATGGGTGGTATAAAGATACATTTTCAAAATTTAGGTGGGACAAAGTCTAAAATAAAGATGAAAAACAAATAACACTAAGCAGTTAAAGCAATTGGAGTAGAAGGAGGATCTTCATCATCAAGCTTTCTCCAGACATGTCTAAGGAAAAAGTCATCAATAGACCAACGAGATCTCTACCAAGGTCTTCTTCTTCCTCTTGTGGGGTTCTTAATCTTCATTGTCTTTTGTGGGCAGATTGAGAATCTCAAACACCTTTCCTTGTTCTGTCCCAAAGCTCAAGAAGCTTGTTTGGATCCATGATTTTTTTAGGCCTTTTAAACCCACTCTATTTTCTTGACATATGGTTCTACTAAGAGACTAGTCTTGTTTCCCTTTCAAGTATACCTAGATTTGACATTCATTCAAGATGAAAATTCTCTTTAATATTGGTAAGATATAAATGTAACAATTTTTTTATGCTATTATATAGACAATCCTTTTTGAATTATACTAAAGCTATGATCTGTTCTAATGTTCTTATACAGATTTAGGTGCAAGCTCATAAAGTTGCACTTGAAGTTGCTCGTATCCAAGAGCTTTTGGACCATTGGGGGGGATTCTCCCTACACTATTGCCAAATTTCCTCTTGACCCATCTTCTTCTTGTGGGTGTGGGCATAGTTAGAGCTAGTCTTCTAGATGTGATAAAGGCTTTTAATCCCGTGGTTCTCATTGTGTGAGTACCAGAGATAATGTTGCTCGTAGAGGATGGCCTTAGTCTTCTCAACCATCCTTTCAGTTGTTAAGTGTATTATTGCCATACAATCTCTATACTATACAATGGATTGAGCTAAATATGTATTACATCACAACTTTTTTATTATCTAGAGAGCTTAAGATACTAAATAGTAAATATTGTAGTCAATAATTTTTAAATATTTTTAAATATATTATTTAATTTTGATTAATAAAAAGACAAATATTATTAATATTTGATATATACGAAATACAAATTTACCCATTTGTTATTTGATATTATTTAATAGATAATAATTAAATAAAATTGTTTCCTAAACTTCTAGTAATTGTCACACATATTCTTGAGTTACAACATAAACAATTTACAATTGTAAATTCACTAAGAAAATTTACTTTCTTGAGAAGCATTTATGAGTATGATTTGAAGCTTCTATACAAATATCCTAACTTAATACATCTTTGTGTAAACAACATCATACATTCTATAATTACATATTAGCAAGTTGATTTTCTACTTCAAATTTTTTAGTTTATTGCAAAACAATTGTATTTTCTTTTATCTAGCTATTAAGTAATAGTTTTAGTTATGGCTTTTTATAGATATTAGTTTATGATTAATTTGTTGTTGTTGTTTTTTTTTAATTTGTATAAAGTATAGCTCAAAAAGCAATGAAATCGTATTTTTTGATATATTGATTTTTTTTTTCATTTCCATATGGAATATTTTTAACTTGTATGTATAACATTCACTTGGTTTTATGGTGTAAAGAAACACATCTCAATAGAAAATTTTACCCTCAAATATTTAGAGAAAGTTAATTTCAATGTTAATTTAAGGAGAAAGGATTTGATGGCATTCACTATATGAAATTTTTCAACAATTTATTGAATCTTCTAAAAGAATCCAAAGAAGACACAAGGAGGTGAGATTCCTTGACTATGATATTGAGATCTTAGTTTATCTGTGAGTAATAAAAGGATATTATGGTTAAGGGGAACATGCTTTTGTTTCCATCAATAGAGGATTTATTAAGTTCTTGTACTTAACAAATTTATGTTAAATGTTTATTTTCTAGTTAACAATTAAATAATATTATTTCTCATAGAGGTTGAGAAAGTTTTTATATTTTGAACAATGAAATACTAAATTTTTGTGGGCTCTAAAAATCATTCTCATAATATATCTCCATGGTTGAAGTTCAATTCATCAATTAGGTAGTGCCATTTTCCGATTCCCTAGCTACATTAATTTTAGGGATTTTTATGCAATAACATCTTAATTTCTAGAAATTAGCATGGACAAGAGATGATGAACAACCATTTGGAGAAGACTATACACTTGTAGCCATTGGAAGTTTTAACTTGCAACCATTGGAAAATGAGTTGCTATAGTGTAGATGCCCTTGCTACTTTTGGCCATAGGACTTCAAGCAACAAAGAGTCATGGTGAAGGAAAGATTACTCAAGTTGAAAACAACTAGAAGTTTTCCATGGAGCCATAGACACTTACATCAAATGAGAAAACATGTTAGAGAAGAGGCACATTTATAACAACATGAGGTTGTGAGGTAGTGAAGGCATCATGAGGAGAAGGTGATAATATTGCAATTACAAATACAATAAAGGAGATATATGAGGTGGTCATGTAGTGTGTGAGGAAGTTGCAATATTGGAAATGATAGTTGATATTGTCTCATGGAGAGTATGAGTCTGTTTTTGAACTAGAGTAGTGGTTGAATGAGAGGAGGTAGTGATAGAAGGTTGGTTATTTATGTGGAAATAGAAAAAGTCCATTTGTGCTACAAAGGAATCTTAAATGCATGGATGAAGAGATAAAAGCACAAAGTTGGATACATTGTCAAGGAGGTGCATGAGGGGGTTGAAGAAGAGCTTAATAATTGCAAGTTTAGCTAATGAAGAATAATAGAAGGTGGCCAAAACACTACTCATGGCATCGAGAAGGCTAAGGGATGACTTGGATGGTTATTTTGAGTAGTAGAATGACTATGAGGATGGTTTGGTTGAAAAAAAGAGGAGCAACAAGAACTTGAAGGGGGTCCATAAAGAAAATGGATGGTGATAAATAATGAATGAGTAGGTTTTGATAGCAAATTAGTTGGTTGTGAAGGATTGATAGTTAACATTTAGAGTCTAATCTAGGTGAACAAAGGTAGAGTATCATTAAGAGAGTTTTGAAAGAAAAATAGGTCACTATGCATGGGAAGGATCAATAATTAATGTTTAGATGAAATGGTAGGTGGCAGGGATGAAAAAGAACCATGGAGCATACAAATTTATCACACAAAGAACATTGAGTAGGTATGGAGGAGTGATAAGGAGCTATTTGAAGGATCAAAGTACTCTAAAAAATAATGGATGATATCTAGAATGATGATTGTGTCATATTCGATGGAGACTTAGGAACATGATCAATGTTTATGGCATGAAAAAAGTGGATAGTAGCAGGTGAATTTGAATGACCAATAATTAGGGCAGGATCCAAAGAATATGCATGTAAAGATGAAGGTTTTGGAAGAAGTGCATGAGAGTTTAGGAAGAAGTATTGAATAAAGTAGAAAATTCTCAATAGAGAGAAGAAAGAGAAGAGATTGTGTTTGTAGGGAATATAGAAATGGTAGAGAATACTTTAAGATAGAAGATAAAATCATGGGTAGGCATGTGAGCAGCCAACAAGGGATGTGGGGAGGCTATGAATTTTGGTAATGGGGAGAGGTTGTAGGCCATGGAGTTAGAGAAAGGGTTGGGTGAGAAGAAGACACCCATAAGGTGCTATATAGAGGATCCTCCAAGAAGAAGGGTTGTGAGTTGGCTTAAGACAGTAGGAGACCATGTGTGACAAAAAATAGGTAGAATGGAATGAAGGTGAAAAGCTCATGTGAGGCTAAATAGGTAGAAAGGAAAACAAAAAGTGAAACTATACATGAGACAAAATAGGTAGCATGGAAAGGAAGTGAGCTACAAGTGAGCATCAAGGTTGTGAGTAAGTGTAGGCTGGAAAATTAAGAGCATTTTCAATTGTTCAATTCCGTTTCAAAAGGGTTTTCAAGTAATTAATATCATTCATAAAAACTTCCAAAATGAGCTCAATAAAAGAGAATTTAAATTGCATTTCATGTATACAAATAACAACATTGTAATTTATCAAGATTATGCACATGGCAAAAGTACATTAATGAATTTTCATATATACTTATTCATCTATACTCGGAAGAGATCAATAATTCCAATGAAACATCTTTTTCAATGCTACGTCATAAAACTTTAATTCTACATATCAATGTTACATTAGATTCTTTCATGCCATACTTCTATTTCAAAGTTTCAACAATGAATGTCAAATATAAATATACATACAATGGCGCTATACAAGCCATTTCCAGAATGTTACACAAGTTCATCAATAGCAAATAAAACTCTGAACCTCCAACCGCCGTGACACTATTGGTCTTCTTGCGAGCTGGGGCCAAGAGTGTGATTCAGGCGCCTTTTCCGCCCAACCACGAAGTACATGACTTCCCCGGGTTCCTTCCTAACTCGAAGGAATCCCCGGCCCTGCATAAAGGAGCCTAGCAACCTGACACAATAAAACAGGAGGGAACTCTCGATGCATGCCCGGTGCCTATATGCATTTCTAACATGAGAAAACATATTTCTTGCAACAGGAGGTGGCAGAGACTCAAATACATATACATTTCTAGGCTTTTAAACAAATCCATCTATTTCAATGGTACAAGTGCTTGGCCAAGCATAAATTAAAATAAGCAAATGGTAGTTTAGAAAAGGTAAAGCTACCGTCTCTGTGTATCCACCTTCGGCATCCTGTCCCGGAAGTTACCAAAAGTAAAGTATAATAAAGTACAAAAGCAGAAAGTTGTGCATTTTCCATACATGTTTCATGCATTCAATTGATTCTAAAAGAATTTCAAATGAGAATTTCATAACATCTTTTGAATTACATTGGACAAATGAAAAGAAAGGTTGCAAGTTCAGTAGTAAGATTGCATTTACTCTTTTGTAAGTAATTCTTTTCTGATTTGGTAAAGGACTCTGTTTTTAATCCAAGCTTCTCTTTTGAAAATGTAAAAAGAAATGTATGTATGTCATGATTCTATCAATGTACAGACACAAGTAGAGTAATTAATTAACTCTTTTGTATGGAATAATGTTCACAGATTTATGTATATTCTTCTACTCTTCCAAATTCAAGCTAATTGAAAGAGTAATTCTCAGTTTACTACAGGTTTCTGGTTATTAGTAACATACAGAAACAGGGCAACTCATTCGGAATAACAGAGGTCTGAAAGAAAAACTTGCATTCGAGTTTATAATGTATACTATTATTCAGGAATGTACAACTGTATGTGAGTATATGACAATGTGATCAAGTGGAATTTCAGTTTACATGTTTTCTCAGAAGTTCTTGCCTTTGTTCATATTTCCAGCTTCCAATTACTGAGATGTTTGTGTATTTTTGACAGAAATCATATCATATTCTGAAGATGGTTTCCCTGTTCAAACTTGCATTTATGTATATATGGATGAATATATATATATATACATATACAGCTGAGTGTATATATATATATAATACAATATACAGCTGAATGTAAATATATATATATATATGTTTTGAAGAAAGAAATACTGATTTTTATAACTGTTCTCACGTTTTCAGGCTGAGCACACAGAATAAAAGTATTTTATAGAGTTTCATACTGGTGTTGAGCACCCTAAGGGTGCAGGAAGCCCTTGCCTCTCCCATGGGGAGGGCGCGGGCTGTGAGGGGGCTCGCGCCCCTTCCACAGGCCGCGGCCTGTGGAGGGCGCGAGCCTCCCCACAGAGCCGTGCCCTTCCTATGGGAAGGGCTGGGGAAAAATCCCTCCCCTTCTCCCTACAGTTAAACAATTTCATAACAAAAAAAAAAGAAATGTTTTGCCCAGTATTATACTGCATTTAAATTTATCTCAAAGGAATTTCGAATTAATTTCTGGTGAAAGTTGTTCTTGCAAAATCATATGCATTTATATATGTATATGTATATATGCACGGGAATACAGATTCCTGTGCATATATATATATATGTATGTATATATATATGTTTATGTATGTTTCCAAATATAATTGAGAGCAGTTTAATAATTTGCAGCTTTTGCAACAGAATGTAACCCTAATCTGGAAGAAAAGATTGGGTATTCTTTCTATAATGCAACAATGAGAAGTAAGCTATTACCCAGATTCAAAGTAAAATTGGAAAAGATTTCTCAGAAATCTGTAATCATTTCATAGAATGATGCATTTCATTTCTTCAATTTCTTACTGCAATTTTAAACTGATTGAAAGCAAAGTATGGAAAATAACCTGGCAATTTTCTCCAGTGCAGATGCCCAGTATTACCTTCCTGTCGCCCTCTTCCAGAGCTCTGGTTATGTCTGAATGAATGTTCTCTTTTCTCCCTTAAAGCTTTATTCCTCCTTCTGAGGATCATGCAGAGTATTTCCAAATGACAGATAAATTTTACATGCAAATTCCAGAGATTGCCACATGCCAACAACATTGTTGGTTTTAAGGAAAATTTCCCTAGAGCCCAAAGTTTTCTCGGGGCTGTTCATTTCTCCCAATTTTGGACTAAGGTTTAAAACATATGCAAACAAAGGTATCTCCACCTTTTAATATGCAAACCAATTATTTCTTCCATAATATATGTGAATATAATATTTTCACTTTATTTTTAATTTCCCTTTCTTTTTTTTTAAATCAGATTTTCCTTTTTATTGCACAAAAATAAATGGGATAAACTAAATAAAATAAACCATACTCTTTTCACAACTTTTATGGATAATTAAACTATATTTTAATTTTGCTATGTTATTATTTATATATATATTTCTTTTTTTTTTGTTTATATCAATCACTTATTCAAACCATGTAATCAATTTAAACAATCGCATTAAAAACAGACATGGCCTAAAGGCAACTACATGATTTTTAAGTGGTGTGTGTGTGATCGAGAGTTTCTCCTCTTTTACCCTATCGGGAAGCTAGCCTTCTTTTCCTCAATCACACTCTTGGTCTTCGACCACCTGCAACTCAAATGCACTCAGGCGTGCAACAACAAAAATGTATTAGTAACCAATATAGAAATATAAACCTAAGCAATAATTAAATCAACACTTCTATTTTTGTTCTATCTTGTATATTTTAAAAATAAAATGCACTCATAATTCTAAAAACAAATATTTTTCTACATTCCCATACACCAAAGCATTGTATTATGTCATATTGCTCTAACACGTATCATAATTCATATAATAAATCCCACAAAGTCATGGTCAAAACAACATCAAAGTCTGAGACGTGATAGTGGGGAAGAGACATCGTCTCGATGTCTAAAAGCAAATCCACACAATAGAGTTTGAAATATCAGTGTATCATAGTCACAATATGCATAAAAAGAAAAGTAAGCTATAGCTTCAAATGAGGAAAAGATCTGTTAATGTCATCTGTATTTTCCTAGGTGGTATTATCCATCAAATATTGGTCCCACTGGACCCTGCACTCCACAATATCATGGTTCCACAACTTAACGTTGCGCCTCCCAGAATCCTGGTGGGCTCCGCTAGCACCACCCCTGAATCCTGCTAAGTGTGCCAGTCATGCACACCACACATATGGTACTACTACCATCCAATTATATCCAAGTAACAAATAGCTCTTGCACTAGAGCTTACAAGAATAACATCACATCTTTCGAGCTTAAGAATTTATTCACTCTCATTAGTACAAGTATAGAGAACATTTCAATTTCAAGTACAAATATCAGTATAGTTAAGGAAACAATTTTCTATGCTGTGAGTACAAACACCCATACAGATGTGTCATTGCACAAAGCATGAGAAGTGCATTATTGCACAAGCACCATTCTCATATAATACACATGTAAGTACCTTTACTAAAAGAAAAACAATCAGGCATACATGATCCACCCTATCAATCATTCATACATTGTCTGCAAGACAAGTCGAGAAAACTTATCTAAACATCCTTACCATTGAAGGCCCCTTAAGGCATCTCAACTTTTTGTTCTTCAAAAATCTCGTGGATTCTACAAGACCCATATCCTCAATCATCAACTTTCCCAAAGTCTAGTACCATAATGAACATTCTTTCCTTTAAAACATCCCTTCTTAGGTTTCCTGCCTTCGAGAAGGCTCAACCAAGATTATCTATTATTATCCAATTTATTTACTTCACATATAAATTACAAATAGAAAAACAACTGCAAAGGTGCTCCAACGAGGTCCAAACTAACCATCGTGCACACCGACTATACTGAGACTAGGTCACTTGCAATCCATTCCTTTGACAATTCTGATTTTTGAACTTTCTCTTCTTATATTTAGTGCCCTTTATCTTCCTTTGAATTATACTTCATTTATTTCATCTTTTACATCTTACTTATTATTTATTCCTTAATCAATCCTTATTTTACTTCCATTACCAACTATTGGTTTCTTCTAGTTTAGAATACCTTTATGTAACTTCCTTATCCATTTTTAGTTCTACAACACTTTTATTATCCCCCTTTTTTTTTTTTTAATAATACATTCTATATATCAAACTTCAATCAACATTTCCAATCTTACCTTTTTCTTCTCATTCCACGCTATTCTTCTTGTCTCAAGGGTTTCTCCTTCCTTTCAACTTCCATTACTATTATATTGTCATTTTAGTCTTTCATTCTTCCATTCAAACTTTATGTTACCACAACATCTTACATTTTATTAATTAATACATAGCTATGAGGAATTTCCATTCCTATGCCCTTATCCATCCTAAAATATCTTCTTATGATCTAACAATACATGTTGCCAAAGTGTTTCTTTGCTCTACCCTTTCACCACCTGCAACATCTCCCTACTTTCCATTTGTGTTCCATTACATCCACCTTAATTGAAGCTTACTACACAACCACTTTGCTTTCTCAACTAACATCCTCCTACCACTACCTATTATATCATCATACCAAAACAAGTTTTTCTCAAAACTCAAGGGATATACTTAGGAATCAATCCATAAAGCATGTTCTCAAATTTCCTTTGTACTATCTAGACACGGTGTCCTCTCATATAGTAATACCAACAAGATATACAAAAATAATAGGCCCATAGCAACACCAGTGTTCAAAACTTTCCTATTATTTCAAAATTAAATACTTGTATCAGACAGCGTATTAAGGAATTCAATCTATCGTAATTCTATCAACATACATACCAGGAACTGAAGCACTCTCTGTATTATACCCCCTCATACAATCTATCAGAGGTCCATCATGGACATGATAGAGCACATAACATGAAACTTGACCATCAATTTAAAACATTCAAGCATAGCCACCATTTAGAAAAATTAAATCAAATCCAAGGAAAAGAAAAGTCGATTTCAACAATAAGGCATAAAATGTGCACCATTTCAACAATAATTCACACATGACCATAATGGTCGCAAGATAAATAAGTATCAAAAATTTTATGGCTATACTTACTCATGTACATAAATAAAAATTCAACTTTGGCCTACACGCCATTCAATAAATTGAACAAAAACAATAAAATAAATAAGTAAATAAATAAATAAGATATCAAAATTTTCAAGTTACATAACATATGAACTGTGTGACTAACTCTAGTCATTAGAGAGGGAGTACAATACCCAACCATACCTGGGTTTCAAAATCTGAGGTAAGTAAGAGAGCACATTCAATCATAGTGTACAATGAGTCATCTAAGACCCAGTCACACAAAACAAGAGATCCATTCTACTTCATCATCCAACATCGTTGAAGATGCCAAACAACAAAAATTGCATTCCTTTCAAGGGAATTTCAATCGCCACGTAATGACACACATGGTCAAACACTAGCGAACATCCACAACCCAAGGTATCCAAATGCTTCATTCTCACAATGAAAAGCAATTACCAATTCCCACTTTATAGATATACACCATTCATATGGATAACGCATTACTACAACATTCACACATTAATTACCTGAAGTTCTCATTCGCACAAATAAATATGCCAAAACACACATACACGGGATATGAAAACAAAAATTATTCAAGTGCGTCACTCACACAAGGTAAGTATACCATCTCTAACATAATATGAAGAACAAGCTTGAGCGCTTTACTCGCACTAACCATAGACAATCATAAGTGCATTACTCGCACATTATACATGTATATATATGCAAAGTGCCTAACTCACACGATGCATTACTCACACATTGTACATGTATATATGCAAAGTGCCTACTCACACGATGCATTACTCACACCAAATATAAATCAAACAGGAGTGCATTACTCACACATTATACATGTATATATGCAAAGTGCCTAACTCACACGATGCATTCCTCACACCAAATATAAATCACACAAGAGTGCATTACTCGCACAATATATGCAAAGTGCATATTCGTAAATATATCATTTATATAAATCCAGCATATAGGACTCATAAGGTCTCACAAGATCAAAACTCATGCCCTATCAATAAGGCTGACAATGATAACTTATCTGAACAAAATTTTTCTCCTAGGACCATATTGAAGACTCCTAAGGAGGCTTAACTTGTATTTACTAAAGATCACAAGGATCATACACACATCCCGATTAGGAAAGAACAAACATCACCTAAAAATCAGCTTACTCATAATCAAATACCTTTACCATTGCAGACATCCTTCTTGGATTCTCTTCTTCCTTAAAGCATCATCTAATCCATTAATGGTCGTAGGTGATTGTTCTTTCTACTTGTCTTAATATATGCATATTTTATTTTTACCTCTAGTAACCTTGTAACTTAACCTTTTAGATCATAGTCATTCACTCTTTATGTCCTCAAAGAGACCTCTTTTCTCAATATTTCTCTATTCTACATCATCACTTCACGGGTTGTCATCATGTCTTAGCCATCTTGGCTCAGATATATCCATCACAATATCTCAACCCTTTTTAAAGGTACAATCTCCAATCCTTGCTTCGACCATGACATTTTCCTACTAAGGATTCTTTTGAAAATGCCACTAAACTGATGAGTACTCTCAACTAATATAGTCATACCATGTCTAATCTTCTTGGTTCTCAACTTAAACATCCAAGAATCATTGAGGTTCCAACCCATCAAAGAAATCTCCGACCCAAAATAGGGTGCTAATTCACTCGATGCTCTTAGAAATTTAGGTCATCAACAGGTTCACATTGCAACCTATAGCGTAGAAGTCTTGAGGTCCGAGTGTTGAACCTATGGCTCTGATACCAAGATGTAGCGCTCGAAAAATTAAGAGAATTTTCAATTGTTCAATTCCGTTTCAAAAGGGTTTTCAAGTAATTAATATCATTCATAAAAACTTCCAAAATGAGCTCAATAAAAGAGAATTTAAATTGCATTTCATGTATACAAATAACAACATTGTATTTTATCAAGATTATGCACATGGAAAAAGTACATTAATGAATTTTCATATATACATATTCATCTATACTCGGAAGAGATCAATAATTCCAATGAAAACATCTTTTTCAATGCTACGTCATAAAACTTTAATTCTACATATCAATGTTACATTAGATTTTTTCATGCCATACTTCTATTTCAAAGTTTCAACAATGAATGTCAAATATAAATATACATACAATGGTGCTATACAAGCCATTTCTAGAATGTTACACAAGTTCATCAATAGAAAATAAAACTCTGAACCTCCAACCGCCGTGACACTATCGGTCTTCTTGCGAGCTGGGGCCAAGAGTGTGATTCAGGCGCCTTTTCCGCCCAACCATGAAGTACATGACTTCCCTGGGTTCCTTCGTAACTCGAAGGAATCCCTGGCCCTGCATAAAGGAGCCTAGCAACCTGACACAATAAAACAGGAGGGAACTCTCGATGCATGCCCGGTGCCTATATGCATTTCTAACATGAGAAAACATATTTCTTGCAACAGGAGGTGGCAGAGACTCAAATACATATACATTTCTAGGCTTTTAAACAAATCCATCTATTTCAGTGGTACAAGTGCTTGGCCAAGCATAAATAAAATAAGCAAATTGTAGTTTAGAAAAGGTAAAGCTACCGTCTCTGTGGATCCACCTTCGGAATCCTGTCCCAGAAGTTACCAAAAGTAAAGTATAATAAAGTACAAAAGCAGAAAGTTGTTTATTTTCCATACATGTTTCATGCATTCAATTGATTCTAAAAGAATTTCAAATGAGAATTTCATAACATCTTTTGAATTACATTGGATAAAAGAAAAGAAAGGTTGTAAGTTCAGTAGTAAGATTGCATTTACTCTTTTGTAAGTAATTCTTTTCTGATTTGGTAAAAGGACTCTGTTTTTAATCCAAGCTACTCTTTTGAAAATGTAAAAAGAAATGTATGTATGTCATGATTCTATTAGTGTACAAACACAAGTAGAGGAATTAATTAATTCTTTTGTATGAAACAATGTTCACAGATTTATGTATATTCTTCTACTCTTCCAAATTCAAGCTAATTGAAAGAGTAATTCTCAATTTACTACAGGTTTCTAGTTATTAGTAATATACAGAAACAGGGAAATTCATTCGGAATAACAGAGGTTTGAAAGAAAAACTTGCATTCGAGTTTATAATGTATACTATTATTCAGGAATGTACAACTGTATGTGAGTATATGACAATGTGATCAAGAGGAATTTCAGTTTACATGTTTTCTCAGAAGTACTTTCTTTTGTTCATATTTCCAGCTTCCAATTACTGAGATGTTTGTGTATTTTTGACAGAAATCATATCACATTCTGAAGATGGTTTTCCTGTTCAAACTTGCATTTATGTATATAGGTATGAATATATATATATATATATACATATACAGCTGAGTGTAAAAAATATATATATGCTTTAAAGAAAGAAATACTAATTTTTATAACTGTTCTCATGTTTTTGGCTGTGCACATAGAATAAAAGTATTATACAGGGTTTCATACTGGTGTTGAGCACCCTAAATTTTACAGGAAGCCCTTGCCTCTCCCATGGGGAGGGCGCGAGCTGTGAGGGGGCTCGCGCCCCTTCCACAGGCCGCGGCCTGTGGAGGGCGCAAGCCTCCCCACAGAGCCGTGCCCTTCCTATGGGAAGGGCTGGGGAAAAATTCCCCCCCCCCTTCTCCCTATAGTTAAACAATTTCACAACAAAAAAAGAAATGTTTTGCCCAGTATTATACTGCATTTAAATTTATCTCAAAAGGAATTTCGAATGGATTTCTGGTGAAAGTTGTTCTTGCAAAATCATATGCATTTATATATATATGTATATATGCACGGGAATACAGATTCTTGTGCATATATATATATATGTTTATGTATGTTTCCAAATATAATTGAGAGCAGTTTAATAATTTGCACCTTTTACAACAGAATGTAACCCTAATCTGGAAGAAAAGATTGGGAATTCTTTCTATAATGCAACAATGAGAAGTAAGCTATTACCCAGATTCAAAAATAAAATTGAAAAAGATTACTCAGATATCTATAATCATTTCATATAATGATGCATTTCATTTCTTCAATTTCTTACTGCAATTTTAAACTGATTGAAAGCAAAGTATGGAAAATAACCTGGCAATTTTCTCTAGTGCATATGCCCAGTATTACCTTCCTGTTGCCCTCTTCCCAAGCTCTGGTTATCTCTGAATGAATTTTCTTATTTCTCTCTTAAAGCTTTATTCCTCCTTCCGAAGATCATGCAGAGTATTTCCAAATGACAGATAAATTTTACATGCAAATTCTAGAGATTGCCACATGCCAACAGCATTGTTGGTTTTAAGGAAAATTTCCCCAGAGCCCAAAGTTTTCTCGGGGCTGTTCATTTCTCCAAATTTTGGACTAAGGTTAAAAACATATGCAAACAAAGATATCTCCACCTTTTAATATGCAAACCAATTATTTCTTCCATAATATATGTGAATATAATATTTTCACTTTATTTTTAATTTTCTATTTTAAATCAAATTTTCCTTTTTATTGCACAAAAATAAATGGGATAAACTAAATAAAATAAACCATACTCTTTTCACAACTTTTATGGATAATTAAACTATATTTTAATTTTGCTATGTTATTATTTATATATATATATATATATATTTGTTTATATCAATCACTTATTCAAACCATGTAATCAATTTAAACAATCACATTGAAAACAGACATGGCCTAAATGCAGCTACATGATTTTTAAGTGGTGTGTGTGTGATCAAGAGTTTCTCCTCTTTTACCCCATCGGGAAGCTAGCCTTCTTTTCCACAATCACACTCTTGGTCTTCGACCACCTGCAACTCAAATGCACTCAGGCGTGCAACAACGAAATTGTATTAGTATCCGATATAGAAATATAAATCAAAGCAATAATTAAATCAATACTTCTATTTTGTTCTATCTTGTATATTTTAAAATAAAATGCATTCATAATTCCAAAAGCAAATATTTTTCTACATTTCCATACACCAAAGCATTGTATTATATTCTATTACTCTAATCACACACCATCATTCATATAATAAATCCCACAAAGTCATGGTCAAAACAACATCAAAGTCGGAGACATGACACAAAGAACACAAAAGATACAATTTCCATTCTAGCTCACAGTCTTGAACATTTTGTTGACACTTGGGGAAAACAAACCAAAGTTTGTTTATAGGATCATTATTCAAACAAAACAATGGGAAAAATAGATAAGTCACATAGTCGCTCATCCATTATTTCCATCCTACTTATTAGAGATAAAAATCAAACAAACCATTAGGATCATTCCTTCACTTAGATGTCTATGATATCAATAGTTACTTACAACTAGTAGATAGTTCAAGTAAGATTTCTTGCCATATCTTCTAGACAAGGAAGTGAAATATCGACCCTAGTTCTTCAACATTTTGATTTCCAAAAGTAGCACCATTCCAAAACAACACTCAAACCTTAGGGTCTTGAAATTCATAGAAACCATCTCAAAAACATCACAGCATATGACCATCTAGTAATCGACTACTTCATTTCAACAACCAAACCTTACACCAGCAATCATACAACCACACTTCAAACTAATTGAAGGAGCACAAAAAAATATCATTAGCAGTTTAAGGATCTTTATCTTTGAGACAAAAGAAACACCCAACCAGTGGAGAAATACAGTGAATATCTTAGATAAAGAAGAGGAGAAAGCAGACCTAGCATTCAAAAGACCCGTGTTACCACCTCTTGCATGTCAATATATATGATCCTCTTAGAAATATAAACCAAGTGACCTTATGATAAGGTATTGAGTATCAAAACATCCCCAAAACATGTCGATATATTACCCAAATTACTCTTATCAAGGGTCACAACATCAAATAGGGCAACAACATCAGGGGTTTCAAAATCACCATCAAAGAATAAGTCCATAACATCAAATCACCATAAATAAAATTGAGAGAGATCTTGAGGAAATTGAACGAAAATGAAATACAACATATCATCAACACCTAATTCAAAGTATGAACATTACATATCCACAACCAACAAACATCATTCCACAAACAGCTCAATATCCACATCAACAACACTTCCGATATTCACAACATCAAGAAGTTTCACAACACCAAGGTGTACCTCAAGTGCAATATCAAAATATACCTCAAACACAATATCAAGGAGTTCTACAAAATCAAGAGCAAAACAATCAAGAAAAGCCACAAAGGAAAAATTACCAAACAAAAAGGAAATTCACCCCTTTAGGAGCAACTTTAGAGGTAACCATGCATGTACTGGTAAATAGGAACTTATCAAAATCAACAAAAGTCCAACTTATGTTGAACCAAACTTTAAATGTCTTTGGTATACAAGTACGAACAATGTGAGTTCCACAAAATCAAGGGTCGCACAACGAACAGATGTGCTACACTCAAAAATCTCATCCAAGACCTTATTGATCAAAGAGAAATAGCTATTAATGTTCAAGGGTCATCTACCAATGACAACAATGACAATATCTCAACCTTAAAAGTTGAAAACAATGATCAAGATCTATCTATCACTAATCACATTGACAATGTCTCTACATCATCTAGTGAGCAAGAGGACATACATCAAGAATTTAATCCCAAGCATGATCAAACTCAATCAACCAAGTCTAGCAATGATCTATTCCAAAATATATTGACATCATCCAGCCTCATGGTAGTACATAATGATGATCAAGAGACTCTTAATCCAACACTTATACCAAATGCATAAAATATAAGCCAAGAGCTATCACCCTTATTCCCACATTTTGAGAAAATCCAAGGATCTGTTATTGACAATCCCTTCTTTGAAATTGATCCATGTTAATAATTTTATTTAAAGCATGTCAAAGATAATACCACACAAAGTCAAGATCAAGAGTCCTTATCATCAAAATACTACAATGACTTGGTAGATATCTTCCAAGACATCCAAGGCTTTCCAAAAGAAGAACAAATCCATATAACAAGCACATATACATCTACCCATGAGATGCTTACTCCTAATGGAAATGTAGATGATATTCATCCAAGACAAGAGTCTCATACTCTTGATGAAATTACCAAGGAACAAGAGTCACCTACTCTTAACATCTTTACACATGATCAAAGCACAACAACATATATAGAAATATCTGAAATTGGTCAAGAAGAAGCATTAAGATCATAAACATCCTCCAGGTAGGTTGAAGACATCAAGTATGAAAATATGGAGCACTATATCTTAAAATAAGAAAAGATAACTAACAATCCTAAGCAACAGAGCATTAGGTATACAATAGTCAAAGAAGCACCAATATATTCTAAAGGGCCATCAAAATATGATATTTCACAAGATCAAGTTGACAATATCAATAAGGAAGTTATCCCACCTATGAAGGATCCTATCAGTGAAGAAGCTATCACATTTGAAGATCCACTACAAAGTAGAGAAGGATTAGCACCTTGTTTCCAAGGTAAGACATATCCTATTGCAAATAATTTTTTTCCAATGGATTCATTATCAAGACAGAGGATTAGGCCTACATGAATAGGGTATCTTAGAACCAGTACAAATTATTGGCAATCCTAAGCATCAAGGTCTTGGTTATTCAGCAACTAAAGGATCTAAACATATCAATGATACCTTTATAATACTAGGGGCAACTTTATCTAATGCAAGCATCAAAATAGAGAGCATGAAGAGTCCTTATGATGAAATTGCTGCCAATGCTACAACTAGCCATGTCATGAATCATCATCCACGCGTATTTCAACCCTCTGATTGGGAACTGTAGACACCTAAAAATGACCTAGGCCTGCAAGCTTCATTTTTACCACTTTCGTCCTAGCATAATTAAGTTATTTAATTATGTCCTTGGTCCACATTCGACTATTGATTAAATAATTCATAATTATTTAATTAATTCATGTCATTTGTTCCTCCTTGATTATTAAATAAATAACTATTATTTATTTATCTAATACGTCATTAATTATCTAAGTCTTCCTTTGATTAAATAAATTTCATAATTTATTTAATTTTCATTTGTCATTTATGTCTTCTTGATTAATTAAATAATTTCATTTATTTAATTACGTCACTAATTAAGTCCCCTTCTAAAAATTAAATAAATTCTTATTTATTTAATTTTGTCCACTTTCCACTATAATTAAATAATTTTCCTAATTATTTAATTATTCATTAGCTTTTTCTCTCATTAAAATTAAATAAAATTGATTTATTTAATTTAGTCAATTCTCTTGAAGTTTGAATTAAATCATTATTTAAATTCAAGATAATTCTTTTGTCACATTCCTCCATAATTAAATAATATCTCTATTATTTAATTATTTACTAGTCATTTGGAGTAAATAAATTTTATTATTTAGTTTCTCTAGCAACCTCTTTGTCTGTGCCAGCCTTATCTTCCAAATTAATTCTTGACTTTTGACTTCTCATTTAATTTCGACCATTGATTGAATTATCTTATAATTCAATCTTGACCCTTCATTCTTACCTGTTGCCCTAATTTTGACCTAACCCTAATGCACACAGCAACATTCAATCTTAAACATTGATCTTAGGGTTTTTGTCATCTTTTCATCCTGGCCACACATTCAAAATTGCAGTTTTCATAAAAGGGAAATTTTGTTCTCATTTGCTCCGCTCTTGCTCTCTTGCTCTCTTTCTCTCTTGGCCTATTGCTCTCTTGGTCTTTCTCATGTTTAGTTCACTTTAGGCTACTATTAGTTTTACAGTCATAGTCACTTACAGTCATAGTCATTTTAGTCCATTGTAGGGTCATTTTATTTGCTGCAAATCCTTCAACACTTGCATAGGGCTTAGTCTTTAGTCATAGTTGCTCACATAAATCTGAGGGCATTTTTATTTACTACAAGCTAGGAGGTGTAACAAAGGTCAACCATGGAAGGTGGAGACTTAGGGTAACATTATCCCTTTTGTCTTCACATTACTTCCTTTGTGCTTTGTTATTTCATAGGAATTTTGATTGTTATTGTGCTAACCCCTCTAACTATTTAGGATTTTTCCTTGATTACATTGGTGAACCCGATGTCGTTTCTCAGCTATTCGTACGTTTTTTTGTTGTTTTCTATTGTTTTGCAGGGTACAGGTACGGATCACCGCAACTTTTTTAAAAACAGTGTGACACATCATATGCGTCGCGACGCACCCGAGAACTGTAGAGCCGCAACTGCTCTGTTGCAACACAACTGATGGACAGAATGACGCATCTATTTTTTCTGAGCCGCATCCGAAACCCCGAAAGCCGCATTTGCAATCCGTGCCGCATTCGTCTGGTATAATACTTTTTTTCAGTTTAGGGGTTTTTATTTTTGGATTTCGGGTGCTCTAATCTTATGTCTTCCTGTATTTTGTATTTATTCCTACATGTTGAATAAGATTAAATTGTCTGACACTAATCCTTTCTAGTAGCGACTTTCTGTTTTGGTAGGGTTTTTTGTTGTTTTCTGTTGTTTTGCAGGATACTGGTACGGATCGCCGCAAACGTCGCAACGCATCTGCTGACAGAAACGACGCAACTGTTCTAACAAGCCGCAACTACCAATTACAGAGACGCATCTGAAATTCCGAGCCGCATTCGAGACCCTGAACGACGCATTTTCCAAACCCCGCTGCATCTGTCTGGTAATACCGCACCGCATTTTCCTGGTAAATTTTTTATGTCAGTTTTGAGATTTTAATTATCAAATTTCGGGTTTTTCCTGTTCTCTGGTTTTCAGGTTTTCTTTCTTTTTCTATGTTTCTTTTATTCCTGCATGTTAACCAGATTAGATCTTTTGTGTTACTAATAATTTCTTGTAGCATGTGGCGATCCTTTTCCATGTGTCCAAGACCATCACATACAAGACTACTAACTCATTGTTTGCAGATTCGCATGTCAAAGAAGGAGAAAACAAATAGTGTGCTTGTCTATTTCTAGATTAGCAAACTTTGAATTTGGTGCTTATAAAAAGAATCATGTCTTTCATGCTTGAATGTGCTTATGGAGTGGTAGGTGAGTATGCTCTCACTTGGTGAAAACCTTGTGATCAGAAAACCGGACCCATTCTTTTTTGTTATTTTACCCTTCACGATTCGGTATATCGAAGTATCCTCTCCCCTTGTGCATTCGTGCAATCCTGGGTGTAAGAGAAACGGTTACCGACTCTAGAACTTGGGCCTGTTCTGGTGGGAAAAAGTACTCACCCCAGGACGACTCAGACCGGTAGCACCCTGACACCGAGGGACTTCCAGCCGGTATACAAAAGTGGGTTCTTGGGGAAAGCCCAAGAATCACAAGCGTGGTTCCAACAAGATGGATCCGAAAGGGGACTCTCGCCGCATGGATCACGCCCCACGAATGGAATGCCCAAATTAAACACCTCTTTTCTTAGTGTCCAACCGTTCTATTGGCCGTTGCCTGATATAATGCAGGGTACAGTATCATGCCCGAAGATTACTCGCAGTCCCTTGAGTAGAATGTAATTTCTTGGATTGTCTTACATCGAATCCAATTTGGTCATTTCGAATGGCGTTAATGAGCCGTGGAGAGCCAATGCCACCAAAATTCTAAGCTATCCCTACCGAGGAAGGGAAAGGTGTTTATCATAATCGAGGGTATAAGCCCCATTGAGCTATATCAAATTATACAAACGGCCTAGTGGCTTTTTAAGGATTTATTGCTTATCATGTGTTTGGTTATCATAAAAGCAACTGTGTTGTCAAATTGATACAGTTTAATCAGGTCGGCTCCAGCAGTCATCGAAAATGGAACAAAGAAACCTGCTGCGAAATCGCTTGAAACAAAATACATGCTGAACACGCTGGCTCATTATGAGAAATACAGCGCCAGCATGCAGCTTCAGCTGCTCGCAGTACTGCTGTCGCTTTCCGGCACCGCAGGTAAAAAGCGATTGCGCCGGCGGTCAAAGGATGCAGTGAAAAACTGAGCTGCCGGTTGCTAAACAAAGGCGTAATAGCCAAAGGCATCACTTGTCAAAATTTTAAAAGCTGCATAGTGAAACCAGGAGACCTCAAGCGTAACCAGCTCTTGACTCTGTCATCAAAAAAAAGATTACCTTGAGAGCAATTGAAATTGCTCAAGTTTATCCTGTAAAGCTTGGTGTTCATAGTTTCTTACCTCACCCCATTTAATTATCCTATACCATTCCAACATTCTGTTGTCCTAGGTTCATATCTTGCATACTTAGGGTAGGCACATCTTAAAGTACCCTTAGCAGGAAATCATTGTTTTTGAAATTAGACCCTTTTGGACCAAGTTATCAAACATCCTTTTAGTCATTGTCCTCTTTTGTGAGATTTCTTCCAACTCAAAAGTCTAGTTAGGAAGACTCACTAGTCATCTTGTCAACTTGTCATTAACAACAAATTCTTTTAGCAGTCCAAATCGAAAACAAAGTTCAAGCTTAGAAGTGCTTAGATAGCCTCATTCTACATTGCATCCACATTGCATACCTTATTCACAAAAATCCAAAAACAGTGGTCATTTTAGTCGTCAATTTGAACCTTAGATTTCACCTAGTGTCATACTTGCATCTAGTGGACATTCCCTTTGAGCAATCTCATTTATGGTCGAAACCAGACTTCAAAAGCACAAAAGACAAATGGAAAACTTTAGGAAAGATCCCAACAGTCCTCCACATGACTCAAACTGGACCGTGAATGATCCCTTTACCAATCTAGACAATCAACCTCTAGTGACAACACAATCCTTACCTAACAACTCATTCGAACGCTACATGCAAAGAGATGAAAATGGTCAACTACTTCAAGAACACATAGAAGCATTGACACAAGACCCAGAGGCCTATCAGTTGGCTGAAACAATAGCACGTCACGACAGAGACAAATTCGTAGCTATGCTCTTGAGTGAAGGAGCTAAGTTACCACCAGGATTTGACATTAACACATTACATGACCCTAATGCCAACAATGTTCATAACATCTCACACAGTGGTCAAATCCTAAATACTACAAGCAACATCCCTTTTGACACCACAACACTGCATACCACATCCAACATCCCAAACATCTCCAATACAATAAACGCTACATCTATTGTGGGATCACAATCATCCACAACATCCACAACCCTACCCCAATTAAACACAAACACTCTTGGCTCCTTGACATCATCAGAAAATTATTCCAATCCTCCTGTTATCGCAACAGCAAATACCATGGGAGCATCATCAAGTCATCACAACTCCCCCTTGACAACTACATCTACTACCATGAACACAACTTCAACAAAATCGTTCAGTAGTAATTCACAACATCCTTTGGGAGGAGCCACAGGACGTATCTTTATACAAGGACAACAACAAAACGTTAACACGACAACACAGTCAAACGTCATTACCTCCCAAGGTACAAATACCAATGTTCCCCTTGTGCAAAATCAACAATTCACACAAAGTGGCCAAATAACTCAACCCATGACATTGTTAATACATCATAACATTCATGGTCACAACATCCCCCAAATAATGACACGCATAGCTGGGGGACACATTCCAACATACTCATCCAACGTTCACACTCATCAACATGCACCTAATCACAACTTTCAATACCAACAACACACGTCATATGTACCACAACAACCTGTACTGCCACAATACACCTATACTCACGCTGGAACACATGGTGTACCAGGCAATCCAATGTATGGAAATGTAAATGACCCCACCATAGATGAACTCAAAGCAACAGTGCGGGATATGGAGAAGAAAATGCAAAACATGCTCATCACAGGCGGGAAATCAGAAATATCATATGATTTGGATGTATACCCATTCGACACAAACTTACGTATGCCCACATTTCCGCCAGGAGATGTGTCCCCCAACTTCACTAAATATAAAGGCAAGACAAATCCCATTGAACATCTTCGCGAATTCGCAACTAACTGTATGGATATCGCATACGAACCCACATACTTGATGAGATTTTTTTCCAAAAGTTTGGCGGGTCAAGCCCTTGAATGGTTTTCAACGCAAAAAGATATCCAAACATGGGATGAGCTCAAAAGAAGGTTCATAAAAAATTACGTATACAACATTGACATGGACACCTCTATCACTAGCTTGTGCAATCTCACACAAGAAGAGTCGGGTGAAACATTTATCCCGTTCTTTCAAAAATGGAGAAGCCTCGCTAGTCGATGTCACATTGACATTCCTGAAAGGGAAAAGGTTGACATGTTTGTACAAACACTTCTAGGGCCCCTCAAATTCGCATTGCAAATACATTGTTGCACAACCTTCACAGAACTAGTGGAAAAGGGGGTCCAAATTGAGAAAGCCCTTATCGCAAAGGGAGAACTAAGGTATGGTTCCAAAAACACAAACACCAACCCACCCACTGACAAAAACAAATATTGGGTCAAGAATAAACATGTTACAAATGATGGTGTTGTAGACGCCAAGACTGCAAGTCCCGTATTGGCTCTGAAAGGGGTACAACAACAAAACAGACCAACAACGACATTGACACCTCCCCCCAATACTCCTTCAAATAGTCAAAATGGTCAAGACTGTCAAGGACAATATCGTCAACTAAGACAATTCCCTAGGGGTCGCACATACACCAATTTAGGTGAACCCATTGCAGATGTCCTCAAGAAATGCATCCAACATGGGGTCATCACACTTCCAGAGATAAAACCTTATGACCCCGGACAATTCAAACCAGCATGGTGGGATGACAACGCAATTTGCGAATACCATCGAGTCAAAGGGCATACAACCTCCAACTGTAGACAACTGAAAAACGTAATCCAGGACCTTATTGAAAATCGCACCATCAAAGTAGGTGGATCGCAATTCAATTCCAACTCAGATCATACTATCCACAAGAATCCACTGTAGGATCATGGTCCCCATAATGCTTCCACTTCAGGTCCACAGAACCACGCTAACTTCACCCGAGTCAAATACGATTACTCTAGTGGACCAACAATAAATAATGTCAGAACGGACGATGAGTACATCAACACCATCACGATCAAGAGAGCACCACAGTGCAATGCTACTACGCGAAGTGGAAAGGTCACTATAGCTGGTCCACCTCCCCCTGGACAAGCCAAGATCACTGTAGCAGGTCCATCTGCTAAGCAATCACAACCAGCTTCATCTGCTAAACTACCAAAACCTGTCTCAACCCCACAGCAGTGGAAACCCAAAAGTCAGTTCAATCTCATTGACCAACTAGGAAAGACTCCTACGCAAATATCTATCCTTGAGCTGCTTCGTATTTCTCCTGCACACAAAGAAATCCTGGATAAAACCCTCTTAGAGTCGTCGGTCCCGAAGGACATTGATGTAAATCAGTTTGAAAATATGGTGGGATATCTCACCATGCCGCACCATGTCACCTTCTCAGATCAGGATTACTCATCATCTAAAACCAACCACAATGATGCATTACACATAAAAGTTTTTGTCCACAAGCACAAGGTTAGACGGGTTTTAATAGATGGCGGAGCAGGGTTGAACATATGCTCTCTTAAACTGGTTAAGGCTCTTGGATTCTCTGATGCATGCGTAGACCCAACAAAAAGCATAGTGATCAAAGCATATGATGACGAGGAATGCTCTTCGTGAGGTGTTATCTCTCTCCCTATCAGAGTGGGACCACTCATTGTCGACACAACTTGCCAAGTCCTGGATTTGGAACTACCATATAACATTTTACTTGGCCGTCCATGGATCCACGCTTTAAAAGCCGTTCCGTCAACATACCACCAATGCCTCAAGTTCCCTTTTGATGGTAC